>JAKSZT010053883.1:50198523-50265179 GCA_026826555.1 Tolypeutes matacus
AATTTAGATAGCCACATGTGTTAGTGGCTACCATATTGGACAGCACAGCTCTAGATCCTTTAAGATCCAGTTCGTTTGTTCAATCATTCGTTCATTCATTCAACAAGTATTTATTGAGTACCTGCTGTGGCTGGGCACTGAAGAAACTATTAAGAACAAGCTATTAATAAATGCTCTCATGGAGCATTTATAATGGGATAGGGTTGGAGAGAGAGGAAAGAGAAAAACAAGTAGACAAAAAAAAAATTTGAGGTTTTACTACAAAGCTATGAGGTAAATCAACAAGGGGTTAAGCAGAGAATAAAAAGCTTGGGGAGACCTTCTCTAGATGGAGTGGTCAGGTGGACTGTCTGAGGAGGTGATAGTTCAGCTGAGACCCAAGGGCTGAGAAGGAGTCTGCCAGGAAGTGAGAGGGGGAAGGACACTCCAGGCAGAGGACCCAACAGGAACCAAAAGAGCTCAAAAAGGGCCCACATGGCATGGAGAGCTGACGGCCTGCGTAGCGCGGAGAGCTAGCGCAGCAAGATGATGCAACAAAGGGAGACAAGCACACACAGAAAAACATGCAGCCAATGGACAAAGTGAGCACAAGCAGCAAGGGAGTGGGGGGGATGTAAATAAATAAAATAAATCTTAAAAAAAAAAAAAAGAGCTCTGAAAGAGCTTGGTGAGTCTGAAGAAAATCAGTGGGACTGGAGTGTGATGGGTGTGAGGTGAGGCAGGAAATGAGATGGGAGAAAGGGACCTGGGCCTGATTCAGAGGGCAGGGTGTGGACTACGGATTTATCAGAAGAGCAATAGAAGTCATTGAGGGATTCTAGGCAGGGGGAGGACATGAAGCTACACAAAGTCTATTTTTTTTTTTTTTAAGATTTATTTTTATTTATTTGTCCCCCCCTTGCTGCTTGTGCTCACTGTGTCTATTTGCTTTGTGTTTTTCTGTGTCTGCTTGTCTCTCTTTTGTTGCGCCATCTTGCTGCACCAGCTCACCGCACTGCCCGGGCCATCAACACACCACACTGCGTGGGCCAGCTTGCCTTCACCAGAAGGCCCCGGGAATCGAACCCAGGGCCTCCCATATAGTAAATGGGAGCCCAACCAATTGAGCCACAGCCACATCCTGCCACACAAGTCTTTAGAAGATGACATGACCCAACCATCGGGTGGATTGGAGGTGACACTAAGGGAAACTGGGACATGGTTGCCTAGGAGAGGTCTGAGGGGAGCTCATGGGTCACCTCTGTCAGGAAGCTCTCTCTGCTTCCCCTGGCTAGAGAGGCACCTCTACCACCAGGTATAACTCTGCCATGGCACTTTCATCCCTTGCTGTCATCACCTGTTAGGGTTGGACTGCGTTAGAGGTCAGCCTTCCCTGTTGGCACCATGTTTCTGTGTCCTTGCCCAGCACAGGGCCTGGTACAGAGCTGTGCTCAGGCAGGACAGCCCCTCCGCGCCTTGGCTGGCTGCCCTCCATCTCCTGGGCAGCGGTGGGGGGAGAGATGCCTGAGCCCCTCCTGCCTCCTCTGCCACTCCTCACGGTCCACATTTAACAGTTTTTAGAGCACCTTTGCATACCTGTCAACTGAGGACTTGACTCTCCCAACAGCCCTGAGAGGTAGGTGGAGCAGTAATCCTCACAAATAAAGCAATAGGTTCCCAGGGATGTTGGGTGCCTTGGCTAATTGTGTAGAGGAAATGTTTATAAAGGCTTTGGGGTCAGACAGCCTGGGTTCTAACACTGACTGTTAATTGCTTGGCTGTGCAGCTTCAGGCAAAGTACTTAATCTCTCTAAGCATTAGTGTAAACATCTGTAAAAAGTGGGGAAGAACTGTATCTATGTCCCAGTATGGTTGGGGGGCTTGTAAAGTGCTCATGGGAGTCCTTGGCACATGAGAAGCACTTACTACTGATGGCAGTTGTTATTTGGGAATCTAATGGAAGCACAGAACTCCTCCTCCGCAAAATGCACATATGGTATCAGAAGGTTCACAGAATGCCTGGCGCTTAGCCATGGATGCCTTGGGAACCATGGACCCTAGGTTAAGAAAATGTAATAAAAAGGACCCAATTTATATTAGCAGCAAAAGAAGTATCTAAGGAATAAAAGGTATGCAAGACCATAAAACTTATAACCCTTAACTGAGAGGCATTAAAGAAAACAAAGAGAAAGATTTAACAGTGATAAAGACATTCTTCCTAAATTAATACATAGATTTAATGTAACTCCAATCTAATATTCCAACAGGGATTTCTGTGGAACTTATGATACTGATTCTGATGGGTTTATTATCATATATGAATAAAGATCCAAAAAAATAGCCAAGACACTTCTGGAGAAGAATAAAGGGGGTAAATTTGTCTTACCAGCTGTTAGGATTGCTTGTTAAGTCCTAAGAGTCAAAACAGTGTAGGATTGGCACAGGAATGGACAAACTGACCAGTGGAATAGATTGAGAGCCCAGATGCAGAGCTCTGCATTTAGCTTACACGAGCTTTGAATCCTGGCTTACTAGTGGTGTGACCTTGGGCAAGTTACCGAATGTCCCTTCAGTGTCCTGAACATAAAATGTGGGCCATAATTGCTCCTGCCCTATAGTGTAGTACCAGGCACATGACGAACTCTATGTAAGTGAGCTAGTTATGGTAGCTCAGTGGGGAAAGAGGGACTATTTAATAAATGGAAGTGGAAACCTTGGTTCTAGACATGCAAAAAATGAAAATGGAATCCCACCCAACCTTTTACCCAAATATCAACTTCAAATGGGTAAGTACTTTTTTTTTTAAGATTTATTTATTCCCCTCCCCCCAACATGTTGTTTGCACTCGCCATCTGCTTTCTGTGTCCATTCACTGTGTGCTCTCTGTGTCTGCTCATCTTCTCTTTAGGAGGCACCAGGAACCAAACCTGGGACCTCCCATGTGGGAGAAAGGTGCTCAAGCCTTTGAGCCACCTCTGCTCCCTGCTTTGTTGTACCTCTCATTGTGTTTCCTCTTTGTGTCTCCTTGTTGTGTCATCTTGTTGCATCAGCTGGCTGCTCCAACCCGTCATGCCAGCTCTCTGTCTTGCTCGTTTTCTCCAGGGGACACCGGAAACCAAACCTGGGACCTCTCATGTGGTAGTCAGGAGCTCAATTGCTTAAGCCACATCCACTTCCCTGGGTTAAGTACTTTAATGTCAAAAGCAACCTTTGAAACTTTTAGTGCAAAGTATAAGTGAAGATCTTTCTGATTTTATAGTAGTTCTTTTTTTTTTTTTTTTTTTTTACCGGGAGGTCCCAGGGATCGAACCCGGATCCCTCCATATGGGAGACGGACGCCCAACCAGTTGAGCCACATCCGACCCCCTATAGTAATTCTTAAAATAAACTTCAAAAGTGCTAACCATTAGAGATTGATATATTTGACTACATGAAAATCCAGACTTCTTTTTCTCAAAAGGAATCTTAAAGAAAGTAAAAACACCACAAACACAAGAAGTTATTTGCAATGCATATAATTGATAAGAGATAAGTATTAAGGATAACTAGCCCAACTGAAAAATGGGGGAAAAAATTACCAGGCATTTCTGGTCAATGTATGTATGGCTAATAAGCATCTGAAGAGATGCTCAATTCACTAGTAAGCGGGGAAGTGCAAAGCAAGACAACAATGATATATAATTTAATAACATTTAGTTGGCCAAAATTGAGAAGGCTGACATTTGGAGAAGATGTGGGCCAATGGGATTACTTATACATAGTTGGTGGGAGTATATACTGATACAACCACTTTGAAAACTAATTTATTATTGTAACAATAGACACTTTCATACCCTATACTTTGGCAATTTCACTCCTATGTTTAGATGCAAAAGAAACACCAGAAGTCATGTACAAGAATATCCATAGTAAAAATTTGCAATAGCAAAGCAAAAACAAAACCCCTAAACTCTCCCCTCCCATGTGTTAAAACTCTTTTTACAAAGCAAGGGAACAATAAATACAAAATTCAGGATAGCAATTCCATTGGGGCAAGGTCAAGGAGGGACATAGGTTGGGGAGGAGGATATAAGTAGATGAGAGTTACCTTAATGATCTAAAATTTGGTGGCAGCCTCACAGATCTTCATGATATTATTAAAAATAAATGAATATAATAATAGGGTGCTATATGGGAAAAATAAATCTAATGCAAACCAGGGACTATAGTTAACAGTAACATTTTATTTTATTTTTTAAGATTTTATTTATTTATTCATTTATCCCCCCCTTGCTGCTTGTGCTCGCTGGGCCAGCCAACCACGCCGCGCGGGCGGGCTCTGCCTTCACCAGGAGGCCCCGGGAACCGAACTCGGGGCCTCCCATATGGTAAACGGGAGCCCCACTGATTGAGCCACAGTCGCCTCCCAACAGTAACATTTTAATAGTTCATCAATTGAAACAAAAGTACCACACCAATGCAAAATGTCAACAATAGGAGGGTATATAGGAATGTTGTATTTGTTTACATGACTTTTATGTAACCCTACGACTTCTCTAATTAAGTGGGTATAGGACTTGGGCAGAAAATGAGGAATTAAATAAAAGTCTTTGCTGCATCAGACTGCCCAGAAGCTAAGTATCTACCATCCAGGCAAAACATTTGAAGACCCTTCTTTAAAGAAATTAGATGGCCCTGAAAAAAGACCTTTGCAAATGGACATCACAACCTGTCCATACTCAAAATCTTGATGTGCCTACCCATGTTCATATAGAACTCCCAATTGGCTTTCTATTGCCTCATTCTTTTTTTTTTTTTTTCTTTCAAAGATTTTATCTATTTATTCATTTATCCCCCCCTTGCTGCTTGTGCTCGCTGGGTCAGCCAACCACGCTGTGCAGGCGGGCCTGCCTTCACCAGGAGGCCCCGGGAACCGAACCCGGGGCCTCCCATATGGTAAACGGGAGCCCCACTGATTGAGCCACAGCCGCCTCCCTGCCTCGTTCTTAATATGTATGGACAACTCATCAGCAGACATTTGAGGAAAGCCTGCACATGACATAGGTCAGAAACAATCCTAGAGGAAATAGATCTAATTTAGGGGACAGAAGGGAACTTTAAAATATTCTGCTTAGTAGCCTCAGAGAGATTCAAAGCCATATTGGAGTCAAAGAATAGGATGCTTTGAGAAAGAAACAAGCTAAAAGACCACCATGACAACAAATCTAAGAAAGTGTTGTTGAAAAATAAAATTAGGACTTTCAAAATAGAAAAATAAAATTTTGGGGTGATTAAAATGAAAGTAAATTAAGACAAAACAATGGAAATAGCAGTGGAAATATTAGTGAACATAGCATCAACATAAGGATTTCAATATCCAACCAATAGGTATTTCAGAGATCGAGAAAAGGAAATTATCAAAGAAATAACATAAAAGAATGTCCCATATATAAGTCTATAGATTGAAAGGGCCCACCAAGTGTCCGGCAAAATGAATAAAATGAGACCCCCTAGAAATATCAAAGAGATTTCAGAAAGCCTAGGAAAAAGAGAAAACCCAAAAGCTTCTAAAGAGAAAAAGTAAAACAGGTCACTTACTGTACAGTGATGTTGTTACATCACTCTCAAAATGTTTGTTGTCCAGGATGGCTGCTTGAGCTCCTGCCAACATATGTACATTCCAGTCAGCAGAAAGGAGGAAGCAGGGGAGAAGGGCATTCCTCCCTTCACCTTTAAGAACACATACAGGGGGGGATGGATGTGGCTCAGATGGTTGGGCATCTGTCTCCCATATGGAGGGACCCAGGTTTGAACCCCGGGTCCTCCCGGTAAAAAAAAAAAAGAACACATAGAGGGTAATGGATGCAGCTCAAGCAATTGAGCTCCCGCCTACCACATGGGAGGTCCTGGGTTTGGTTCCCGGTGCCTCCTAAAGAAGACGAGCAAGACAGCAAGCTGACATGATGGGCTGGCATGGCGAGCTGACGCAACAAGATATACAAGGAAGAAAACATAATGAGAAACACAACAAAAAAGCAGGGAGCAGAGGTGGCTCAAGCAATTAGGTGCCTCCCTCCCACATGGGAGGCCCCGGGTTCAGTTCCTGAGCACAATTACATAAAAGAATGTCCCAGATATAAGTCTACGAATGAGCACACAACAAACAAACACACAACAAACAAGCATACAACGAACAGAGAGTGCAAAGAAATGAGGGGGTGGAGAGAAATAAATAAATAAAATAAATCTTAAAAGAAAAAAAAAACTAAATTAGTATTGACCAAAAACCACATGCCATTCATTAAAAAAAAAAAAAAAAGAGTACAGACACCACTTCCACTTACATCCTACTGGTCAGAACTTAGTCATGTGGTCACTCTTAGATGCAGTGGAGGCACACATATGCAGTCTCTGTTCTGAGTGGCCATGTGCCCAGGTAAAATTCAGGGGTTCTAATACTGAGGAAGAAAAGTAATAGATTTAAGGGGCCGTCAGAAGTCTCTGACACATCTATAAAGGAGCAAGCAAGAGTCAGAATGTTTTTTTTTTTTTTTTTTTTTTTTTAAATTAACAATGCCTTCAAAATTGTGAAGAAGAATACAATTCAGCTATAATTCTATACCTAGTCTAACCTATAAACAAATGTGAGGGTAAAATAGACATTGTTAGATATGCAATGACTTAGAAAATTCCCAGATAAGCTTTCTTATTAGTTATTGAAGATGTGGTCCAGAAAAACAAGGAAGTAAATCGAGAAAGAAAGACTGATAATCAGAAAACAGGGGCCCCACTTAAGAAGCATTGAAAAGTCCGGGATAATAGCTGTATTAGTCAGGATGGACTCAGTTTTGTTGTAGTACAAGCAATCCTCCAAATCGCCGAGGTTTAAAAGAATAAGACTCATACATGGTCAACTGATTTTCAACAATGGTGCCAAGTCCATTTAATGGGGAAAGAATAATCTCTTCAACAAATGGTATGGGAGAAAACTGGATTTTTACATTCAAAAGAATGAAGTTTGCTCTCTACCTCACATCATATACAATATTTAATGGATTCTTTGATATCTCACCAAAAGCATGAGCAACAAAAGAAAAAGTAGATAAATTGGATTTCATCAAAATTAAAAACTCTTGTGCTTCAAGAGACACCATCAAGGAAGTAAAAAGACAACCCACAGAAGCAAAGAATGTATTTGCAAATCATATCACTGATAAGGGTTTATTTTTTTATTTTTTTTGTTTTTTATTTTTAAAGATTTTATTTATTTATTCATTTATCCCCCCTTTGCTGCCCGTGCTCGCTGGGTCAGCCAACCACGCCATGCGGGCGGGCTTGCCCCCACCAGGAGGCCCCGGGAACCGAACCTGGGGCCTCCCATATGGTAAACGGGAGCCCCACTGACCGAGCCACAGCCGCTTCCCTGATAAGGGTTTAATATCCAGAATATATAAAGGACTCTCATAGCTCAACAATAAGAAGACAAAAAAATCTGAGTTTTGATAATAGATGGTGGTGATTGTAGCATAACATTGTGAATGTAATTAACACCACTAAATTATATATTTGAATGTGGTTAAAAGGGGAATTTTTAGGTTGTGTATGTTACTAGAATAAAAGAAAAATAAATTTTTTTGGAGGTACTGGGGATCGAATCTGGGACCTCGTACATACGAAGCAAAGCACTCAACCACTGAGCTATACCTGCTCCCCTAAAAGAAAAAAAATTTAACCCATAGAAGTGTACAATACAGTGGACCATAAAGTAAACTATGGGCTAAATTTAATAGTATAATTATAATAATATTATTATATCAATTGTAACAAACAAACTACACTAATGCAAAGTATTAATAACAGAGAAAACTGTGTGTGTGAGGGGGAAGTATACAGGAACTGGGTATTTTCTGCATGCTTTTTCTGTAAACCTATAACTTTTCTAATTAAAAAAAACAGCAAAAATGGGCAAAGGACTCAAAGAGACATTTCTCAAAAGATATACAGTAAACCCATGACTTCTCCAGTAAAGAAAAAACAAATAAACAAAAGGAAGATATACAGATGGCCACTAAACACATGGAAAGATGCTTAAAATCATTAGTTGTTGAGGAAATGCAAATCAAAACCCCAGTGAGATACCACTTCATACCCATGGGCATGGATATGAGAAGTATTGATGAAGATGTGAAAAGTCAGTTGACTATTGTGGAAAACAATTTGGTGGTTCTTCAAAAAATTAAACATAGAATTACCATATGACTCAGCAATTTTATCCTATGTATATACCCCAAAGAATTGAAAACAGGGACTCAAACAGATACTTGTACACCAATGTTCATAGCAGCATTATTCACAATAGCCAAAAGATGTGAACAGGTCTAGTGTCCATCAACAGATGAATGGATAAACAAAATATGGTATATACATACAATGGGATACTATTCAGCCATAAAAGGAATGAAGTTCTGGTACATGCTATAATGTGGATGAATCTTGAAAATGTTATGCTATTATGCTAAGTGAAATAAGCCAAATACAAAAGGACAAATCTTATATGCGTCCACTTATATGAAATATTTAGAATAGGCAAATTCATAGAGACAGAAAGTAGATTAGAGTTTACCAGGGTGTTTTAGTTTGCTAAAGGCTGCCAAGGCAATACACCAAAAAATGGGTTGGCCTTTTCAATGGGGATTTATTAACTTACAAGCTTACAGTTCTGAGGCTGAGAAAAATGTCCCAATCAAGGCATCAGGTGAAGCTCTCTCCCCGAAGACACGACTGCTGGCTATCCTGGACTCCTGTCACATGGCAGGGCACAATGGCAGTGTCTGCTGCCTCTCCCTTCTCCTCGGGGTCTCATTGCTTTCAGCTTCTGGCCTCCTCCAGCTTTCTTTCTCTGCTCTTGTGGCTTTCTCTCTCTTGGGTTCTGTTGATTTCAGCTTCTGGCTTCTGGGGCTTTCTCAGCTTCTGGGGGTTTCTCTCTGTCTCTATATATTCATCCTATTTATAAAGAACTCCAGGGGAGCAGATGTGGCTCAAGCAATTGAGCACCTACCTCCCACATGGGGGTCCCAGGTTTAGTTCCCGGTACCTCCTAAAGAAGACAAACAACAAGCAGACAATGAGCAAAAACAACAAGCAAACAGATGAGGAAGTCATATCGGGGTGGGGGGTGGGGGGGGCAGAGGAAAAAAAAGAAAACTTCAGGAAGAGGCTTAAGACCCACCCTGGGATATACCTTATTGAAGTAATCCAATCAAATGGCCCTTAACTGAATCTAATCAAAAGATCTCACCTACAATAGGTTCACACCCACAGGAATGAATGAATTTAACAACATAATTTTCCACAGTCCACAAAAGTCTCAAACTACCACACAGGGGTTTTGGAAGGGAGGAATGGGGAGTTATTGCTTAAAAAGAACAGAGTTTCTGTTTGGGGTAATGAAAAAAAAATTGGAAATAGATAAGTGCTGCTGGTTGGACTACACGTGAATGTAATTAATGCCACTGAATTGTACAATTAAAAATGGTAAAAATAGTAAATTTTATGTTATATTTATTTTACTACAATTAAAAACAAACAAACAAACAAAGGCTTACTTCTTATTCATTCTGTTTGTCCATTTAAATCAGCAGGAGGTAGTCTCTCAGAGACCCAGGCTGATGGAGGCTCCAATTTAACTTGTGTTTCTACAAGCACTAAAAGAGGGAGAAGGCACATATCACTTCCACTCACATGTTATGGGATAAAGCAAGTTACATGGCTCTGTTTAACTTCAAGGGGGTTGAGGAAGTGTACTTCATGTGTCTGGAAGGTGAAGAACTGAAATATTTGTGAATAGTCATAAAAATAATCAGGCTACCTCCCTGGCCTCCAAAATCTTGCTCACTCATCCCCTGCAAACAAAATACAGAACTTCCTCCCTGGGTCAGGCAACCCACAAATGCCTTTCAGTTACAGCATCAAGTTAAAGCCCAGGGTTTCTGGGTGATACATGGAGGTCTTTGTGGCAGTTTGATATTATTTATGAATTCCAATAAGAGATATACTTTAAAAGATTTATTTTATTTATCCCCGCCCCCATTGTTTGAGGTCACTGTCTGCTCTCTGTTTCCATTTTCCTATGTGCTTTCTGTGTCTGCTTGTCTTCTCTTTAGGAGGCACCAGGAACTGAAACCGGGACCTCCCATGTGGGAGAGAGGCGCTCAATCACTTGAGCCACCTCAGCTCCCTGGTTTGTTGTATCTCTTATTGTCTTTCTTCTGTCTCTTTGTTGCATCATCTTGTTGTGTCAGCTCGCCATGCTTGCCCATCATGCCAGCTCACCTTCTCCAGGAGGCACTGGGAACTGAACCCGGGACCTCCCATGTGGTAGGCAGGAGCTCAATTGCTTGAGTCACATCTGCTTCCCCCAAAAAGAGAAATTGATTATGTTTGTAAACTGGTCTGTTCCTCTGGGTGTGATACCCCTTTGATTGTATTAAATTCAGAGGTCCCACTTTTACTTTATTAAATTAAGATTAGGGCTTTGATTTGATCACATCATTAGGGCAATTCAGTTTGAGTCCCTGCCCCCTTTGTGGGCTATATAAACAGACAGGCACTCAAGGAGAATACAGAATAAGATGTGAATATTCTCACTGTCCTGATTTTGTGATAATCAGGGTAGGCTAAACATTCACTATATTAGAAACCATGCATGTGTCCCCAGACCTAGTTTTTCTCCCTAGGTCTGGTTTTTGGAATGCTGGTGATAAACTAAGCCTGATCTATTATATGACCATCCTGTATGGGAAATGACTGTAACTCTAGGTCTATCTTTGCTCAGCCTTAACAGATATAGCAGGGGGACGAATGTGGCTCAAATGGTTAGACGTCCGTTTCCCATATGGTGGGACCTGGTTTCGATCCTCGGGACCTCCCGGTAAAAATAAAAAAAGAAAAATATAGAAGCACGCTGGCTGCCAGGCCCCATGAGCAGGTGAACCCCCCAGGTCCTGTGTGCAGGTGTGCTGCCAGGCCCTGCGAGCCATGCAGCAAGATGATGATTTAACAGGATAGTGACACAAGGGAGAGCCAACATGAGACACACCGAAAAACAGGGAACTAAGGTGGCGCAGGCAGTAGGATGCCTCTCTCCCAAACCAGAGGTTCCAGGGATCGCATCCCAGTGAAGACAGGAGGAGAAGGATGAGAAGAGAGGGCAGGAAACGGACACTAAAGAGTTGCCCAGCAAATGGATACAAAAACAGCAAAAACTGTTTTTTTTTTTTTTTTGTAAAAAATGGATAAAAGTAAATAATAAATAAATAAATAAATAAATAAATTCTTAAAAAATATATAGGAGAGTAAGATATGGACTACAGTTAGTAGTAATACTTTGACGATGTTCTTTCATAATTTCTTAACAAATGTTTCACAACAAAGCAAAGTATTTGTGGTGGGGTGATGTGTGGGAGCCCTGTATGATGTTATGCATGTTTGTTTTGTAAGTTCACAATGTTTACTGAACACTTATTGTTTATGTATGTTCATGTATGAATGACATACTTCAATAAATTGTTTTTTTTTTTAAAAAGATATACACAGAGGAATAGAGAGAGTACCACAGACACAGAAGAGGAATGAACTTTGATCCTGCAGTCCCGGGGAATAGAGATGAGCCTGATAGTCTACAGATGACTTTTTGAAGAGAACAGAGCAGCTGAGCCTGGAAAGAAACAAGCCCTCCAGCCTACGGCTGAGATAGGAAGAAGCTGGGCCCATGGAGCCCTTAACGAGGAAAGAGGAAGGCTGAACCCTTGCAGACATTGCCCGCCATCTTGTTTCAACATGTGGCAACAGAGTTTGGTAAGGAAGCAACTTTGAGTTAGACTCTTTAGGGCCTTGTAACTAACTGTAAGCTTCCACCCTAAATAAATACCCTTTATAAAAGCCAACAGATGTCTGGTACTTTGCATCGGTACCTCTTTGGCTAATACAGTCTCTAAGTCAGGTCCAGATGTGACTTGGTTTAACTTGGAAAAATGACCTAAGAAGACAAGTTACCTGCTTCTCCACCATTCACAATATGCGGCGGTGGAACTGGAACATGGTGACTGCAATGATCACTCTTATTTGGAAAGGAAACAACAACAGCAATGATAACAACAACAAATAACAAATTGGAGCTCCACAACAGATTGTGGTTCCTGGCAATTCTGAAATTCCATTAGGTAAACATTTTTTAGGGGGCCTTTTCACAGGGATAAGATATATACTTTGGTTAGGCTCAGACTCTACTCCTTTGTGCACTGTGGCCTCTGCAGGGATCTGTCTGTGGGAGGTTCTCCCTTTTCCATTATCCTTCTTGGTCACACCTGAAAAGAACGTTGGTGAAATATATCCAAATTGGGAATTGAGCCATTTTCTCAGTCTACTTTCTGCCCATATGGTGAGGGACTCAAGGGCAATTTTATTACTTGAACAATCACAGCCTCTTAGCCCAGGCTGGTAGTTCTTTTGAGAGTAGAATTCTCTTGAAAACTTAGTTGTCTTGTTTGTTTCTGGCTATCTCAAATACCAATAAGCCACACCCACTTTCTCACCCCCAAACTTTTTTTTTTTTTTTTTTTAACCGGGAGGTACCGGGGATCGAACCCCAGTCTCTCCATATGGTAGACAGACGCCGAACCTCTTGAGCCACATCCGTTTCCCCCCAAACTTTTTGTTATTATTAAAGATTCACACACCATACAATCCAACCAAAGTGTTCAAATCAATGGCTCTCAGTATAATCAGAATTGTGCACTCATCACCACAATTTTAGAACATTTTCTTTGCCCCAAACAAAAACAAAACAAAACAAAATGCTGCAATGACTATTGGTGTACAAATATCTGTCTGAGTCCCTGCTTCCAATTCTATTGGGTATATATCTAGTTGTGGAATTGCTGGGTCGTATGGTAATTCTATACTTAAGTTTCTGAGAAACCACCAAACTGCTTTCTTAGTGGCTGCACCATTTTACATTTCCAATAATGTAAGAGGATTCCTATTTCCCTGCATCCTTGTTATTTTCAATTTTTAAAATAATAGCCATTCTAGTGGGTGTAAAGTGGGATCTCATTTTAGTTTTCTCTAATGGCTAATGATGTTGAGCATCTCTTTGTATACTTGCTGGCCATTTGAATATCTTCTTTGGAGAATTCAAATCTTTGAGCATTAGTGTCTTGTTCCTCATCTTAGGGAAAAGCAGTCTTTCACCATTGAGTATGATATTTGCTGTGGGTTTTTCATAAATGCCCTTTATCATGTTGAGAAAGTTCCCTTTTACTCCTAGCTTTCTGAGTGTTTTTTATCGTGAAATGATGTTGGCTTTTGTCAAATGTGTTTTCTGTGTCATTTGAGAAGAAAGTATGTTTTTTGTCCTTCATTCTATTAATGTGGTATATTACATTGATTTTCTTATGTTAAACCATCCTTACATTCCTGGAATAAATACCACTTGGCCATGGTGTATAATACTTTTAATATACTGTGGATTTGTTTGCCAGTATTTTGTGGAGGATTTTTGCATCTCTATTCATAATGGATATTGGTCTATAACTTTCTTTTCTTGTGCTATCTTTACTGGGTTTGTTATTCTTATATGCTGGTCTCATAAAATGAATTGGGAAGTAATCCCTCCTCATATATTTTTGGAAGAGTTTAAGAAAAACTGGTGTTAAATTTTTAAACGTTTGGTAGAATTCAGAAGCAAAATCATTTGGTCCTGTACTTTTCTTTGTTGGAAGGCTTTTAATTCCTGATTCAATCTCTTTCCTTGTTGTAGGTCTGTTGAAATTTTCTTCGTCTTCTTGAGTCAGATTAGGTAATTTGTATGCTTCAAGGAATTTGTCCATTTCAACTAGATTTTTCAATTTGTTGTCAAAAACAAAACAAAACAAATAAACAAACAACAAACACCTAGCAATCCTAGAGGAGTGGAAAAACTAGATTTCAGGGTAAAAACAGCATGATATGCAGAATGTCCAGTTCTCAACAAAAAAAATTATACAACACACAAAGAAATAGGAATGTATGGCCCACTCACTGAGGAAAAAATAAGAATTTCCCAGAAATCATCCATGAGTAAGCTCATACTTTGTTACTGTTAGTCAAAAACTTTAAATCAACTGTCTTAAATCTGTTTAAAGAGCTACAGGAATCCATATACAAAGAACTAAAGGAATATAGGAAAACATTGTCTGAACAAAATAAAGAGATAGAAATTATAAAAAGGAACCAAAGAGAAATTTTGGAGCTGCAAAATATAGTAATAGAGATGAAAAAAACTCATTAGGCACATTCAATGCCTGCCATGTGGTTGGGTGATGGGGATGGTAGTTGCTGCCTGGAGGGTGTGATTCACTGATATTCACCACAATTTACCAGCCTCCACTTCCTTTAGCTCTTCCCTAGATGCTGCACAGTGTTCCACTAGACCTCAGAGTTTCAAAATAGTTGCTTCAGATAGGTGTTGTCCATCATCCTAGTGGAGATAAGGAGATAAAGAGAAGAGGTAAATCATGCACTGTCTCTTTTTTTTTTATTTTTTTTTTTAAAGATTTTATTTATTTATTCATTTATCCCCCCCTTGCTGCTTGTGCTCGCTGGGTCAGCTAACCACGCTGTGTGGGCGGGCTTGCCTTCACCAGGAGGCCCCGGGAACCGAACCCGGGGCCTCCCATATGGCAAACGGGAGCCCTACTGATTGAGCCACAGCCGCTTCCCATGCACTGTCTCTTAAATCCTCCAACTGGAAGTGAAATATGTAACTTGGCCAAAGCAAGTCACATGCCCCATTCTAACTCCAAAGGGGGCAAGAATGTGCAATCCTATCACGTGTCTAGGTGGAGAACCAGAATATTTGTGGGTAGCACTAATGACCATCATACCAGTAAACCTAAAGAGCAACCAAACCATATTGGCACAGGAGGATGGAGGGCATTGAGAATTTAAAAAGGGATCTGATAAACCACGATACAATAGAGCAGTGATAGAGATAACTACAGTATATTCGGAACACAGAGAGGTGGACTTGTCAAGATCTGGTGGGTTAAGATATAATAAAGGAAGACATTATAAGGAAAATAAGAATAATTAGAAACTCCAGGAAAAACAGACAGCTGTATCAGAAAGGAAATGTAATGATTTTACCCAACTTGGCTCTGAAGTAAATAATATTCCCATAGCTGATAATTATGTAAGTACTGCATATTAGAATCAATTTGTAGTCAAAGATTTGAATATTTATGCTTATAGAACAGAATTCAATGTTAATAATCTTTACAATCTAAAAGTTCTGACAAGTTAAGCTGAGAGGTAGGAGGAGGGGTAGAGAGCTAAAGGGGAGAGTAGAGACCCTAATTTCCTCATGCTACTAAGTGGAATCAAGTCCTACTATTTGTAATTATGGAACAAGTAAGAAAAGTGTACCTATATTACTTGACTTTACAAAGATAACCATAGAGGAAGTAAAAACATTGACATATTACCGTTGGGGTGGGAAGAGGGAAGACTTATGGTGGTGGCATGTGTTAATTCATCACCTAACATGGAAGGACAGCTATAGCTAGTGTTTAAAATTGAAAAAGTAAGAAATTGTTGTATAAGCATGTTGTTTAGAGAAATGGAGATTACAACTAGAAGAAATAACTAAAAGAGCTAAATAGTGGTTGCCTCTTGGGAGCAGACTGGAGGTCAGGAGGAGAGGGGTAGAGTATTGCTTTTCATTGTAAATCTTTCAGTACTATTTAATTTTCAAACCATGCACATGTATTTATTAGATAAAAATATCATTATACAATTATGTTTTAGGAAAATCTTTTACAAACAAATGAGGAAACCAAAGATCAAGGAATTTAAGCTCAAGGTCATAGAGACAGTGGCAGAACTGGACTCAAACTCTGGTCCTTTGACTCTCAGTCTAGGACTGATTTCACTACTCTGATGACCACTTGGTCAAATAAGCTATTCAACAAACATTTATTGAGCCCCTATTTTGGGCTGAATATGTTGCCAGGTGCTACGGGCAAGGTGAATAAGTCCTTATGATATTTGTAGATTATACACAAGCTAGTATAGGACAGCAATCATTATAATGCAATGTGGTTACATGATCCTGTGATTTTTGTTAAATTTGCAAAGGTAAACTATTTTAACCACAAACATTGAGACTCCAGTCTCTTTCTACTTTGATTTCCTCCTCATAATACTTCTACTTATGTTGGGTGGTATTGGAATGATTGTAGTTTGTGATGTGGTTAAAGGAAAGTTCAGTTGGGGATACATTTAATGTGGGTTTATGTGGTTCTCAGTCATTTCTGTGTAGGTTATTTTACTAGCTATCACAGTGTAGGAATGGAATAAAAATAAATGCTCAATTAATCCAAAAGAAAGCAGAAAAAGGGAACAAAGAGCAGACGAGACAAATAAAAAACATAGCAAAATGGTAGAGTTAATCTAACTAAACCAATAATCACATTACATCTAAATGGCCTAAACAACAAAATTAAAGGGCAGAGATTGTAAGATTAGATAAGAAAAGCAAATATGTGCTGCTTACAAGAAATCACCTTAAATGTAAAGACACAAACATGTTAAAGGTAAAAGATAGGCATATATCTAGTATAGTATAGTATAGTATAGTATAGTATAGTATAGTATAGTATAGTATAGTATATGCCTATCTTTATATATATATATATATAGAATATATATACTATGCTGACAATAATCAAAAGAAAGTAGATTTAGGAGTAAAGATTATTATGAGGGATAAAGAGGATAATTACATTATGATCCAAGGGTCAGCGCATCAATCAGTCATAACAATTATAAATGGCCAAATACTTAATTACAGAGCATCAAAATTTGATAGAACTGCAAAGAGAAATGGACAGATTCACAATTAAAATGAGAGATTTCAACATCCCTCTCTCAATATTTGATAGAACACCTAAACAAAAGATCAGTAAGGATATAGAAGATATGAACAACACTGTCAACCTATTTAACTTAATTGACATTTGTAGAACACTCCACCCAAAACAAAAGGATATATATTCCTTTCAAGTACACATGGAACATGATCAAATAGAGCATATTCTAAACAATAAAACATGTATCAAATTTAAAAGGATTCTAATCATATGAATTATGTTCTCTAATTACATTAGAAATCAATAACAGAAAGATATTTGGAAAATTTCCAAGTATTTGAAGCCAAAACATTATACTTCTTTTTTTTTTCATCTACAGCTGTGTTTATTTGAACAATAAATTTGAAACTCTTGCCTTAGGCAAGGGTACTACAGTAATTATATCAGGGATAGACAATCTCCTACTCTGTCAAATATATAAAAGTTCCTTTTGCACTTTCCTCAACACTGATCGACAAGTAGATTCAGTCCACATTTGCTTTGTTCTATCTACTGAGTTAACCCAAGCTTCTTCTTCAGAGACTCTGGCATCTCAGGTGGAGGAGGACGAGGGAGCCTGAAGTAGACCTTTGCAGAGTCATAGATGAACCACTGTAGTGCTATCAAAGTGCCAATCATGATGATACGGGCAAAAAGTCCCTTCCACACACCTTTAAATCCAAGTCTCTGGAGGACCTCAGAAGCACTGCTACCTTTTTCTTTATTCAACACAGACACCACAGAATCAGCAGGGTGAGAAACAATTGCACAGAAGACTCCAACTATGTAACCTGTCACAAATGTTACAACAAGCTGCTCCGGCTTTAAACATTCACTTCGGGGCTTGGGAACCACAAAGTTGTAAATGCTTCAATGGTACGTTCAAAGCAGGCAAACTTCATCATGGTGTGTGGGATCTGCTCATCCAGAAAGGAGCAACCCCTTTGTAGAATGCTGTTAAGCCTTTTTCCTTATACATTTTGGGAACCACTTCCCTCAAAGTGTTGGCATAACCTGGTTGGGTTTGAATTCAAACCTTAGCAGCTTCTATAGGAGCCAGAGCAATGTCAGCAAAGAATTCAGCACTGGCAGAGGCAGCCAAATACAGTGATGTGCACCAGAGATAGGCATTTTCCTCTCCAAGCATGTTGCTATACGGGACTTTGAAGACTTCATAAAAGCCAAACTTGCAAAGCCCTTGCACAGAGTAGCCAATGAAAGTCAGAGCCCAACCTTTAGCTAAACCACGAACATCATCTTCTTTTAGTGTAACGGAGAATCCATTAAATATGCCCCTGTACTTTTGGTGATCCACCTGCATTCAGCATTTCACTAAATCCAGAGGAACAACAGCAGTGTGTGTCAGACCACAACTTAAGACCCCACCAAAGCCACATAGTGCATAAAACTTCATGGAGCCATATTCACAACTGTATTCTTCCCCAGCGGTGGCTGCCAGGTTGCGAGAGTGGCGGGGCAGGCCCAGGGGCCCGGCAGGCCTGCTGCTGGAGCCCATGAGGCCATCGTGCACCAGCTGAAGGTGTGGCGCGTTGAACGGGTTCACCCGCACCAGATGTGCCATGGATGAGAACATCCTCCTAAGATGACGAACACCCGACTGCTCCCTCAGAAGGGCTGCGGCTCACAGAGCTTATACTTCTAAATAACCCAGGGGTCAAGGAGAAATCACAAAACAATTAGAAACCATTTTGATCTGAATGAAAATTAAAGGCATAATATTAAATTTTGTGGGAGACAGACAAAGCAGTGCTTGAGGGAAAGTTATAGCATTTAACACTTATATTAGAAAAAGAATTTTCTTTCATAAATTACCTAAGTTTCCACCAGAAAGGGAAAAGCAAACTGAACCCAAAGTAAGCAAAAGAAAGAAAATAATAAAGGCAAGGACAGAAATTAATGAATAGGAAACAGACAAACGTAGGAAAAATCAATAAAGCAAAAATATACTTTGGGGAAGCGGCTGTGGCTCAATCAGTGGGGCTCCCGTTTACCATGTGGGGGGCCCCGGGTTCGGTTCCCGGGGCCTCCTGGTGAGGGCAGGCCTGCCCGCATGGCGTGGTTGGCTGACCCAGTGAGCACGGGCAGCAAGGGGGGGATAAATGAATAAATAAAATAAAATCTTTAAAAAAAAAAAATATATATATATATATATATATATATATATACTTTGAGAAGATGAGTAAAATCAATTAACTTCTAGTCAGGCTGATCAGGAAAAGGAGAAATGACATAACTTACCAATTTCAGAAATGATAGAGGAATCACTACATATCACTACATATTCTTTAGACATTAGCTGGATATTAAGGGAACATTATGAATAAATTTATGCCAATAAACTTGAGAAATATTTTTATGAAATGGAGAAAGATACAAAGTACCAAAGCTCATTCAAGAACAGATAACCTGAATAAATGTATATCTATTAAGGAAATTGAATGTGTGGTTGAAAAGCCTCCTTCAAAAGCAACTTTATGTACCAATGACTTCACAGGTGAATTCTACCAAACATTTAAGGAAGAAATAATAGCAAATCACAAACTCTTCTAGAAAATTGAGAAAGGAACACTTCCCAACTAATTCATGAAGCCAGCATTATCCTGATACCCAAATCAGATAAAAGCATTACAAGGAAAGAAATCTGCAGAATAATACCCTTAATGAACATAGATGCAAAAATTCTTTATGGAGTTTTATAAATTATAACCAACAATATATATAAAAATAAAATGCATCTCTATACAATACATTATCCCAGGAATAAGAAGTTGGTTTAACTTTTTAAAAATTAATCAATGTAACTCACATATTAACAGACTAAAAAGGATAAACTATGATCATCTCAGTAGATGCAGAAAAAACATTTGACAAAATCCAAATACCATTCATGATAAAAACTTGCAGCAGACTAGGGATAGATAGATAGAAAGGGACTTCATCAACCTGATAAAAAGTATCTATGAAAAACCTATACCAGGGAAGCGGCTGTGGCTCAATCAGTAGGGCTCCCGTTTACCATATGGGAGGCCCCGGGTTCGGTTCCCGGGGCCTCCTGGTGAAGGCAAGCCCGCCCGCACGGCGTGGTTAGCTGACCCAGCGAGCACAAGCAGCAAGGGGGGGATAAATGAATAAATAAATAAAATCTTTAAAAAAAAAAAAAAAAAGATTTAACATCAATATACAAAAATCAATTGTATTTCTATGTACTAGCAAAATCCTGATTGAAGTAAAAAATATATTTATAATAGTATAAGTAGATGAAATACTTAGGAATAAATTAGACAAAAGATGTGCAAGACCTGTAGCTGAAAATTACAAAACGTGCAGAGAGAAGTTAAAGGAAATCTAAGTAGATGGAGAGGTATACTGTGTCCATGGATCAAAAGACTCAATATTATTAAAATATCAATTCCTTCCAAATTAATCTATAGAGTTGACACAACACCAATCAAAATTCAAACAAACCTTTTTTTTTTGGGTAGAAATTGACAAGCTGATTCCAAAATTTATATTGAACTGTAAAGGATCTAGAATAGCCAAAAGAACTTAAAAAAACAAAAACAAAAACAAAAAAACCCCATTAAAGTTGGAGGAATTATACTGCTTGATTTCAAGACTTATTATATGCTACAGTAATCAAGAAAGTATAGTATTGGCTTAAAGAGAGACATAGCTCAATAGAACAAAGTAGAGTCCAAAAATAGACCCACACATATACAGTCAATTGACTTTTGGCAAAAATGCCAGTAACTTCAGTTGTGGGAAAGGATAAACTTTTTAACACATGTTGTCAGAACAACTGGATAGTACATGTAAAAAAATGACCTTGATCCTTACCTCACACCAAATAAAAAAATTAACTCAAAATAGCCTGTAGTGTAAATGTGAGAGCTAGAAGAAAACAAAGAAGAAAATCTTAGTGACCTTGGGTTTGGCAAAGATTTCTTACATAGGACACAAAAAGCCTATGCTGTAAATTTAAAAAATTGATAAATTGAATTTCATCAAAATAAAAATTTTTGCCCTTCAGAAGACACTATTATGAAAAAGAGAAGGTGAGGCGCAGACTGGGAGAAAATATTTGCAAAACATATATCCTACAAAGGACTTGTATTTTGAAAAATAAAGGACTCTTATGACAATAATAAAAAGATGAAATCCCAATAAAAATGGGGAAATATTTAAATAGATATTTTTTACCAAAGAAGTTACACATATCATGGCAAATAAGTATACAAAAAAAAGATGCTTAATATCATCAGTGAGTAGGAAACTATAATTCAAACCCACTATGACATACCACTATGAATCACTAGGATACCTAAAATTAAACTGACTGACAATATGAAGTGTTGGCAAGGATGTGGAACAACTGGAATTCTCATAAACTGCTGGTGGGAAATGTAAAACGATACCACCATTTTGAAAAAATCTTGGCAGTTTTCAAAAAGTTAAGCATATATCTATCATATGACCTGGCCATTCCACTCCTAGGTATTTATCTGAGAGAAATATATATATCCATATACATATATATGTATTTGAACATGAATGTTTATATCAGCTTTATTTGTATAATAGCCAGTAACTAGAAACAACTCAAAAGTCCATTTACAAGTGAATGCATAATCAAAATGTGATACATCTATACAATGCTACACTATTCAGCAGTGACAAGGAACTGGTTATTGACACATCCAACAACATATATGAATTGCAAAATAATTATGCTGAATGAAATAAGCCAGACCAAAAAGAATACAGGCTGTATGATTCCATTTATATAGAATTCTGGAAAAAGCAAAGTCATTTAGAGTGACAGAAAGCAGATCATTGTTTTCCTGGGGAGGGAGGGGAGGGAGGGACCAGTGCAGGAGCAACGGATTATAAGGAGGTATGAGGAAACTTTTGAGGTGATGAATATGCTCGTTACCTTGATGATGCATTCACAGGTAAGTTTGTCAATACGCATCAAATTGCACACTTTATTTATTTATTTATTTTTAAAGATTTTTAAATTTATTTATTCATTTATCCCCCCCTTGCTGCTTGTGCTCACTGGGTCAGACAACCACGCCGTGCGGGTGGGCTTGCCTTCACCAGGAGGCCCCGGGAACCAAACCCGGGGCCTCCCATATGGTAAACGGGAGCCCTACTGTTTGAGCCACAGCCGCTTCCCAAATTGTACACTTTAAATGTGTGTGGTTTATTGTCTATAAATTATATCATAATACAGTTATAAAAAACAAAAGCAGGACTTCCGGGAATATGGCGGACTAGTAAGACACAGGAATCTCTTCTCCAGAAAAATAACTAGAGGACAGGCTGAAACAGCCCCGAAAAAGATCTTCTAGGGTTTAAGACAGCAGGTGAAGGCTGCACACCACCCAGAGGAGAGAGGGACAGAAGAGGGAAATCGCGACAACAGAACCGTGAGTTGCAAGTAGCAGCTTCTGCTGCTGCCGGCACCCTCCCCCACACTTTTCAGAATTCTCGGGCCTCTGGGCCTGCGACCACAGACAAAGGGGGCTCCAGGGATCTACCACTCCCGGAAAGGGGAGAGAGAGGGACACAGCCTTAGGCTGACTCAGGTTCTGACCTGTAAATTTGGGCTGCGGAGCCCCACGGACCCTTCCACATGGTGGTTTGCCCTGGGAGCCTAGGAAGGACTGGAGAAATCTGACCCTTGCAACCTCCCTCTCTTCTAGCCTGGACTAATTGTTGAGGTGTCCACAGGAGAGGGGAGAGAGAGCCTGGGGCTGACCTAGCTTTTGACTCCCAGGTTTGGTCTGCCCTGTCCCAAGAGCCCTTCCAGGCCGGGTGGGGCTGTGTCATTGTTTGCCTTGGAGCCTGCAAGGGGTTAAAGATATACAAACCTCCCAATCTCCTCCTCTACTAACAGGGACTGATTGTTGAGGATTCAGAAGGGAGTGGAAATATTTCCTAGCTGGGAAAAGGGGGGCTCTACGAGAGAAGTCTGGAGAACTGTCTCAGAAAGTTTGAATCACAGGGCTCCTAGCCCCCAGACAGGAAGCTCTATCACATTGATCTGGTCTGTGTCACAACAAATACGCTCTGACCAGGCATTGAATTGAGAGCTGCCAACAAGCGCCATCTCCTGGCAGACTAAGGAAGTGCACATAAGAAAATTAATAAGTAGGAGAGGCTTTTCCTGGCCTCTATAGCCTCCCTGCCCAAGGCCCTAGGAAATGACTCTACAACCAATTACTGGGTCCAGTGCCCAGTTTTGAGCAACCAGCAGAACAATCCTAACAATCAAGATTGAGCCAAAAATCAAAGAGCTGTGGTAACTCACAGCCTCCTGCCACAAAAACTCCATAAAAGAGAAGGAGATAGAGCATCTAAGTAAAATACAACCTAACCAGATGCCTAAGCACCAGCAAAAAATTACGAGCCATACTAAGAAAATAAAAGACATGGCCCAAGAAAAGGAATACAGCAAAGTCCCAGAAGAGATGCAGAATTTGAGAGAACTAATCAGTGAGATGAGCACAAATTTCCAAAATCAAATTAATGAGATGAAAGAGAATATAGTTAAAGAGATCAATGACATCAAGAAGTCATTGAGTGAATGCAAAGAAGAATTTGAAATCCTGAACAGAAACGTAACGGAGTTCATGGGAATGAAAGACACAATAGGTGAAGTCAAAAATACATTTGAGGAATACAACAGCAGACTTGAAATGATAGAAGAAAGAATAAGTGAGGGAAGCGGCTGTGGCTCAATCAGTAGGGCTCCCGTTTACATATGGGAGGCCCCGGGTTCCGTTCCCGGGGCCTCCTGGCGGGGGCGGGCCCGCCCGCATGGCGTGGTTGGCTGACCCGGCGAGCGCAAGCAGCAAGGGGGGGATAAATGAATAAATAAAATCTTAAAAAAAAAAAAAAAGAATAAGTGATACCAAAGACAGAGCAGCTAAAATTGAAGAAAGAAAAGAACAGAGAGGGAAAAGAATGGAAAAATTGAGCAGGGCCTCAGAGAGTTGAATGACAACACAAAACGCAACAACATACGTGTCATGGGAGTTCCAGAAGGAGAAGAGAAAGGAAAAGGGGCAGAAAGAGTATTTGAGGAAATAATAGCTGAAAATTTCCCAACTCTCATGAAAGAAATGAACTTACATGTCCAAGAAGACACTGTACCCCAATGAGAATAAATCCAAATAGAACTACACCAAGACACAGTATTCAGAATGTCAAATGTAAAAGATAAAGAGAAAATTCTCAGAGCAGCAAGAGAGAAGCAAACGATCACGTACAAAGGACATCCAGTAAGACTTTGTGCAGATTTCTCTTCAGAAACCGTGGAGGCGAGAAGACAGTGGTATGATACAATTAGGAAACTGAAAGAAAAAAACTGCCAGCCGAGAATTCTTTATCCAGCAAAACTGACCTTCAAATATGAAGGTGAATATAAATTATTCACAAACAAACAGAAACTAAGAGAGTTTGCAAAAAAGAACCCACCTTTGCAGGAAATATTAAAGGAAGCCTTAGAACCTGAAAGAAAAAGACAGGAGAGAGAGGCTTGGAGGAGAGTATAGAAGAAAGAAAAGCAGAAAGGATAACCAAAAGAGTAAAAAGAGAGACAAAAATAAGATGACATATGAAAACCAAAGAATAAAATGGAGGAAATAAATAGTGCATTTTCAGAAATATCATTGAATGTGACTGGATTAAATTCCCCAATCAAAAGATACAGGCTGACAGAATGGATAAAAAAGCCATCCATATGCTGCTTACAAGAAACTCACCTCAGACCCAAGGATACAAACTGGCTGAAAGTAAAAGGTTGGAAAAAGATACTCCACGCATATAGTAAACAGAAAAGAGCAGGGGTAGCTATACTAATATCAGACAAAACAGACTTCAAATGCAAAAAAGTGATAAGAGATGTGGAAGGCCATTATATATTAATAAAAGGGACGATCCTCCAGGAAGTTATAACAGTCATAAATATCTACGCACCTAACCAGGGTGCCCCAAAATATATGAGACAAACTCTGGCAAAACTGAAGGGAGAAATAGACATTTCTACAATAATCGTCGGGGACTTCAACACCCCTCTCACATCATTAGATAGAACAACTAGACAGAAGATCAACAAGGAAACAGAGAACTTGAACAATATGATAAACAAGTTAGACCTAACAGACATATACAGAACACTGCATCCAAACTCAGCGGGTTATACATTCTTCTCAAGTGCCCATGGATCTTTCTCCAGGATAGACCACATGTTAGGTCACAATACAGCTCTCAATAAATATAAAAAGATTGAAATTATACAAAGCACCTTCTCAGATCATAATGGAATGAAACTGGAAATCAATAACAGACCGGAAAAAAGGAAATTTGCAAATGTGTGGAGACTGAACAACACACTCCTAAATATTTGGTGGGTCAAAGAAGAAATTGCAAGTGAAATCAGTAAATATATTGAGACAAATGAAAATGAGAACACAATGTGTCAAAACATATGGGATACAGCAAAGGCAGTCTTGAGAGGGAAATTTATAGCCCTAAATGCCTATATTAAAAAACAAGAAAGAGCTAAACTCAAAGATTTATCTGAACAACTTGAGAAACTAGAAAAAGAACAGCAAACCAATCCCAAAGCAAAAAGAAGGAAAGAAATAATAAAGATTAGAGCAGAAATAGATGAAACAGAACAGAACAGAAAAACAATAGAGAAAATCAACAAAACCAAAAGCTGGTTCTTTGAGAAGATCAATAAAATTGACAAACCCCTTGCTAGACTAACAAAGAAAAAAAGAAAGAAGATGCAAATAAATATATCAGAAATGAAAGGGGGGACATTACAAATGACCTCACAGAAATAAAAAGAATCATTAAAGGATATTATGAGAAACTATATGCCAAAAAACTAGACAACCTAGATGAAATGGACAAATTTCTAGAAACTCATAACCAACCTACACTGACACAGCAAGAAATACAAGAACTTAACAAACTAATCACAATTAAGGAGATTGAATCCGTCATCAAAAATCTCCCAGCAAAGAAAAGTCCAGGACGAGATGGCTTCACAGGTGAATTTTACCAAGCATTTCTAAAAGAATTAACATCAATCCTGTTTAAACTCTTCCAAAAAATTGAAGAGGGTGGAAAATTACCCAACACATTTTATGAAGCCAATATCACCCTAATACCAAAGCCAGGTAAAGATTCCACAAGAAAAGAAAATTACAGACCAATCTCTGTAATGAACATAGGTGCAATAATTCTCAACAAAATACTTGCAAATCGAATCCAACAGCATATCAAAAGACTTATACATCACGACCAAGTGGGATTTATTCCTGGTATGCAAGGCTGGTTCAACATGAGAAAATCAATCAATGTAATACACCACATTAACAAATTGAAGGAAAAAAACCACATGATCATCTCAATAGACGCAGAAAAGGCATTCGACAAAATCCAACATCCTTTTTTGATAAAAACACTTCAAAAGATAGGAATAAAAGGAAAATTCCTCAATACGATAAAAGGCATATATGAAAAACCCACAGCCAACATCACACTCAATGGGGAAAGGTTGAAAGCTTTCCCCCTAAGATCAGGAATTAGACAAGGAAGCCCACTGTAACCATTGTTATTCAACATTGTACTAGAAGTTCTAGCTAGGGCAATTAGACAAGACAAAAAATTAAAGGCAACCAAATAGGAAAAGAGGAAGTAAATCTCTCACTGTTTGCAGATGACATGATCCTGTACTTAGAAAATCCTGAAGTATCTACAACAAAGCTACTTGAACTAATAAATGAGTTCAGCAAAGTGGCAGGATACAAGATCAACACACAAAATCAGTAATGTTTTTGTACACTAGTACTGAACAATCTGAGGAGGAAATCAGGAGGAAAATTCCGTTTTCAATAGCAACAAAAAAGACTCAAATACCTAGGAGTTAATTTAACCAAAGAAATATAGGACCTATATGCAGAAAATTAAAAAACAATGCTAAAAGAAATTTAAAAAGACCTAAACAAATGGAAAGACATTTTGTGTTCATGGATTGCAAGAATAAATATTGTGAAGATGTCAATCTTGCCCAAACTGATTTATAGATTCAATGCAATACCAATCAAAATCCCAACAGCTTACTTTACAGAATTAGAGAAGGTAATTACCGAATTCATCTGGAAGGGTAAGTGCACCCGAATAGCCAAAAGCATTCTAAAAAAGAAGAGCAATGTGGGAGGAATTTCACTGCCTGACCTTGAAACATATTAGAAAGCTACAGTGGTCAAAACAGCATGGTACTGGCATAAAGATAGACACATCGATCAGTGGAATAGAATTGAGAATCCAGAAATATACCCTCACCTATCCAGTCACCTGGTTTTTGACAAACCTACCAAGCCCACGCTATGGGAAAAAACAGTCTGTTCAACAAATGGTGTTGGAAGAACTGGATATTTATAACCAAAAGAATGAAAGAAGACCTCTATCTCACCCCCTATACAAGAATCAACTCAAAATGGATCAAAGATCTAAATATAAAAGCCAGGACCATAAAACTACCAGAAGAAACTGTAGGGAAACATCTTTAAGACCTTGTAGTAGGTGGTGCTTTCTTGGACCTTATACCCAAAGCATGTGCAAAAAAAGAAAAAATAGATAAATGGGACCTCCTCAAAATTCAACACTTCTGCACCTCACAGGACTTTGTCAGAAGGGTGAAAAGGCAACCAACTCAATGGGAAAAAATATTTGGAAATCACATATCTGATAAGGGTTTAATATCCAGGATATATAAAGAGATGTTACAACTCAACAATAAAAAGGCAAATGACCCAATTAAAAAATGGGCCAAAGACTTGAATAGACATTTCTTCAAAGAATAAATACAAATGGCAAAAAAACACATGAAGAAATGCTCAACATCATTCATGATTAGGGAAATGCAAATCAAAATTACAAGGAGATATCATTTCACACCTATCAGAATGGCCACCATTAAAAAGACAGAGAACTACAAGTGTTGGAGAGGATGTGGAGAGATAGGAACACTTCTTCACTGTTGGTGGGAATGCAGGATGGTACAACCACTATGGAGGACTGTTTGGCAGTTCCTAAAGAAGTTGAATATAGACTTGCCATGTGACCCTGCAATACCACTACTGGGTATATATCCAGAAGAACTGAGAGCAGTGACACCAACAGACATCTGCAGACCGATGTTCATAGCCACATTATTCACCATTGCCAAAAGTTGGAAACAACCCAGGTGTCCATCAACAGATGAATGGATAAACAAACTGTGGTCTATTCACACGATGGAATATTATGCAGCTGTAAGAAGAAATGAAGTCATAAAGCATATCGCAACATGGATGAACCTGGAGAACATTATGGTGAATGAAGCAAGCCAGACACAAAAGGACAAATACTGTATGAATGCATTACTATGAACCAAATATATTGTGTAATATATTGTTTGATT
This sequence comes from Tolypeutes matacus, assembly GCA_026826555.1. Classification (NCBI taxonomy): domain Eukaryota; kingdom Metazoa; phylum Chordata; class Mammalia; order Cingulata; family Chlamyphoridae; genus Tolypeutes; species Tolypeutes matacus. The sequence goes on from JAKSZT010053883.1 coordinate 50,226,940, forward strand.
AAAAAAAAAGTTTATATATATCCATTACATTTAATTGAGAAATGTATATATTTATTCATCTGTGTTTACTTTTTAGTTTTTAATTGTTTATATTTTCAATTATTAAATGTACAAAATAAAGTTTAAAAATGTTTAAAAAAAATTTACATCCTATGGTATAAACTATTTTGTTACTTGACTGTTTTCACTTGTATAATAGTTAAACATTCCAGACATTAGAAAAGCTTATTGAAGTCCTTCCCCCATGCCTAAGTCCACTCTTTAATTCAGAGGATGGAAAGATCACTTTTGGTTTGGATAATCTGGAAGATTTCATAAGTGAGCGGCATTTGAGTAGGGCCCTCCCTTAAGAATGGTAGGATTGGGTGATGTGTGGGAGCCCTGTATGATGTTATGCATGTTTGTTTTGTAAGTTCACAATGTTTACTGAACACTTATTGTTTATGTATGTTCATGTATGAATGATATACTTCAATAAATTGTTTAAAAAACAAAACAACAAAACAAAACAAAACAAAACAAAAAACCCCCAAAAAACAAAAGCAAGCAAAATGAAAGATTAGTTAAATAAATCCAAGTAGATCCATGAAGAGAAATACTATTTAGCAATGAACATTGTGGAAAGATAATTATGATAGTTGTTGAGACAGAAAAAAAGCAGATATTAAAACAGTATATCCATAAAACAAAACAACTACAGTATATTCGATATGGTCACTTTATTTTAGGTAATCTGAATATTCCCAGGATTCACGGTTTGGTTATAAATAATGTTATATATGGTTTATACCTGCCCAGAGCCATCCTGCCAGTGTGGAAATTCCCCTTCCCTGCAAAGTCCACCTGGAGTATATGTTTCTGGGTGTCCCCAAATGTGTCTCACCTGCACTAGGAAAGCAATCTTGAACGTCGTTCGCTGTTGCTGACAGCTGGGCTTGTGCTGCGCTGAGGCTCCACCATGAATGCCAGCTGAATTAGAGACGCGTCCAGCCAGGCTCTGCCAAAGCCCCTCACCTGGGATGCTCACCACGTCTCTGTCGGAAGCGCTCACCCTTGCGGTGCTCCGAGGGCTTGGCGGCTGTGGAGCGTCAAGGCGAAAGCCCCCAACTTTGTTACACCACCAGGGGGCCCCTCGGGAAGACGGCTTGGGCCCCAGGTGCGGCCGAGCTGAGCAAGGCAGCTCTTTGCTTAGACTGTCGACTTCTCTCCAGAGGGGCCCGAGCAGGATGAGTTCAAGTGTCTGCCTCCTTGAGGTGCCTTGAACAACTAACGGCTGGATGGTACTGCCAGCCTCTCCCTCTGCGGCTATGCTTTCTTTCAGGTCCCTGTCATTCAAAGTTTGCCAGGTGTACCTGTATCCCAAACATGAACGCGGCCGGAGTCTTCCTAGGCGGCTCCTCTATGTCTACGACCGTGTCATAGATCGTATTGCCTATCATATCACGTAACATATATACACACTGATGGTGGTGGGAGGGGCGCCCCCATCTCCTCCTGTCAGTGTCTACACATACCCCAAAATGTTAGCAGAGGTTCTTTCTGAGCGTAGACATCACGACGGCATTCATTTTTCGGTGTGCTTTAAGGAGCAGCCCATCTTTTTAAAAAATCAATACTCACAGGGCAAGGCCGGCATGTCCTACTCAGAACACAAGGCCAGCGGTTGGCCCATAGTAGGTGCTCAATAAAGGCGTGAAGGAATACTTTTGAAGACAAGGAGGGGCTGGTTTAGCAAGAGCAGGGAGCGCGGCTTTTGCGCCCGGGCGCCGGGGAGCCCCCGCCCCTCCACCTCCGACCTCGCCTGGTCCCGCCGCGGGCGTTTCCGCCTTTGCCCAGCGCGCCGGGGTTGCCACCTCTCCCGGTGGAGTGTCTGGCGCCGGCCCGGGTGGCCTGGACCTGGGGGATCTGCTGGCTCGGCAGCCGCCCCCGCCCCAGCCGCCCCAGGAGGGAGGGAAGCAGGCTCGTCCAGGAACTCCAGGGGGCCGCTCTCGCAGTTGCCTCTCCCCTGCCCCGCCGCTTCCTGAGCCTCCCTCCAGCCTGCCGGCTGCCTCCCCCATCAGGCTCTGCTGCGGACTTCGGATGCCTGTTTCTGACCCTCTCCCCCTGGACTCGCTTCTCTGACGTCCCCACCAGGTTTCCCAGTCCTTGGCCTCGCAAGCTGTTGGGTTTGGAGTCTCCTACCGCTTGGGTAAGACCCCCGTCGCCCGTAAGACCCCTCCCCCACCTCCCTGTCTCGGAAGGGCCATGGTCCCGGGCATCCTCCGATCTGAGCTTCTCCTCAGCCCCAAGACCTTCCCCAGGCACATCTACCTCTGCTCTGGAACTGGGCTGCAGACAGGGCCAGCTGGTGCCTGGCGCACCCTTGCTTGGGCAGACTGGGGCATGAAGGGTCCTGGGAGTCGATATGGCATGGGCGGGTGTCTCACTAGAATAGGGGGAAGACTGGGGACACCCAGCGGGCAGCAGAGGCACAAGACCCAGAGTCCAGAGGGTGCGGCCAGAGCTGACTCACTGGGGGGTGGCGCCGAGTGGGGAACACTGGCCCGTGTTGTGAGCACCTCTGGGCAAGGGCCAAATCCAGGCAGGGAGGATCCAGGAAGTCAGGCTGGGTCCATACCCCTAGCGGCTGGGCTAGTGAGAGGGCTCTAGCTGGAGGTGGAGGAGGTTCAGGGGACCAGGAGAGGGTATATTTGGGCTTCACCTAGGCAGGGCCGGACAGATTCTGTGCTCTGCTCATCCATCCCAAATCTGGTTTGCATAACGTGTTGGCATTCCCTCCTCTTCATCACCACCAAGCTGTGTCTTTAACAGTCTTACTGCTCTCCTTTCCTCCAGCTTTTCCTCCCCAGAGGACTGTGATTCTGAGGGGTCCTGGCTGTGAAGCAATGTTGAAGGCACCTCCACTTCCTCTCCTGCTCTTATCACTACCTCCTTTCTTTGCACCCCCCCCATTTCTTACCCCTCCATTTTATCCCACAACTTCCTTTATTCTGCCTGCCATGCCCAGAGGGCCCCAGAAAGAACTGGGAGTCTTTAGCTTGGAGAACAGGAGGGGATGACAACATTCTTGTGTTCATTCATTCATTTGATATTTCATTTACACATGCATTTACTTCAATTCACTCAATCACGTATTCCCTTGTTCTTTTGCATTCAATTATTCCTTCATTCTCTGGACATTTATTGAGCACCTACTGTTCAAGGCCCTGAGTACAGGGTGGGAAGGAGGCAGGATACTCTGATGAATCAACCCATCCCTGCTGCCAGGTTGCTCAAGGTCAAAAAGGAAAAATTAGCACAAATCATAATTTAAGAGAAGGAATTCTGAGGGGAAATGAAGGTCTGTGAATAGTGTGTGTGTGTGCACACACGTGCTTATTGGGAGTACAGAGGAAGAGGGTGTAATTTCCACTTAGCAGTCATCAAGAAGGCTTCCTGGAGGTGGTGGCATTTGAGGTGGGCCTGGTTTGGATGTAGAGTGATTGGAAGGGCTTCAGGATGGAGGGAACAGCAGGAAGAAAGGAAACACCAGGTGTGTAAGGGAACAGTGGTAAGTTCATTCACAGCTTGAAAGGATTAGAAGAAATAAGGCTGGCCAGGGAGGCCAGGGCCAGGGGGAGGACAGGACATGTGCTTCCACATCTCTGCTGGTTGTCACTGGCCAGGGGAGTGTCCTTGTCTGGGTGGCCCCAAACCAGGACTATGGGTGGAGATCACGGGGTGATGGCAAGACCCATCTAGTTCTTAGGGTTTTTAAATTGTTGAGTTAGTCTTGGAAGGTGTATTAGTCAGCCAAAGGGGTGCTAATGTGAAATACCAAAAATGGGTTGGTCTTTATAAAGGGTATTTATTTGGGGTAGAAGTCCACAGTTACCAGGCCATAAAGTGTAAGTTTCTTCTCTCACCAAAGTCCATTGCCACGTGTTGGAGCAAGACAGTTTGCCAGGGTTCAGGCTTCTTGGGTTCCTCTCTTCCCCGGGCTGCATTTCTCTCCGGCTTAGCTCCTCTGTTTCCTCCACAAGGTCAGCTGTAGACTATCAGGCAAACGGCTCGCTTCTCTTCTCCTGGGGCCTTCTCTCCAACATCAAAACTCCAACATCAAAACTGCAACTCAAAAACTGCTCCCTCTGTCCTTTGCCTTGCCTTTTATATTCGATTCCCCCACCCACCAAAGGGTGGGGCTCAACACCCTACAATGCCCTAATCATAACTTAATCATGCCCAGATTAACAGATCAGTTTACAAGCACGATCCAATTATATTTTTGGAATTCATAATTACATCAAATTGCCAAACAGCTACAGAAGGGATGAGCTGTCCAGTTCTGAAGTGGTTGCTGGTATGCTGCTGGGGAGAAGGTCTGCTGTAGGTTTTGGCCTATGGAAGGTTCCAGCTAGGATAGTGCTGCAAGTGGGGGTTGGAGTAGATGTCAGAGGTCTCTTCTTGCCAGAGAGTCTGTGGTCCTATGTGGGAAGGCTAAAAGGCTCAGCAGAGGAAATTCCTGGGAGTTTGGGTATTGATTCATTTATTCATTCATTCATTCCCTCATTTTTCCCTCTATCCATTCATTCATTTTATTCATTCATCAGTCAATGAGCCTCTGCTCTGTCTGGGCAGGCCCTGGGCTGGGGACTCAGATGAGGTCCTTGCCATTGTGAGCTCCCAGTCTGATGGGGGAGAAGGACCCATGCCTGACAGTGACAACTCATATCTTGATGGGATTCATGGAGATTATTTCATTTCATTTTGTCACTGGAGGTAGAGTTGGGATATGGGCCTGAAGAATTAACTCAGACATTTATCTTCCAGCCAGGAAGACCTGATCAGTGGGGCCAGATGAAAAAGGAAGTAATGTGGGAAAGAAGGGTTTGTGGGAGAAAATACTCCATGCTCACAGGGCTTAAGGGCAGGCTTTTTCTAGTCATGGAACTTCCCAGAGGCCAGGGCGAAGGCTGGGCCTTTGGTCTGAGGTCATCACAAGCCCGTCCCCCATGGAGCATGAGCCTTCTAGATTCAGGAGAAGTTCGAGCCTTGCTTCTTGGCAAGTCAGCATAAGCTGTAAGCAGGCTGTATAAAGTGGTGGTTGAACTTGTGGACTTTGATCCAGAGTCCAAAGTGGCTGACCTTTACTGACTGTGTGACTTTGAACACATGACTCAATACTCTTTGCCTCTGTTTTCTCCTCTGTAGGGGGATAATAATCATAGTACCCTTCTCTTAGGGCTGTCGTGAGGCCCAAAGGTGGTAATGCTTGCAAGGGGCTGGGCAAGTGAGAAAGGCTCAGTAAATGGTAGCTATAATGACATTGATGGTGACGATGGTGATGACGATGCTGGCTTTAAAATCTCTGCACTTCATTCTCCCCAGCTGCAAATGGGAAATGTGACCTAGTTCAGTAGTTCTCAAAGTTTGTTAGAAATGCAAATTCTTGGATTCAAATCCGTTTAATGAAAAATTCTGAGGATGGGGTCCAGCAATCAGTATTTTGACAATCACAGACCTAGCTATCCTTAATACTTCTTCTTCATCTACCATTCTAGGATTATGATTCATCCAAGTGTGTTTCATGCTTTGTGCATTCAGGGCCCTGGGCAGGGGGCAAGTCGGGGCACTGAAGTAAGTTGTGGTCCCAGCCCTCAGGGGGCTCCCAGGCAAATTGGAAAGGGGAGGCAGCCACCCATGAAAGTATTCCTTGTAGTATCGAACTGTACAGAGCTTCTGAAGTGACCCAGGAGTCAGAGTAAGAAATAGCACAGGGAAGAAAGAGCTCTTTGTGGGCAGAAAGAGCTAGTCCTCAACTGCTTGTTCTTTTTTTTTTTTTTAAAGATTTATTTTATTTTTTTTTATTCCCCGCCCTGTTGTTTGCGCTCACTGTCTGCTTTCTGTGTCCATTCGCTGTGTGCTTTCTGTGTCTGCTCGTCTTCTCTTTAGGAGGCACTGGGAACCCAACCTGAGACCTCTCATGTGGGAGAGAGGTGCTCAATCTCTTGAGCCACCTCCGCTCCTTCCTTTGTTGTCTCTCTCATTCCTCTTTGTGTCTCTTGCTGCATTATTTTGTTGTATCAGCTACTGTGCCAGCCTGTTGCACCAGCTTACTGTTTTGCTCGTCTTCTCCAGGAGGCACTGGGAACTGAACCTGGGACCTCCCATGTGGTAGGCAGGAGCTCAATCACTTGAGCCATATCCGCTTCCCCATTGCTTGTTCTTGACAGTAAGGTTGATTCAGCCTTCATGGAAGTCCTCTCATAAGACTCATGGAAGCCTCTTCATTTTCTGCCTTGTGGGGTGGGGTAGACAGAGCTATGGACTTGAGGTCAGTACAGGTGACCTCAACTTCCCCATTTTTATTTTTTATTTTTTTATTTTTTAAAGATTTTATTTATTTATTCATTTATCCCCCCCTTGCTGCTTGTGCTCGCTGGGTCAGCCAACCACGCCATGCAGGCAGGCCTGCCTTCACCAGGAGGCCTCGGGAACCGAACCCGGGGCCTCCCATATGGTAAACAGGAGCCCTACTGATTGAGCCACAGCCGCTTCCCATCAACTTCCCCATTGTACGACCTTGTGTGACTTACTTTCTGTCCCTGCTCCTCAATTTCTCCATCTGTAAAATGGGAGGACTGGACTAGTCCATCTGAGGGCTCTTCTCCTGGACTCTGAGTCCAGTGAGCCTGAGACATTATGTTTCTCTGGAGAGAGGGTCGGATGGGGGGCCAGGTGACTCCACCCTGGCTATTTCCGACTCATTGTGTGGCCTTGGGCAGAAGTCTTTTGGGCTTTCATTCCCTCATCTGCATGGTGCAATTGCCCCTGGCTGCCTGCTGGTCAGAGTGATCTCAAGGATCCAGTGGAATGAGCTGCCCCCTCTCTAGGCTGGTTTCCTTACCAGTCCAGGGGGGTCTGGAGACACCTGAGCATGTTTGTTCTCATGCCTGACCCCCTTGCCTAGGATTTGAGGCCCTCCACGGCAGGGTCCAAGGTTTTTTCCTGCAAGCTGAGGCTCCTCACTGTCTGTGACTGCATCTTGTTCTGATCCTGTTAGGCCTTCCATCTCAACCCCCTTCTTAGCCTACCCAAACCCACTCAATCTTCAGGCCAATCCAGGAAGCCTCCTGGATTGTTCCAATTCTTGGATCATCTTACAGTGTTTAAGGTGTCAGTTTAATTTCTCTCTTGTGGACACTGAGCTGCTAGTCAGACCACGAGCTCCTTGAGGGCCAGGACTGAGCTCACAGAGTTGGTCATTAGGATCTTTAGGGCAGGGATGCCCAGGGAGAGGAGACGACTTGCCCAAAGTCCCAGGGCACATGGGTGAGAACCAGACCCAGAATCTGGGTCTCTTTGCATATGCCCAGGAGGAGACATTTATTAGCTACGTGGTGAATGAACCATGGGGTACTGAGGAAGGGTAAGAGGCTTCAGAATCAGGCTGACCTCTGCTCCAGCACAGCTCTGCCACTCACTCGCTGTACCACCTGGGGCAGGTCCCAGCCCTCCCCAGAGGACCTTCTTGGTGAGGTGGGAAGGAGGACCAGTATGAGGCGGCACCCAGGAGGTGCTTGGTTATCATTCCCGATCTGCTTGGCCATCCCTGCGTCTCTAGCCTGAGTCTCTTTCCCCCCCTGCAGCTAAACACTTTACTGTCCTATTATGAGACATCCAAGGTGAGTGTCGAGGCCTCCTCATCCAGCCCCTTGTGGAAATGAGAAGAAGGGAAAATCCTGGTGTGTTCTCTGTCGGTGGTGGCTACAGAGGGCTGTGGCAGGTGCCCGGGGTGCTGAACCCTGCATAGACATAAGGAGGAATTTGGTGCCACTTTTAGAAAAGTCACGCAGCCTATTTTAAGGAAGCGAGGGGGCATGCCCTGCCTTTGGCCAGCAGCTGCTGGATGCCAGCAGCCTGGGAGCAGTGGAGCAGGAGGGTGGCACTTCCAAGGGTGAAGAGTCCTAGCAGGTGGGTCCTGGTGTCTCTCTGAAGGCCGCTGGCAGCTCTCTGGCCTCCTGCCACTTTCTGGCCTGATCCCTTATGGATGGATAGAAACCCAGTGCCCGTTTTGCCAGACTGACTGACTGGGTCTGCGGAGCTGAAGCCACCCCCTCCTTGCCCCTGGGAGTGGCCTCAGAGCCAAGAGGTCCCGTGGGGAGGATGGTGGGGGCTGGAAATGGGGGTGACTGAGGTTTGGCTGTGTTTGAAGGTCCGGCTAGGTGCCCAGTGGGCAGGCACAGGGCCTCCTGACGTGGCGGTGGCCCAACTGGCAGCCTCTCTTTTTCCACTGAGCAGGGCACAGGAGAAGGAGGGCAGAGGGCAGTCAGTGACAACAGCTGGGCTCAGGATAGGCGGGAGCTCGGGGGAGGAGCCAGGAGAGAGGCAGACCCGCTTCATTTGGAGCTGGTGCCAGAGCGGCTGTTGCTCAGGTGACCAGTGTCTCTCCAGACAGGGCTGCTTCCCGCTAACGGTGCCCGCACAGCTAGCAGGGTCTGTGCCGCAATGATCCAGAATGTTGGAAATCACCTGCGAAGGGTATGGAGGGTGGGCTGGGGGTGGGTGGGAGGCAAAGGGGAAGGGATTGGAGGTTGGGGACCCTGAAAGAGGACTGAAGTTTACATTTAAAGTTGGGAGTTCTGCATCTTCTCTCTCATTTTCCACGGGCCATTTCTAGCTCTCTTTAGAGGGAGAAATCGTGCAAATCCCAAGTTGGTTTATTAAAAGCAACAGCCCCAAACCAAGCTCCAGGGGTTGTTTGATCCCCTGAGGGCTGGCTGAGTGGATGGAATCATCTTCAGCAAGTTCTTGGCGCCTGGAATTCCATCCTGGCGGGCTGTGTTTCTCTCCATGGAGCTCTGTGCGGGACAGGACGTCAAGAACCACGGTCTGTTGTGTTTAACTCTTGGGATTCAGCGCTTGGGGCTAGTGAAGTTACAGGGTGAAGGGTGTGCATGCGGGTGATTGAGCTTGACCAGGTGAAGTGTGGAGTCCTTGGGGTCCATGACCTCCTAGGGAGAGCAGGCACAGGACCTAGAGAGGGCTGTGAGAAGGGCTCTGCAAGGTGACCTCACAGAGAACTTTTCCCTGGAACCTCTTCCCGGGGACCTTGGAGCAGAGATTAGATGCTGAGACACAAACAGAACCAAGTGCTCAGAGGTGCCTGGCGGGGCCACTGATCTCCTGGTGAATGGAGGAGGGTTCAGAGGAGACTGGCAGAGGTCGAGCGGGGCGTAGGGTAGTGTCCTCTGAGCATGTTTTTGGGAAAAATCCTTTTTCGAAGGGGTAGAGGCAATTAAAGAAATCTCTTCTCCACCTCCTCCCCTCCACCCTCATGGCCACCACTGAATCCAGACCTCAGCATCCTTGCCGGGCCCTGGTTCCCCTGTCCCGGGTCCAACTCCCTCCAACCCATATTGGAGGGATGATTCTAAAAGGTAAATGTGATTATTCCTCACCTGCTTGGACTGCCACCTTCAGTATGGCATTCACACTCCTTACTTGATTTTAAAAAAAGGATCTTGGTAATCTGGCCCCTGCCTGTCTCTTCCTCCCTCATTCTCCACTGTCCCCACCTTTGGGGGATTCTCTGCATTCTCTGTGACAGTCACACTGAACTGCTTGCCACTGCTGGGTGTAGCATATTTGTTCTCTTCTCAGTGCTGTTGTACCTACTATGCCTAAGAATTATTTTTACCCCACCCACCTCCCAACTAACATGTGTCCCAGGAAGTTTCCTTCTGAGTCTTCAGACCTCAGCTCAGAGGCTGCCTCTTCTGGAAAGCCTTCCCAGATTTCTCACTGCATTGTAAGCCTCTGTGTTAGCACCTCATCACACTGGATTGTGTGGTTGACTTGCATGTCCACCTCCCCCACCAGCCGTGAGCTCCCTGAGGTTGCCTTCTGTGTGCCCAGCACAGGACTGGGCATGGGCCAGAGCCCCGGGGAATGCTTAATGAATGAATGGGGACAGGCAGCTTCTCTCGAAGCCAAGAGTGGGCTCCAAGCTGCAGGGCCTCTTGCTGCTTTCTCCTGAGCACAGGGCAGAGAGCATCTTCCAGGTGGGCAGAACCTTTGCCCCGAATGTGTTTATATGTGTGTGTGTGGGAGCTGTCCCTTGTCTTCTCTTGAGCCCCGTTGTGTTTAATCCTTTGTGACTCTTTTCCTATTCTTGCTCTGCATTAATCCTCATCAATAATTAGGGGCAAGGGAAGGCGGGAGAGACATATCATGATCACCATTTTACAGTGATAATAGTAGGAAATCCTTATATAGCGCTGACTGTGCAAAGGTCCTTGCACTTATTAACTCATGCAGTTCTGTATGACGTAGGTAGTGTTTTTACCCTCATATCTAGGAGAGGACATCCAGGCTCAGAGAGGTTAAGTAACTTGCCCAAGATCACACTAGTAGGAAGTGGCAGAACTGGGATTTGAATTTGAGCAGTCTGACCCCAGAGTTGGGGCTTTTAAGGACCCTGAGGCTCAGCCTGATGAAGCAGGAACTGGACTTCCAACCTTCAGATCTGACTCTGAGCCCATTCCGCTCCCTCTGGCTGCCCCATCAGTCTGGGAGGATGTGTGGGGTGTGGAAGCTGGGCCCTTGAGGTGACACAGGGGATCTCATCCCGGATAAGAACACTCCTGGTTTGAGCGCAACCTTCAGACTGTTTGGCTCTAGGACCTCCTTGGACTTCCTTTGTCCCCCCACCCCTGAATTCCCTCAGTTCCCCTGGAACACAGGAGGGTTTGGAAATGTCATTCTGGGTTGTTACTAAAGATGTTTTAATTTTAAACAAGCAAACCAAAAACCAAAACACCAGACCTCTTCACCGGGGAATAAAGAAATCCAGGTTAAACTGGGAACAGACGGGGGCCTCTGCTAATCCACAAGCCCCACTTCACCAGCGGTGTGGCCCTTTCGGTATTCTGTAGCATTTCAGACAGAGAGTGCTTTTGCAGTCGGACGCTTATGGCTCTGGCCATCACCGGGTGCCCCACTAGCACTGGACACGAGTGAGCTATCACCCAGCTGGGGTGGGGGAAAAGAGCGCTGAATGCCTGTCTGGGGTGCTGGAAAGGTGCCCTTGCCCCTGCCTCAGCCCTTGTCTCAGTGGCGCACGCTTCTCCTCCCCCATCTAAGGTCTACCACACTCCTGGGCTGCCAGGGACCCGGGGAGTCTGGGAACCTCTGCTCAGCCCTGGTTCTAGTGCATGTCCAGTCAGCCCTCAGGGAGGCTCCGGAACTTTTTTCACTCTGGAAATGGTGATGGGGCTGTTTGTCTCCCAGTTCTCCCAAGAAGCCCTGTACTGGTATAAGATTAGAAACAGCTGTGAACACCTTTGCAAGTGCTCATGCACCGCCCCCCCACTCCCCACACCCTGCCTTGTACACACTGCTCCACATGACTCCCAGCTATGATCCTACTCCTTCATCCAGAACCTGAGGACAGCTTGTTAGAGGTCTAGCATGGGAGGGTGGGAGGTTTAGGGCATAATGTTTGGGGTCAGCTGCCCCTGGATTAGAATCTTACCTTCACCGCATCACTCACTGTGTGACCTTGGGCCAGGTGCCTTGGCATGCTGAGTGTTCTTGTCCACCCTGACATCTGGGGGGGGGGGCGGGGGCTGGATATTTGTGAAGAGTTTGTGCACCACCTTGAGGTTGGTCCAGACAGAAAGGCAGGGGCTGGTCTCCCACCAGGAGCTTGCTATGTAGCAGAGGAGGGGAAACCTTAGACATGAAATGATGTGTCTGTTGTAGAGTTGAAGCTCCAAAACTAATGAATGAATGAGTGATAATGGGAGCCCAGAAGAGGGCTGAGGTGGCCCCAGAAGGCTTCCTGGAGGAAGAGGCAAGGTTTGAACACTTAGCTTCAGCCTGTTCAGGAGCCACGTGCAAACTTCCGTCTCAGCCATGGACAGACATCCTTGGTTTTCTTTGTCTGGAGGATTCCTCTTCACTCTTCAAAACTGGGCTCAGCCATCATTTCCCCTTCGAATCTCCATGCTGCCCTGCCCCAGAGTTAATCAGGACTTTGTAGACTTTGTACCAGCTTTAGTTGTTCCTTCCACAGGTGCATACTGATTAGCAGGTGGAGGTGCTGAGTAGGCTTTGGCAAACAACCCAGGCTGTTGCGTGGTGCTGATAGCTAGTGAGGGAGATGCAATGAATAGTAGTCAAATAAATATGCAAGGAAATTTTGTGATAGTAATGATAATAGGATTAATAGTAATGATAGTAATGATATATTAATGAAACAATATACTTTATTAAAAATAAACATATAAAATAATAATAAATACCTTATAAGTTCACAACTCTGACATAGGTACTGTTTTTGTGCCCTTATTAAAAATGAAAAGAGACGGGAGAACAGGAGACCATGGGAGAATAATGAGGGAGGTCAGAGGAGACCTCTCTGCGGAGGTGACGACTGAGCAGAGATCTGGCGCCTGAGGAGGAGGCAGGGGAAGAGTGTTTATGGCAGGCCCCAAGGTGGTGGGGCGCTTGGTGCATTCCAGATGCCCAGTGGAGGCCTGTGTGGGTTGGAGGGCGGGTGCGGCATGACCGGGAGAGGCTGAGGTGAAGCTGTGATATGTTTCCAGCTGAGGGTCTGGGCCTCGTCGGCAGAGTTTGGGGTTTGGAATGCTATGGGTCACGTTGTCCTGCCCACCAGACTGTGAGCTACTCAGGGACTCCCTGGTCCAAGGCTTGGTGCCAAGATGCGCAGTCCAGCAGGCACACTGAGCTCAGCAGCCCAGGAAAACATGTCATCACGGTTCCTCTCCTCTGTACAGCCAGTACCCGGACGGCCCCAGCCCCTTCCTCATCCACCCTTGACTCCTCCCAAAGCGGTGAGCAGCAAGATCGGTCCCCTGGTACAGATGAGGCAGGGAGAAGTGAGATGATGTGTCTGAGCTCAAACAGCTGGTTCGAGAAGCAGCGCTGGGTCTGCGCGGGACCCCTACCTGCTAGGCAGGGACCCCTTTTCCCAGTCTCTGTCTTAGCCAGGGAGGTATCTGGAGCCTCTGGGCACCCCAAAAGTGGCCTTATTACTCAGACTCTCTCATCCGCCCGTCCTTGCACCTGACCACACAGATTCAAGACCTCAGGCTGTGTGAGCTGATGCCCCTGCCTCCTCCACCCACCATGTCAGGGTCTAGGGGAGGCTGTACCAGCTGCCCTTCACCCATGCCTGGTCCAGGAGCAGGGGGCAGGGCTGGCTTCCCCGGCACCTCCCTAAAAGGCTGCTCACCCACTCTGCTGGTCAGTGGAATGAGTCCAGAGACCTGCTTAGCAACACTAACTTACTTTGCCTCTGTAGGCCTCAGTTTCCTCATCTGGGAGCTGGGTCTTTTCCTGCAGATCTTGCCAGATTGTTGGCAAGCTTAAAGAAGTTGGAGGAATGTAGAACTTGGACATAATAAGGCATGGCAAATGTTGGTTCCTTCCTACTCCTCTCATTTGGACTTCTTTCTCCTCTGAACATGCCAGGTTGGTCGGGTGAGATGGTAAAAGCTGTTGGTTGAGTGCCTCCTATGTGCCAGACGTGTTTAAGTTCACTGACAGCTCTGCAAGGCTGCTGGTGTTCCTCTGGCTTTACAGGTGGGAAACCAGGGCTCCGGCATTACAAACCGGGTGCCCAGGTCACAGAGCTAGTTAGAGAATTCAGAGTCCTCCCTGAGCCCCAGCGTCAGCCTGGCAGGGGCCCTGGGCACCGTGACTCCTTTCTCCTTGTCCTCGGCTGACCTGGCTGAGGCGAGGAACTGACACCTCCGCCTCGTGCCTGCTCTGTCCTGTGGCTCCAGGGACAAACGGCTCCAGGGACAGACGGTGCTGCTGGCTGGGTCCTCTGCCAGCTCCCTGGCCGCAGGCCTGCATGCTCCCTGCTGTTTCCCAGAAACAGCTTCCTTGTGGGTAAGAGGTGGCATCAGGGCAGTGATGGAAAAGACCAGAGTCTGGAACTTTGGGGACACAGGGATGAGTCAGACTGGACCTGCCCTCAGGTGCCCCCAGCTGGTGTGGAGACAGAGAGATGTATAAGCCAATGACAACAGCATGGTGTGTCCAGGCTGTGACAGAGGGAAGCCTGGAGGTGTCCCCTCACCAGCCTAGGGGTCAGGGCAGGCTTCCTGGAGGAGGTGATGAATTAGCTTGGCTGTGAAAGCTTCCCAGGTTGGGAAGTGTGGTCTAGGCAGGGGCACCTGTACATGAGAAGTGGGAAAGAGCCAGTGCCACAAGGAAATGGTGAGAAAATTTGGTAATGATCCCTTGAGGAAACTCCCCTGGGCCCCCTTATCCATGCAGTACTGCCTGGGGCTTCTTCAATAGTAATAATTTGCCCTGAGCAAATTATATATTAATTAATGAATGTCAGTAGACATTAATTTTAAGCAGGTACTTTGGAGAGGCAACCCAGCGAATAGAAAGAGCTTTGGTAGAGAGAAAAGCAAAATCCCAGCTCCATCACCCGCTATAGCAGGGTGCCCTCGGGCAAGTTATGTCCTTTAGATAACTGAGGCCCTGTCCCCTTTTCTGTGCAAGAGGAATAATCATACCTCACAGGGTTTTGGGAGGATTACATGTGACTATGGATACAAGGCCATAATATAATGTATATAAAGGCCTGCTACATAGTAGGTGCTCAAAAAATTATAGTGAGGTGCTGGGACTCTAGAGAAGCTTGAGACCTGGCTCCTGTCCTCAGGGAGTTTCCTGGCTCCTCGTGTGTGTACACATGTCACAGCTTACAAAGCACTTGCACATGTTTTACCTTGTCTCATTGTTCAGAAACTCAGTGAGTCAGCAAGCTGGGTGACAGCTCTCTGCTGGGCCGGGAGGACCACCTTTCCAGATGCTCTCTGGGATGCCGTCTCTCTGCTCCTCTACTTTGTCCTATTTGTGCCCTATCAGAGTAGACTCTGATCTGCCCCGGGGGTGTGGCCCAGCCCCAGGTATGGTCTAGCCCCAGGTGTGGCCTGGTCTCCAGATATAGCTCTGCATGGAATCTGGTCAGAGGTCGGGAAGAGACATGTCTCTCAGGCCTCCCTAAAGCAACCTCCTCCAGCACCGCTCCAGGGCCAAGTTGAACCAGGTGGATCTAAATTTGCTTCCAATCCTTAGGGAGGGTATGGAGAGTCCCAGGGCTTCTTCTCTTACTTCCCCAGGGATACTTACTGCCCCAGTGAGCTGCAGGAGGGACAAATGGAGCTCTGGTGTCAGAAGACTCTGGCTAGTTCTTGGAGTAACCTCAAGCTAGTGGTTTCCCCTTTCCCAGCCTCAGTTTCCTCCTCTGTAACATGAAGACATGGGGTAATTATGGTCCCTGTCACTTGAGCCTGCTTTGTGCCCAGCAGGTTAATGCCATGCTGGCATTTACAGTAGAAGACAAGCTGTAAGAGATTGAAAGGAGTGCCTTCAGGCTTTTAGAAGCATTGGAGAACACGGGAGACGTTGTGCCCCGGAAGAAGGGGTGCCCAAGGATTAAGTGACTTTGGGGCCAGGGGAGAAGCACAACGGTCCCTCCTAGCACCCCCTCACCCCTCCTGAGTACTAGCTGGGATTCTGAACTTACCTGGTCCCCACCCTCCACTTGCTTTTGAAGATAAAAGTAGAGCTTCAGGGTGGCAAAGCTAAGAGAAGGTGTGTTTCAGGGCATAAGCTGGTTTTCAGCTAGGCAGGCAGGATGGGAGGGGGCTGCTGAGCCTGCTAGGCCCCCTGGATAGGGAGTGGTGAGGATGATGGTGATGGCTGGGGTGTCTTTACCTCAGAGTTTCCCACAGCCCAGGGGTATGTGGAATGAGGTGGGAAGGACGGCCAGAGACCACCTCCCCAAACAGCTCCTTCTTTAGTCACCTGGAAGGCAGGAGAGCTGGGAGGGTCTCTGAAGTCCCAGGCTCTGTCTCAGAAGTCCCTCAGGGCCATCATCCCCTCTGCACCACCTCAGCCAGTCTCTGGAGTCAGAAAAACCCAAGTCTTATCTCCCCTCTGCCGTTTACCTTATGTCCTTGAGTAAATTGTGTTCCCTTTCCGCGTTTCCGTTTCCTCACCTTTAAAATGAGGGAGATTCCTGCTTCAGAATGTAGTTGAGAATTAAAGAACCCCTCAGGACTAGGCTTGGCACACAGTAGGTTCATGATCAACAACAGCCCTAGATTTCTAAAGAGGGATCCTGTGCTTCTGATGGGACAATTCTTTGGTAGCCCCTGTCCCTTTCTGGCACAGTGGGACTTCTTTCTATTGGCTCTGTCCCATTAGCAGACAAATGAACTCTAATATGTCCCAGCCCCTAAGCAAACAAAGCCCCTCCCTGTCCCCATGCTCCCTTCCAAGTACCACCTCATTTCTTTGCTCCCCTCTCCACAAGAATCCCCGAAGGGGTTTTCTGTGCTCTCTGTTTCCACTTCTTCCTCGCTCATCCTTTTCCTAATTCACTCTAGTTGGACTACCCTCTCCACCCCTTCTGGTGGTGAAATCCAGTGATAGACTCTCTCTGCATCTGCCTTGACTGCTCAGCGGACTCGGGCTAGCAGATGTCCCCTTCTGGAGAGTCACACCCTCCTGCTTCCTCCCACCTCACTCAGTCTCCTATCCCACTCAATCTCTAAATATTGGAGGGTACACATTTCTGCCTACACTATCTCCTTGGATGATATCTTTTCTAGTTACTGTGGTTGTGTAACAATTTTCCCCTAAATTTAGTGGCTTAAAACAACCATTTTATAATATCTTCCAATTTTGTGGGCTTGAAATTTAGGCAGGGTTTGGCTGCTGGTTGTCCTGTTCCATATGACATTGATGGAGGTTATTTGGCAGTATTCAGCTGGCTGGTGGGCTTGGCTGGGAGTCCAAGTGGGCTTCACTGGTGTCTGGCACCTTGGTGGGAATGACTGGAAGACTGGGCTTAGCTGAGACTGTCTATCAGAGCCTCCAGACATGGCCTCTTTGGCATGGCGATCTCCGGGCAGTCAGATTTCCTGCCTTCCACCAGAGCAAGAGTTCCAAGAGGCTTGGGGCTTGGGTGGAAGCTGTAAGGCTTCTCATGATCTAGTCTCAAGATTGCAGAGTCCTGTGAATCTTAAATGTCCTTATACATTCATGTTTCTGTTTTTCTTTCTTTCTTTTTTTTTTTTTAGGAGGTACTGGGGATTGAATCCAGGACCTTGTACATGGGAAGCAGGCACTCAACACCTTGAGCTACATCTGCTCCCCAATGAGAATTTCTTTTTTTTGTTTGTTTGTTTGTTTTTAGGAGGTACCAGGGATCGAACCTGGGACCTCATATATGGGAAGCAGGTGCTCAACCAAGCACTTGAGCTACATCTGCTCCCCTCAATCACTTTTTTGACATCTTACTTTAAATGTTTAATAGGATCTCAAAAATTCTTGATTCCATCCCCTACTTATTTGTCTTCTGGTCTCCCCCCCCCCCCCCCCGGCTACAGTACCACCACCCACCAGTCACTCACTCAGAGCCTGGGTCCTCCCTTTGTCTGTCTTCACACAGTGACTCCATCAGCAAGTTGGGCTGGCTCTGCTTTCCCGACACATTCTGGGTCCATCCACCTCAGTATCTCCACTGTTGCTACCCAGCCCATGCCAGCATCATCTTTCCCCAGGACTTTAGGAGCCCACTCAGGAATCTCCCCACTGCTTCTCTCTCATCCTGACATCCATGTCTACTCAACAGCAGAGTGGTCTTCAGGTGCAGATCAGATCACCGCCCTCCCCCTTAAGAGCAAACAGTGCTTCCATCACGCTGGACCTACAGGGCCTTAGGTGACATGGCCCTGTCTACTCCCGTTTGCATTTCCTACCGTGCTCCTCTTCCCACGCCGCTCAGGCCACCCTGGCTGTCTGGCTCCTCCGAACACCAAGCTTGGCCCCCTCCTGGGGATCTTTGCACCTTCTCTTCCT
This sequence comes from Tolypeutes matacus, assembly GCA_026826555.1. Lineage (NCBI taxonomy): Eukaryota > Metazoa > Chordata > Mammalia > Cingulata > Chlamyphoridae > Tolypeutes > Tolypeutes matacus. Next base: position 50,244,841 of record JAKSZT010053883.1, read on the forward strand.
CCTGCCCAGAAATCTCTACCCACAGTGCATTGCACAACTGCTCCTTGTCATTCAGATCTTGGCTAGGAAGTCTTTTTTAATAACCCAGTCTAAATTAGCTCCTCCCTGCCCATCATCCGCTTTCTTTATCAACTCCATTTTTTTTTATTTTTTATTTTTTATTACCGGGAGGTCCCAGGGATCAAACCCGGGTCCACTCCGTATGGGAGACGGACGCCCAACCAGTTGAGCCACATCCGACCCCCTCAACTCCATTTCTTTAATAGCACTTTTCACTTTCTAAAATTATTTTTTGCTTTATTAGTTTATTGTCTGTCCACAAGAGAAGAAACTCTGTGTCTTGTTCAACGCTGTATCCCCAGTACCTCGAAGGAATGAGTCGGAGATTTAAAAATGATTGCTACTGATCCCCAGGCAGAATTAGCCTCTTCCTCACACTGTGTACCCGTCTCTGTCCTTGGTTTTACACTTTACTAGGACTCCATCTGTTCTCTGATCCAGCCAGCCCTCTGCTTTGCAGCCAGACGCTCGACACCCAGTCTACACACAGTCTGGCTCCCTGGCTGTCCCTCTCATGGCCCAGTCACCTGTCATCTGCCACTCCCAGGTTCTTTCCGTTTCCCCTCTTCACAGGGCTGGGCCTCTTGCTGTCTGTGATGCCCCAGCCGGGCAGGGAGTCATTCCTGCATTAAACATAATCCCTTCTCACCCCCCCACCCCACCATCATGAAGACTTTTGCAGTCACAGGGCGCCTGGTTGGTTATGATGGGCACTGTTGAGTTGGTGGACAGATGAAATCATAAAGCTCTTTTTGCATAAATAATCATTAAGCTAGAGCCCCTCCAACACGCATACAACTTAAAACAGTGATGGCCACAGAAAAATTTAAATGCAGGCTGATATGAATCTTGTTCATTTTCCTCTGCTTGCTTTGGGGCCATAGTTACATCCTTTCAGGTGGCCATCTATGACCAGGTGTAGCTGCTTTCAAGCCACTCGCTCCAATACTGAACGGTGCACACACGTGGCTCTCCATGCGTGCTGCCCTGTCCCCCCCAGGCTCAATTGAACTTGAGCGTGGGGCACTTACACTGTTGTGGGCCTGTGCTGTTCCTGCCCCACTGGCCTCTTCCCTTGTGCCTAGAATACCTTGTTCTCAGTGAACACGAGTGGTTTCCAGGAATTGCCACCTTCTATTCCAAGAATCCATTGCCTTCTTGAGGGCTCTTGAGCCCTTCAGGGACCTAGGAAATGATGTTCCTCAGCCGTCATCAAGTCTGGTTACCAAACTAGCAGGTGGACATCTGTGGGAGGCCTGCAGCGGAATGTCACGACTCCATCCCGTCCAACACTTTGATTCTTGATGGAAGCGAAGCCTTGGTGGTAGACAGCTTGCGTGTTCAGATGACAGTGCTGGGAGGGAAGGCGAATGTGGTCACGTTAACAGGCGCCACCTCACCCCACTGCTGTGGGGAGCTTCCCCGCAGTTCTCCCTGTCCGAACTGATGCTGGGGTCCTGGTCCTCAAGTTTGGCATGGGTGCTGCAAAGGCTGCCTGGCCAGTCCTAGGGATTCCTGTGCAGGCCATGTGGACCTTCCTGGCAAGGACGACTTCCTGTGCCATGTGACAATGCCTCTGCTTTTTAACAACATGAGGAGCTGACACTTTCTGGCCATTTCCTATGGGTGAGATCCTGTTTTTTCAGCACTTTACACATACAATCTCATTTAATCCTCACTCTGGTATCATTCCCATTTTAGAAATGTGGAAATTGAGGTTCAGAGCAGCTTAAGTAAATGGCTTAGGGTTCTCCAGGTAGACAGAGGCAGGGCCAGGACTCCAACACTGAGTCCATTGGGTCTTGCCACCCTCTTGCCAGCCCTTTGTGCCTCCCTGTTGCTTTTCTTCTCTCTTTCCACCCTGCTCATCGTTTCTTTAACAAACTTAATCTGTGGACTCATATACCTCTGAGACAGTGTAGGGAGTATTGGGGTGGGCTGGGGAGGGTGTGCACACTAGGTCAGGTACTTTTAGGCCATTGTGCAGCCTGAAGGCACGAGGCCAGGGGGAGCCCAGGTTTAGAGTACCTGCCCAGGAGGGACTTACTGGTGTACCTGCTTGGCTCAGCAGCCTCTGCCAGCGAGCAGGCTGGGCCCAGCTCCGCATCTCCTTATGGTTAGATTGGGGGACTCAGGGCTGGGAGGTCTGATGCCTTAGAAGCAGCCCCTTAAGTGTTGTGGTCCCCTTGCTAGGCCTGGTTCTGAGGCCTGTTCTAGTCCTCATGCGTGTGAGGGGATGAGTTCAGTGGATAAAATCACAATTCCTACTCCTACCAGGACTCTGCTCAGCTTAGCAATGGTTACTTGAACGTTTAGGGGAAAAAACAAGTCAGCGTATTGTGCCAGGGGAAGCTGGGTGAAGTGGGAAGGAAGAGAGTGAGAGGACCCAGGGACGGCCAGGGCCTTGGGGGGACGCTGAGCCTGGAACTGCTGCCCGAGGGGCTGAGAAGGATGAGGGAAGGGCAAGGCTACCATCCCTCAGCAGGAGGGTGCTGCAGGGGGCTGGAGAAGCAGCTGGGGCCTGGAAGGGCTGCCCTGAGGCACACTGGGCCGCTGGCTTCCTGGGACAGGAAGTCCCAGCTGCCACCAGACCCCGGGCTGAGAGCAGCTCAGGCCTGAGGGATGTATGAGGTGGGGAGGCCAGAAGGGACCTTATTTCCTGCCTCCGTTACTTCTCTCTGCTCTGAGTGTGTGCCAGCAACGTCTCTCTTTTACTTGCTCTGTTCCCTACCTGCCGCTGTTGTTAACCCCTCCCTCTTTGACCTCACGGTTTTCCTGTTTTCTCCCTCTCTACCTCTCCTTTCTTTTTTTTCCCTTTCTCTCTTTTTTTCCCCCCTGTTGCTGTAACCGTGCTCTCCTCTTCTCCCTTCTTTCTTCTTCTCTTATTTTTGTTCTCTCTCTCCCTTGCCCTCCTGGAAGGGACTTGTGGTGCTCACAGTGGGTAAACTGGGGTGCTTGTGGGGCAGCGGGGTCTAGGCCCATTGCCTGGCGCCTGTTGCCATGTGACTCATGGTTGTCTGGCAGGGAGGGCGTGAAGGGCTCTGATGAGAGAAATGGGGCCTGTTCTTCACAGCCCCTGAATGGTCCACCCCATTGCCAGGGGCTCCAGCATGGGGGTGATTGCCAGTAAGTATGAGTTCTGGGCTGGGTATCATCAAGGTGGCAGTGGCTTCCCTGAGGGGCTACATCGTGGAGGGCAGGGGCAGTTGCACTTGGGGTTAGACTACCTGTGTTCAAATCCCTTCTGGCCTCTTTCTGGAGTCTGTTTGTGGTGGGTGGGTGGGGGGTGTTAGGCAGCCCTGAGGGAGAAAGCCACAGGGAAGCAGCTATCGGCTGGGTGCAGGGTGGTGGAGAATGGAAAATCTCCAACTGACCCTGACTGGTAGAGCTGCTCCTTAGTGGAAGAGCTATGTGAGAAGGGAGTAAGCCCCCTGTCTCTGGAAGCGAGCAAGCTGATGTTGGCAGCCACCAGAGGGCCTTAGTAGCTGGGATTCCTGTACCTGAGTGGGGTGCATCTAGCTGATCATGAGGTTTTGTCCCACTCTTGAAAGCTGAGAATTTACAAAGTATAGTCTTCAGCTCACAGAGGACTTGGTTTTCTCCCTAGTGGCGGCTGCCTCACCCCCTCACAGGCTGTTGGGTCTTGAGAGTCCGGTGGGAGTGTTTGGGAAAGCATTTTGACCCTGGACTGAGCTGGAAGGAGGTGCTGATATCATCACTGTTTCCCACAGAGGGAGTGAGGGTAGACTGGGAGGGGAGCTTCCTGGGAGACCTGGCCCCAGGTTTGGCTCTCAGCCTGGCGAGTGTGGGTCAGGGGTATGGAAGGACTTTTGACTTGAACAAATGCCTGGGATGCAGAAGAACTACCCTGCCCACTAGGACAAGAGGAGCAGTTATAGCTGCAAAGTGGCTAAGTGGCTCAGCCTTTGAGTTAAACAGACTTGGGTTCAGGACTCACCTCTGGCTTTACTGGCTGTATGATTTTGTGTGTGTGTACACATAAGCTACCTAACTCTCCTGAGCCTCAGTTTCCCAATATGTAAAATGGGAATAATAATATCCAACTACCACAGTGCCTAGCATATATTAAATACTTAAATAAGGAAGTATTATTGTTCTCAACCTTAACTGCACACCTACTCCTTTCAGTTTTATAGAGTGAGAGGTTAAAGCACTTGCTTATAGGTCATTCTGGGGCCCCCTGCAGGGACAGCATCCAAATCATACAGAAGAGTAGGTGTTGATGTTGCCTGAAGTTAATATGAACTCGGGGCTCCACACAGCCAGGAACCTGGTTTCTGCAGGTTTCAGTTTCTGGCCCTCACACCGTCAGGTTCTGCACACACATCCACAGGCTCTTGCATGCCCCTTGCTGTGCCAGCATCTCCTTGGTAACTGCTTGTTCCACCTTGGCGCTGTGAAGGTGGGGACCCACTTGGTTCACTGCAGGCCTCCAGCTCAGACTTGCAATAAGAGCTTGAACAAAAGGAGGGCAGGTCCATTGCAATTTCCAAAGCACTTTCAAATCTGTTCCCTCCTGTGCACCTCAGGACAACTCTGCAAAGTGCTTGTTCTTCTCATTTTACAGATGATGAAACTGGCTGGGGGTGGGTGCTCAATTGTTGGACCAATGGATAACTGAATGGAAAGAGGGGAAGCACCTTGTCCAAGGCCCCTGGGCTAGTGAGGGTAGATCTGGGGTTCCAATGCAGTCTACCAGACCTCATCACCCATGTCCCAGGCTGCTTCTCTTCTCCACATTTCCATTTCACAAAAGTGAGAAACAAAGGCTGCTGCTGTCTGTGGAGGTTTAGGAAAAAGACAAGTCCCCACCCAGTGCAATGGCTTTATCCTCTCTAGATGCCTTCCTTGTCTTGGTCTTTGGCTGCTTCTCACACTTCACCTTTGGCCTTGACCTTTGAGGCCCATCACTTGTTCCATAATGGGAGGGACTTGTACAGGTTGAGGAATGGAATGGGCTGGTTCATGGAGTAGTGAGCTCCCTGTCCCTGGAGTTTTGTAACTTGGGACTGCAAAGACACAAAGACACATAGTCTCTTACAGATGATAAAGGAGCTTCACAGCATTATATATTTTTTTCCCCTTCATTTTATTGTCATTACAATCCAGGGCAGCTGATAGGGGATTATTTTTTATTTTATTTTATTTTATTTTATTTTATTTTATTTTATTATTTATTTATTTATTCATTTATCCCCCCCTTGCTGCTTGTGCTCGCTGGGTCAGCTAACCACGCCCTGCGGGCGGGCTTGCCTTCACCAGGAGGCCCCGGGAACCGAACCCGGGGCCTCCCATATGGTAAACGGGAGCCCTACTGATTGAGCCACAGCCGCTTCCAGGGGATTATTAACCTACTTGCCAGATGAGGAAACTGAGGCCCAAAGAGCAGAGGTGACTTGCCCAAGGCCATGCAGTGAACTGGTATCAGAGCTCAAGTTTGAACTCAGTCCCTGGATTCCTAGCCTGTGCCCCGCCTAACATTTCTAGAGTGACTTAGTTCTTTGGGTTTGGGGCTCAGCAGTTTGTAGAGTTGAGGAAGTCAGGTCTAGGGTTGAGGTGAAGGGTTGACTTTTAGATAAAATTATATTTATATCCAAAGAAGAGAGGGTTAAGCTTTAGGCTTTTTTCCTTTGTGAAGCAATAAAAAACATAAGGCCGTGCTTCCATCTTCTTTATGTTAAAGATTCCCAAAGTCAGAGACCACCTTCCTGGTCTGTGTCCGAGAGGGGTTCTGACAGTGGCTCTATTCCCTGGGCTGGGCTGACCACCTCTGAAGAGGTGTTTTCCCTGCAGTCACCGCAGCCTGAGGTCGTTTTCCTTCTTTTTCTCCTCTCTTTCCTTCTTCCCAAAGGCCCTCCTCACTCTCATGTTGCTGAGGAAGGGACTGCAGTGTGGAGGCAGCAGGCCTGTGCTCAAGTCCTGCCTGGGAGGCTGAGGGCTGTGTGACCTTGGACAGGACTCTGGACTTCTTTGGGCCCTGGTCCCCTGGCCCTGATATCACCTCCCAAATTTGCTCAAGGGTCAGATGACATACTGATAGGAAAGCATTCAGGAAATGCCCCCCCCAACACCCCCAGGCCCCTGGGCAGGCTCCCTAGGAGGGCAAGGGCAGGTCTCAAGGTGACCCATGGAGGGCGAGGGTGGGTGTCAGATTTCAGCAAGGTTATTTTTACCATGGGAGGATGACGCAGTAGGGATGGGAGCAGGGCCTCGGAGTGGGGAACTTTGCCTGATCCCACAGGCCTCACTCTCCCTGCCCACATGGGGTGACACTCGTGGGAATCGGGGACCCACCAAACAAACCCAGTTATTTGCTCCCCTGTGAGCCAGGCTCTGTGTTGGACCCTGCAGACACCGTAAGTGTCTGGTATCAATCAGATACTCCCACAATTAAATGAAAGTTGTCAGGATGCCCAGCACTAGAGAGGCTGGTATTCAGCGCTGGGAGCATTGAGGGTGGGGGAAGAGATAATGGAGCTGAGGGAGGGGTAGGCATTACAGAGGGTAGAGGCGTGGGAAGAGTGCTCCAGGCAGTGGGAATGGCATCTGCAAAGGCCTGATGGTGAGCAGGGGAGCTGAAAGGAAGCTGGCATGGCCTGACTCAGAGGAAGAGCGAGAGGGCATGTGGCCTGGGCCGGACTGGAGGTGTGGGCAGACAGACTACGTGGATTTTCCTGGGCCTTAAGGAGTTCCTCCCATAAGCCAAACCTTTCATGGCTGGGAAGAGTCTTAGAGACTAGTTGAACTGATGAGGAAACTGAGGCCTGGAGTGCTGATAATAAAGCCTACCATTTTCTTTTTTTTTTTTTTTTTTTTACTGGGAGGTACCGGGGATCGAACCCTGGTCTCTCCATATGGTAGACGGACGCCGAACCTTTTGAGCCACATCCATTTCCCAAGCCTACCATTTTCTAAGCACTCACCATGTACTACGTTCCATGCTAACCTTACTCTGCTTTCACTGTCTTTCATAATCCTCACTATCACCTCAGGGTTTTTAAATTATCCCCATCTGACAGATGAGAAACTGAGGCATAGAGAGATTAAAATAACTTGCCCCAGGCCTCCTGGGGATGATGGGCTGGTAAAAGTTCCATTGATATTCAGCTTTATAGAAGGCAGCTGAACCGAAAATGCCCCATGAAAATGCCCTACTCAAAAGGGGGGATGGGGCTGGATGGAGGAAGGCTTGTCCTTAGCTCGGAGTTTCGATTGTGCCTCCTTACCCTCCTCCCTTCCTCCCAGGCTGGGCCCCAGGAGGGAATTAGTGGGTCAGAGGCCCTCCCACCTGCCCACACTGGCTGCCGGAAGAAGGGGAAAGCCTGCCACCCTCCCAGCAGCCCCTGGCCAGCCTGCATCGGGCTGTGAGGACTGGCCTGGGATTCAGGGCCCTGGACCTCCTTGGCTGCTGGCTGGCTATGTGACTTGGGTTCATTTGCTTCCCGTCTCTGAGTCTCTAGCCTTTCATTACCTCCAAGGCTAGAACAGAAGTGCTATGGAGATGTAAACATGGACTTTGTATGGTGGGTCCAGGATTAACTTAAACTCCACCACTTTCCTGCTGCTCAAAAGCAACATGCCATCTCTCATCCTTGGTTTTCTCATCAGGAAAACGGATAGAATAACAATGCCTTCCTTTCAGGGTAGATTTAAGACTTAATGAATAGCACTATTCACAATAGGCAAAAGGTGTACACAATCCAAATGTCCATCAACAGAGGAAAGGATAAACAAAATATTTCTACAATGGAATACTACTCAGCTATAAAAAGAAATGAAGCACTGATACATGCTAGCATGTGGACGAACCTTGAAAACATGCTAAGTGAAAGAAGCCAGACACAAAAGGTCCGATATTGTATGATTCCATTTATATGAAATTTCCAGAATAGGTGAATCCATAGTGACAGACAGCAGAGTGGTGCTTGCTAGAGGCTGGGGAGGAAGGGAATAGGGAGTGACTGCTTAATAGGGTTTGCTTCTGGGGTGATGAAAATGTTTTGGAATTTGAAAGAGGTGGTGATTGCACAACATTGTGACTGTACTAAATGCCATTAAATTGTACACTTTAAAATGGTTCGTTTCATGTTATGTGACTTTCACCTCAATTAAAAACAAAAAGAACTAATGAGATAATATCCATGATAGCACTAGAACAGAACCTGATGCTTAGTAGGTATTCAGTAAGTACTCACCGAATGTGTGCATATAGGGAGGTGATGAAATATATTGGGTCTGGTCTCCACACTACCCACCCCCAAATCTTGAAAATTGTTAAGTGCCAATATGCCCTATAGCTAGAAGTGAAATGAGGGTGTGTGTATAGGGCACTGGGGACTATGATTTATATTCTAGAATGAAGATATGATCTGATACACAACAACCAGAAACCTATGGAATGGCTGCCTGGTATCCTTCTTCCCAGTTCTCAGGCTGGCTTCGTGAACAAGTGATCTCCCTTTTTACCTAAGAGTTTGGTACCCTCTGCTACCATTTTTTGCCTTGTCTGCTGGGTATCTCAAAGCCAAAAGAAATCTCTATGGGAGCATTTCCTGCAGTTGGATTCCTGACATAATCCTCTCCTCCTTATTTGGTTCCCTGACTCTGTTTGTTTGCATTTCAGCTCCAGTGTGTGTGTGTCGAGTATGCGTGCGCAGGCTGCCTCAGAGCCTTTTTTGGGAAGCAGGTAGGGAGTAGGCCTGAAGGGAGGTTTAGGAACATTGACAAATGCTGCCTTGTTGGTGGGGAGCTGGTCTCTGAGAAAAGGGGCCAGGCCCGCTTTGTGGGGACAGGACATCCACTTAAGGCGGCTCTGAATGACCTGGTTCAACAGTGAGGCCTTTCTTGGGGCTTGGTCAGTGGCTCTGAGCGGGAGCCAAAGGCCATTTCTCCCTGCCCCTCAGGGACCTGTTCTGTAGGAAGCACAGGGGCTTTGCAGGCTAGCCCCCTGGGCTTGCCTCCCTGGTCTCCCACCATTGGCTTTTGAGCATGTGACTACCTAACCTCTTGCAGACCCTCTCAATGGGCTAACAAGCTTGCCCCCTCTTCCCAGTGTTGTTGTGAGGTTCCAGTGAGCTCTTGGAGGCTTGGTGTAAACAGGCCAGTGTGAACCATGTTTGGGTCTCTCCTGGCTGTATTTCTGTAGGAAGCCCAGACTCAGCTCTCTAGTGCTACCAGTACACACTCAATAAATGCCAACCATGTGTCAGGCCCTGGGATAGAAACTTTAAATACCGATCTTGTTTAATTTCATCCTCACAATGACCCTTGGAGGTAGGTATTATAAACTCATTTTTACAGATGAGGAAACTGAGACCCCCAGAGGTTGAAGAGCTTGCCCGAGGTCACACAAGTTAGTTGTGGAACCACACTTGAATCCAAGCCCCCCAAGGCCTGTGCACGACCTCACATCATGGTGGCTTACCTGAGAGGTCGCCCTACCTGCTTCTCCCTGCCAGGGCAGATGGGTCTCCTCTGCCCCCGGGTTGCTCTTCTGGATGGTGCTCCAGGCACTGGCACCTCTCAGCTGGCTAGTCTCCTTGTTTTCTGGCTCTTCGCTGTAGGCCATGCCCCTCTCCAGGAAACTTCCTTTCTGGGGACTCTGAGGACTGGCCATCAAGCCCTCCACCCCCTGCCCCTACTGGTACCTCCCCCTCTGTCTCCACCCAGAAGGTACACCCAGTACTCTCCCACCTGTTTCCCTTTTGCCTCGACCATTCACATCACCTGAGCAACACCATCCTGCTTCTCCCTTCTGCTCTCCCCTTCTCTCTGGGCTCCCCTGGCCTTCCTGGCCTTCTAGTCTGAGCTCTGAGCCTTTTCCTTCCTTTCTCTCTTCCCCAGGCATTTCTTTAGCACCTATTCTGGGGCAGGCCTGAGTTTCTGTCCTGTGGGAACAACTAGCTGATGGGGAGGTGGCTGTGAACATAGACAGTGACCACACAGCTAGGGCAGTGCTGTGACAGAGGCAGGCAAGGCTGAAGGGGCCCTAGGAGACCCTAACTCTCCCTGTGAAAGAGGCAGGGATGGGGGGTGACCACTGAAGAGGGACGGAAGGAGGAAGGCTCACCTGGCAGAGAGGGCAGAGAAGCACCCACCCAGGGGAGGCACGGAGGGGTGTGAGGGTGGTGCTCTCAGGAACTGCACGTGGTCTGGAGCTGGGAAAGCCAGCTGCTGTGGGTAGTGGCAGGAGCTGGAGAGTAAGACCCAGGCTAAAGGCTAGGACTTCATCCTGGAAGAAGTGAGGAACCATTGTGAACTCTTGAGCAGGGGAGTTGCCTGGTTAGGCTTATTCTTTTTTTTTTTTTTCTAGGCTTACTCTTTAGAAAGCCCTGTGAGGTCCTAAGGGATAGCACTAAGTCCTGTGGTGGGTAGGAGTTAAAAGGATTGACCTGGTGTCCAGAAAAAGCAGAAGTCAGTAAGTTGTGGTTGTTGAGTCAGTGGATTTGCTTTTTGGAAAGATCCCACTGGTGCTGTGTGAAGGTTGGAAAGAGGTAGAGACCAGAGGCTGGTGGACAGGCTATGGAAAGAGAGCAGTGAGCTAGCAGTGCAGAGGCCTGAATGAGTCAGGGCAGTGGGGGTTGTTTAAGGAGGTTGAGTCAGTGGGATTTGAATGGTTAGGGAGGGAGGACATTGAACCTGCTGGCATGCGCCTGGGCCTGTGGCGGAAGCACCTCATAGGCTGACCACAGAAGGAGCCCTGGCCCAGGAGGGCTACTCCTATCTGTGCCAGCTGTATCACTCTGAACCAGCCCTTTTCTTCCACGTGCCTCAGTTTCCCTGCCTGTGAAGGGAATGGACAAGGTGTTCTTTCCTGATCTGATAAAGAGGTCTGTGGTGTGACTCGGGCCTGGAGGAGGGACACAGAGCCCTCAGTGGAGCCATTTGGGACCTAATCTAAGATTAGCAAATCTGGTCAGGTCTGCTGTGGCCTGGGACCAGTGCCTGGCATGTCTGCTGTCTGAGAGAGCACATCTCGGGTCCAGGCTCAGAGAAGTGTCTTCTCTGACCCCCAGATGCCCTCTCTACCCTCGCAGTGGGCTCTGCCCTCCCTGTCAGCTGTCTTGGCTCAGCTGGCCTGGCTGCCCAGGCCCTGACTCCATCTAGAGGCTCTGCCTTCCCAGTGACTGGGTCTGGGAGGAGTGGCCTGGTTCTGGGGCCCCATTGGCCAAACCCCCTGGGTTGTGCACATCCCTGCCTCCCAGGCTGGCTGCCTGCCACCTTGGCACTAGGAAGGGGCCTGGCCCGGCCTGCCCTCATGTGGGCAGGCTGCCATGGAGCCCGCGGAAGGAGTCAGAGCCTAAGCGGCTGTGTTTGGGGCCACCTGTGCTGAGCTGGCCCCTCCTGTCTGTGCTCTGGCCTGGGGCTCTGGAACCCTCTCTCTCAGGACAGTAGGGTCTGTGGTTCAACTTGCTTCCGGGCAGGAGCCCAGCTGGGAAGAGCAGCATCTCCTTTCTGATAGGGTGGCAGGACCCTACGGCTCCCTCATTGGATATCTCAGCACACCCTTCAAGCAGGGTTGGACCCCAGATTCCTGGAACGAGCCTGGGGGTTATCTTGGGAACTGGCAGTCCCCTACCCTACCCCCGTGATTGACAGATGACGCTCAGGAGGGGAGGAACTTGCTCAAGATTAAATAGCGCCTGAAGCTCTGGGCTATGATTTTTTTTTTTTTTTTAATTATTATTAGAGAAGTTGTAGGTTTATAGAAAAATCATGCCCAAATGCAGAATTCCTGTAGACACCCTATTATTAACACCTTGCATTGGTGTGGTACATTTGTTACATTTCTCAAGGAACATAGGCTTCGATTTGAACTCATTTGTTTCTGGTTGTCCTTCCACCAGCCTTTGATGAGCGCCTACTGTGTGCACAAGCACTCAAAGGCAGGCACAGCATCCAGTTTATCTTTGCATTCTCAGTGTGTTGCCCAGGGCCCAGGACAGGAGGTGCTTGGTGAAAGAAGGAACGATGATCCTGCCTCCAGGCAGAGGAGTCCAGTGGGGACTTAGGGGACAGGAAATAGGAGACTCGTGGGGGTGGGAGTTGACCAGGTGAGAAGCAGAGAAAGGATTGGATCTCAGGTGTCCTGCTGCCCAACCAGGACTTTTCCCATCCCTTTTTCCTGTCTGTAAAAGGGGGTCTGTAGCTCTCACCCTCTGCCCTCCTTGTGAGGATCCAGTGAGGGAGTGGATGTGAATATGCTTTCAAAGCAGGGAGCAGCATGTGCAGGGCTTCCCTGCGTGCAATCCAGAACTGTCCAGAAACCCTACACAGTCTGCTCCTTCCCTTCTGCTTGCTTGCCCTCTGCATCTTGTCTCCCCCATCTCCCCAGCTCACTTTCTGGAAGGTTCTGTCCAGAAGCCCTGGCTGTGGGAGGGGTTTACAAAGGGTCTGGGCGAGTAGAGTCTGTTTGCCTCCTCTCTCTACTTGCTTCCATACCCAGAAAGCCATCCACCCGCATCCACATCCTTGTAGGTCCCCAATGCACAACGAGGCCGGAAATGCCTTGGCAGTGGTTGCCATGACGACGGGTCCTGCTGCTTGGACCATAGCAACTTGTGAGCCTGCAGGAGAGCCTGCAAGCCGGGACAGCCTGCACCCTGCAGGCCTCTGCTCAGGCGGGGAGCTCCTGGGACGGCTGCCCTTCTCTCTTTCCCCTGGTGCTGTGCCTGGGACCCAGCGGCTCTTGGAGATGAACCACATCTCTGCGAACTCAGAAGCAGTTGTGGATTAGACAGGCCTAGTTCGAATCTCGGTTCTACTACTTAGGGATCAGTGACCTTGAACAAACCACCTCCCTGTATTTTGAATTTATTGAACTAGCCCTGGGAGTCTTGCAGGGGGAATTGTCCAGGGAGCACAGACCCTCAGCACAAGAGCTGTCACTGTCCCCATCCTGCAGCTGTGATGTGTCATCAACGGGTCTTGGTGCTCTTTGCTACTAAATCCAAGCCCAGGGCCCTGTATTCCTCTTCTCTGCCCAGAGGCCCTGCCAAGCAGCGTTGTGTGGTGAGTAGGAGCTCAGACTGCAGCCAAACCTCTGGTTTTACAGCAGGCCTTTGCCACTTACTTGGGCCTCAGTTTTCTCATCTGTAAAATGAGAATAGTAATATACCTACCTACCTTGGATAAAATCAAATTGGAGCTTGTGAAGTGCTTAGGAGAGTATTTGTTACATGTATAAATGCTAGCTGTTACTAACATCATCACCGCACATTTGACCTCGATCATGAGAAGCAGATCCCTCCTGTGGTTTTTTTCACACATGCAAGAGTAGCCAATTCTTGTGACAGTCCGATTAGGAAGAGCAGGTCAGGGGGATGGAATGGCTGCTCTGCTCCTTCTTCCTCCATCCCAGGCCAAGGGATTGACGGGCACTCCCCACCTCTTCTCCCTGGGCCATGAGCAGAAACCGTACTTCTGAGTCTTGAGTTTGAGGATTTTCTCTGCTGGTTCTTCAGCTGGCAGCTGCTGCCACCCAGACCTGGCTCGGACAGCTGGTCAGCAGCTGCCCAGAGCCCTCCCAGTGGTAGCTGAAGACAGATTAGCACTCAACAGAGCCTCTCCTTCCCAGGCCATCTGAAGAACAAAGGAGCCCTGAGAAAGGAGCCCTTTGGGGATGAAATCCGAGCTGCTTCTTGAAACAGTTTGTCTGGAACAAATCCCTAGGCGTGACTGCTATATAGGACCCACTAGGAACATTTGCTTGGAGAGGGGGAATCTTTTAAGAATGAAGATAAATCTGAAACAAAACTTTAAAAAGCTGGCCAACAAGCTGCAGCCAGGAGGACTGAATTCTCTGTCCTCTTCATCTGCCCCCTCCCCATCCTGGCATCCAAGGTTGTGTTAATGTGGAATTGTTGGTCAAAGCGCTACCCAGAGGGGAGCGGATGTAGCTCAGGTGGTTGAGCACATGCTTCCCGTGTATGAGGTCCAGGGTGTGAGCCCCAGTACCTCCTAAAAACAATACAAATGAACAAATGAAAAAACCAACTTGGGGGAGCCAGTGTAGCTTGGTGGTTGAGAGCTGGCTTCCCACACACGAGGGCCCTGGGTCTGAGGGCGGTGGCCAGGCTGGAGGCTGGTGAGATGGCGGCCCTGGAGTGCTCTCTCCTCCCCCTCACCCAAGCCCTAAGGTCTTGGAGGTGGGCAGACGCGTGAGACCCCACAGGAGCCGACCCCTCTGTCCCTGCTTGTACCCCAGAGCTTCACCTCGGTCTTCCTGGGCCGCACGTCCCGGAAGTCACCCTCACGTGCTCGTGCAGAGAACGCTGACGGCACCATGGCAGATGAGGGCTACCGGAACCCCACGGAGGTGCAGATGAGCCAGCTGGTGCTGCCCTGTCACACCAACCAGCGCGGCGAGCTGAGCATCGGGCAGCTGCTCAAGTGGATCGACACCACGGCCTGCCTGTCTGGTGAGACCGTGCTTGGCACAGCAGCTCTCCCGTCCCCCAGCGCCACGGGCCCAGAGGAGAGGCCTCTATCCCAGCCATAGCCGCACCCTCCCAATGCCCCACTCGTCCCTCATGCTGGCCTTTGCCTGTGCCCGTCCACCTGACTGAAACGCCTTCCTCATTTCTCAATGCTCGGCTCAGCCCCATCCTCTCCACGAAACCCCACTGCTGTTAGGTTAGGGCTGCTTCCAGAGGGGCTTGAAAGTGCCGGGAGCAAAGACCATCAGTAGGTCTCCCTTCCTGTGCTCCCTGTATTGAGCTGAGGAGGTTTGAGCACCTTAGATCCTTTTGTTTCACCAGCATTCCCCAAACCCCTGGGAGCTGGCAGTCTGGGAGGGGCTGTGAGGAGGTGACCTGACTTTTCTCCAAGTGCTATTTGATGGGGGCTGGGAAAGAGGGTGGAAATGAGGCTGTGCAAGAACAGATGAGAAGCCCTGACCCAGCCTTGGGGGCAAGGAAGGGTCCCCAGAGGGACTGAGGCACCTGGGTAGAGTCTGGCCAAAATTGACCGGGCAGAAGTTCAGGAAGCAGGGAACAGCATGGCCTGACCATTCATTTCTTTCAACACCTATTTATTGGTGTATACTATGACCCTCATATAAATTCCAGTCTAGAGGAGGAAAGGGACAATTGACAGACAAACAAGATCCAGATATGTAAAATAGGGTCCGGGTGTGGTAACTGCAGTGAAGGGGGCAAAGAAGGGTGGATGGTGGTTGGAGAAGCCTCTTGAGGAGATGACACTTGAGCAGAGCCTGCAGATGTGAGAGAGCACAGACTCAGGGAGGCTGCTAATGTGTGACTTTCTTCTCCCGATGCCAGCGGAGAGGCACGCTGGCTGCCCCTGTGTCACGGCCTCCATGGACGATATTTATTTTGAGCACACCATTAGGTAAGTGATGCCTCCTTCTTCACAGAACTGGTCTTTCCACAACCAGAGCCTGGCTGGACCGACTGAGGGCCTTTGACAGTGGCATGGCTGCAGGGTCTGTGGTGGGCTGGAAGCTGGCTGCTGCTGGGTGCTCTGGGGTGGGCTCCAACGAAGGGGCTTCGTGTGTGGAGTTGCATGTTGCTGAGACAGCATTGTGAGGTGCTGTGGGACTTTGGGGAAGTCTCTCTCTCTGAGACTCAGTTTTCTTGTCTGCAACATGGAAAGGATTAAACTCAATCAGTAAATGCCTTTTTGGCTTGCACCTCATACATTCTCTGTGGGCCACTGGTCACTGGGCTGTAGGATGGCCTCCATTTGTGCCTCGGCAAAGCCTGAGCCAGATGCTTGGGACATTCTGCCTCTGCTCACAGACCTCCAGAGCTGAGAAGCTGCAGGGTAGGGCCTTTTTAAAATTTTTAATTTATTTATTTATTTATTTATTTATTTATTTATTTATTTATTTATTTATTTATTTATTTTATTTTATTTTATTTTTTTACCGGGAGGTCCTGGGGATCGAACCCCGGTCTCTCCATATGGTAGACGGACGCCCAACTTCTTGAGCCACATCCGTTTCCCTAAAATTTTTATATAATTTTTAAATTTAAATTTTATTTTTTATAGGAGGTAGTGGGAATTGAACCCAAGAAGGAGGCACTCAAACCACTGAGCTACACCTGCTCTGTATTAGTCAGCCAAGGGGGTGCTGATGCAAAATACCAGAAATAAGTTGGCTTTTATAAAGGGTATTTTTTGTGGTAGAAGCCCACAGTTACCAGGCCATAAAGCATAAGTTACTTCCCTCACCAAAGTCTATTGCCATGTGTTGGAGCATGATGGCTGCTGACGTCTGTGAAGGTTCAGGCTTCCTGGGTTCCTCTCTACCCAGGACTTGCTTGTCTCTGGGCTCAGCTTCTCTGTTTTCTCCACAAGGTCAGCTGTAGACTATGAGGCTCTCTAGGCTTTGTGGCTCTCCACAGGCCAGCTGTAGACTATCAGGCAAATGGCTCTCTCTTCCCAGGGCCTCTGCTGT
This sequence comes from Tolypeutes matacus, assembly GCA_026826555.1. Lineage (NCBI taxonomy): Eukaryota > Metazoa > Chordata > Mammalia > Cingulata > Chlamyphoridae > Tolypeutes > Tolypeutes matacus. The sequence continues at coordinate 50,261,345 of JAKSZT010053883.1, forward strand.
GTCTAAGAGCTGTCTCTGTTATTCTGTATTATTCTCCTGTATGTTCACTTCCCGGGCTCCAGCTCAAACACTCAGCATCAGAACTCCAACTCTGTCCTTTGCCATGTCTTTTTATCTGTGAGTCCCCACCCACCAAGGGGCAGACACTCAACATCCTACTGGCATGGTCCAATCAAAGCCCTAATCATAATTTAATCAATTAAAAGTGATACCTCTGACAGACCAGTTTACAAACATATTCCAGTAACTATTTTTGGAATTCATAAACAATGCCAAACTGCTACACACTCCCAATTATGGTGTTTTTTTTTGTTGTTGTTGTTTTTAGGAGGTACTGGGGATTGAACCCCGGACCTCATACATACAAAGCAGGTGCTCAAGTGAGCTACACCCACTCTGCTCTATAGTCTGTTGATAGCCCCTTGCACTTAGTAGGAATCAATAAATATGGAATCATTAATTCAAGCAGCCACTGTTTATTGAGGACCTACTCCATGCCATGTGCTAGAGTTTGAAAAGTCAATGATGAGCAAGACAGACATGGTCTTGTTGCAGGGGAGCTTAAGGATGTGAGGGGAGTTTGAGAGCTATCTTCTGGGAGAAGTGTTATGAGAGTGAGTCTCCCAGGCCTGGAAGGGCACACATTAGGGGTCTGACCTAGACAGGAAGGGCTTCCTGGAGTCAGTGACCGTTGAGAACAAGAAAGGAGCTCAAGGGGAGTGGATGTAACTCAAGTGGTTGAGTACTTGCTTCCCACATACGAGGTCCCGGGTTTGATCCCCCATACCTCCTAAAAACAACAAACAACAAACAAACAAATGAAAAAACCAACTTGGGGAAGCCAATCTAGCTCAGTGGTTGAGTACTGGCTTCCCACAAACGAGGTCCCGGGTTCATTCCCCAGCCCTGGTACACCCCCCCCAACACACACAAAAAGAAAGGAGCTCAAGTATTAATGGGGCAAATGATGTAGGGGAAGGGAGATGAATGACCTCATGCCACCTGTCTCAGGCTCAGCACCCCCACCTGTAATAGGTGCTGACCCTTTCCTGCTGGTTAGCTGTGAGGACTTGGTGAACTTGCTCTGCAGACTGCAACTTTCCCCCAGAAGAGGCCCCGCCAATGTCTGAGGCCCCTGTTCCTCCCTTTGTTCACTCTGGAAGGCTCACCTGCTTTTCTCTCCCCAGTGCTGGACAGGTGGTGAATATCAAGGCCAAGGTGAACCGGGCCTTCAACTCCAGCATGGAGGTGTGTGGGGTGGGCACTTCCTCATCACGTGTGTGAATGTGTATGTGGTTTCTACTCCTCTCCATCCCCGGCCTCCAGCCCGGGCGTGCTCACACTCACAGAGCCCTGACTGAGGTAGCAGAGTTCTGAAATAGCAGACAGGGCTGCGTGGACCCCAAGGATCTCCTGCCCCATGTCCCATGACACAGAAGAGAAACTGAGGCCCAGGGAGGGGAGGGGACTTGCCCCAGATCATGAGCCACAGAGATTCCAATGTGGGACTTGGCTTCCAGCCTCCAGGCTCTTCCCATCCAGCCTCAGATCCTCGCTGGCAGCTGGTCCTGGGAATGGAGGAAGATGGCAGTTGTGTCTAACCTTGAGGCAGCAGGGCCAGGGCAGGGTGAGCACTGGATTTTGGTCTGGCCCATCAGCTTACCTGCCACAGCCTCTGTTTGCTTGTCTGTAGAAAGGGAACATGATTCCCATGTTGCAGGGTAGTGGCAGGTTTGATGGGAGGAATGTGATGGTGCAGAGAGCTCTCTGAACTCTGGAGCGGGGGCTCTGGTTTCCCACCTGTGGGCTTCAGGCCTCGGCAGCTTGGCCCAACCAGGCCAGTGGTTCTGAGGGACCTGGTCCTGAGGCTGTCATGGCAGAGTCCTGATGGTGCCCTGGGGAACCCCATAAGTGCCCAGGTGCCTCCATCTTTCTTTTTAGCCAACTCTTTACCTATTTTAAAAGCCCTTGCATAGACATGGTTTCATTTTAGTCCTCTCTGTAACCCCACTAGGGTAGGCATGATTGCCCTCATTTTACAGATGAGGAAACTGAGGTCCAGAGAAGAGAAGTGACTTGCCCTGGGTTTCCAGGGAAGCCAGGAGGCAGGATTGAAACCTGCCCCAGTTCCCTGGCCTCCTAGACCTAGCAAGGGAGACGAGTACCGAGGCCTGGCCCGGGATGTGACCTCCATGGGGCCTCGGGTTGGTGGGTTCTGTCTCTTCTCTCCTCACTCCTCCTATGGGGCTCCTCCTCTCCAGGTGGGCATCCAGGTCACCTCCGAGGACCTGTGCTCCGAGAAGCAGTGGAATGTGTGCAAGGCCTTGGCCACCTTTGTGGCCTACCGGGACACCTCCAAGGTAGGTGCTGCACCTGCCTGGGCAGGCATGGCATTGCCCAGGTGTGCTTGGATGGTGAGAGAGGGCCCAGACCACGGTGAGTGAGGCTGGGGGTGGACAGAGGGGTTGACGAGGAGGCGCAGAGGGCCATCCATGGTCCCCAGAGGAAGGCCCCCCACTGCTGAGATCTGACCTCAGCCCCCTTCCCTCTCTCCTTTCCCCCACTGCTCGCTGTACACCCACCGTGAGGATGCCTTGGGTCTCACTGTTCACTTATGCCCTGCAGTGACCCTCCCCAACTCCTAGCCTTAGGTCATCTTTTGCTCAAGCAGGAGGCCTGGGGGAATGTTTGCAGGCCATATATACGATTGATCAGGGCAACATGGAGGCAGGAGGATGGGGATGAGGGGGGAGGAAGACATGGACCCCTGCTGTGTGCCAGCCCCACAGGACCCTGAGCACCCCCCACCCCATGTCCTGGCCGACAGGTGAAGCTGAAGCAGATCATGCCCCAGACTGAGGAGGAGAAGATGGAGCACAGTGTGGCAGCTGAGCGCCGGCGTATGCGGCTGGTTTACGCGGACACCATCAAGGACCTCCTGGCCAACTGTGTCATTCAGGATGGTGAGCAGCTGCCAGCCATGGTGGGGAGGGCCGCTGGGCCCTGTGTGCCCCACTTTGTCCTGGTTCCCTCTGGACAGAGGGAGTGCAGTAGTCTCCTTGGGTTGTCTCCTACAGGAAAGGGGAGTATTTGGCTTCTTGCCCAGCTCCCAGGAGCTATGAGGCTGGAGTTAGGATGTAAGGAGAACCCTTTGTTGTCCACAACATGGATTTGGGTATCTAGAAGGCAAAATATCTGGGAAGGTCATATTGAGCTGGGCCTTGAAGCCTCTGTAGGAGTTTTTAAAAAGCAATAATGTAGGCCATTTTATTTTATTTTATTTTATTTTATTTTTTATTTTTTATTTTTTTTTAAGATTTTATTTATTTATTCATCTATCCCCCCTCCTTGCTGCTTGTGCTCGCCGGGTCAGCCAACCACGCCGTGCGGGCGGGCCTGCCCCCACCAGGAGGCCCCGGGAACCGAACCCGGGGCCTCCCATATGGTAAATGGGAGCCCCACTGATTGAGCCACAGCCGCTTCCCGTAGGCCATTTTAAATCAGCACACACCACTCAGAACTGAGTGGGAGAGAGTGTGGTCTACAGTGTGAACTGTGGTCTATGGTTGGTGGCAAGGCTCCAGGATGTGTAAGTTCATTGAGGTTGGTGGGCCACACTGTGGGAGATGTTTGTGTGGGATGTGGTGGGAGGTGTGGGAGGTGGGCCACATGGGAATCCCAGTGGGTTCCGTGTAATATTTTAGGTAATCTAAGCACCTCTTAAAATATATGTATATACGGGGGTCGGCTGTGGCTCAACTGGTTGGGCGTCCGTCTCCCATATGGAGGGACCCAGGTTCGATCCCCGGGACCTCCCGGTAAAAAAAAAAAAAAA
>JAKSZT010053883.1:50265279-50326391 GCA_026826555.1 Tolypeutes matacus
AAATACACATATATGCATATATATTTATATATCATTTTGCAAATGTTAGTATGTATTGTGAGAATTTTGATTTTTACCCATAATAATAATAAAAAAAAAAAGCAATAGAATAAAAAGCAAGACTCTGGTCTACCCCAGAGCCCAGACCCCCATCTTCAGAGGCAACTACTGTTACCTGCTTTTAGGTATCTTTCCATAAGTGTTGTCTGCATAGTTAAGCATATGTCTACATTATTCATTATTTAGCCTCTTTTTACCCAAATGGGAACATATAGTACCTACTGTCCTTATCTTGCTGTCTTAAAAATATATCTTGAATTTATACAATACTGCACATTATTTTATAACATTTCTCACTTAATGTATTACATACATCTCTCAATATGATTGAATGTGTTTCTACAGTGTAATATTTATGACTGTGTTACATTCTAACTAAACACCATATTGAATTGGGAAAAAAAAAAAATATATATATATATATGTGTGTGTGTGTGTGTGTATGTATCTTGGCGATTGCTGCATATCAGCACAAAAAGACCCGCTTTGAAATGAGTCGGATTTTGATGAGTGGAGAGATGGGGAAAGTGTTCCTGAAGTAGGGCACAGCGCGGGCAGAAGGCCAGAGGCAGGACCTTGGAGTCATTTGCCAATCTCCAGAAATGTGAGGTTCTTCCTTGAACCTAAAGGAGGCAATCTTAGGACAAATAAAAGGTAGCTCAGCTTCCTAGAGTAGGAAGAGCAGGTGGAACGGGCTGGCCAGCTGCGCTGACCAAATTCCATGTGCGGTGTTTATACCCGGCCTCTAGGCCGTGGCTGGGGGTGCCTGGCTCTTCCTGCAGGCATGGAAACCTCCTTGGACCCATGGTCCCAGTGCAGCCCTCCTAAGGCACTCCTCTCCTGACAGCCCTTCTGCAGCTCCCCATTGCCTTAGCCTGGCAACTCTGCCTCCTCTGGTGCTGTGTCAGCCCTCAGTTCCACCTAAGCCAAAGGCCTCGTTGCTCCCTGGGATTGTCCTGTCCCATCCTGCCTCCAGCCTTTGGCTTGGGCTGTTCTTAGCCTCCCCTCCTCTCTGTCCCTGCTCTGTGCCTGTGGCATCCCTGAGCATCGTGTGAGCCAAGCGATATGCCACCTCTTTTGTGTACCTTGGCTGATGATGGGTTGGGTGGGGGATGTTGGCATCTGCTCCCCTGACTGCCCCCAAGGTCCTGACACTCTCCAGCCTCTGTTACTGAGGACGTTCTAACGCCATTGTCCCCAAGGGACAGGGCATCATCAGAGCAGTGGGAGGGGAAAAACTGTCCTTTCTGAGTGCCTGCCTACTGTGTGGGGTGACAGGTACTTTATAGCCATGACTGCATTTTTGTCTTTAAACAGTCCTAGTGCATCAGCCTTGACATCCACCCTTTAGAGGTGAGGAAATTGAGGTTCAGAGAGGTTCAGTGACCTACCCTAGGGCCATCGCCTGTATGGGATGGAGCTGAGATTCAGACCCAGGTCCAACCCAGCTGTGTCTTGTCTCCAAAGTTGATGTCCTGTCCACTGCCCTGTGACAGGCACACCCTTGTTTCCTCCCAGCCTCATCCAGGACGAGCCCGTGCACCCCGGGTGCTGAGGCAATGAAAGGACGTGGTGGGGCTCCTGGGGCTGCCCATGGGGAGCGTCTGCCCTTAGTGACCTCCTCACAGTCGCCCGGGTCCCTCCTGTCACCCCCTCCATGGTCAGATCTGGAGAGCAGAGACTGCAGCCACATGGTGCCGGCTGAGAAGACCCGGGTGGAGAGCGTGGAGCTGGTCCTGCCCCCCCACGCCAATCACCAGGGCAACACCTTCGGGGGCCAGATCATGGCCTGGATGGAGAACGTGGCCACCATTGCAGCCAGGTGAGGAGGAGAGTGCCCCCGCCTGGCCTCCCCTCTCCCTTCTCCTCCTCCTTCCCTCAGCCGGCTCCCTCTGGGGGAAAAGCCCCTCTTGGAGTTGGCATTTGATGCTTCATAAGGTTGGCTGGACTGTTAGGGTAAGCCAGAGAGCCAGAGAGAAACGATTTCCTGTGGGCTAACCATTCCTTCCTTCCTTGACCTCAAAGCCCTCCGCAGCCCCCACTGAGCACATGGTAAGTGCCCAGACCCTTGGCCTGGCTCAGGAGCTTGCCCTTCATCCTGCCTTGTCTGCTCTCTTCCTTGTATTTTATGCTCTTTCAAGTCAAGCTGTTTGCTGTTCCCCTTCTCTATCTATTCTGTTCCCCTCTCCCTCTGCTCATGGGCTGACCTCTGGCCCTGTCAACCCCTCTATTCTTAGCTAAAATCCTACCACCTCCTCCATGAAGCCCTCAGAGGGTTCTCCTCATCCTAGTAAAAATAATTCCTTCCTTCTCTTATGACCTTTTATACCTGTCCAGGGCTCTTTCTGCCCTAAACATCAGAGTTTTTCATAGTTAAGATAACTGACATTCTCATATCTCCACCTCTTTGTATTTGCTCCCATTGCCGGGAGTGCCCTCTCTAAACCACACCCTCCTCAGCCAGGTGCACTCTTCCTCATCCTTTAGAGCTCATACAGCCCCCTTTCTTGTTTACCCTGTGGGAGACAGTGCAGAAGCAATGCCACTTTGGGCAGCCCTAGGTATAAGTGCAATAAGATCTCAGAGGAGGGTGGGAACCTGGATGGTCAGGGAAGGCTTCCTGGAGGAGGAGCACTTGAGCTGGGCCCTGAATGCCAAGTAGCATTGGGTAGAGGGAGGGCTTCCAGGTAGTGGGAGCAGCAGGTGCTAAGGTATAAAGGTTGGAAGGAAACAGGAGAAAGGATTCTACCCTCAGCTGTGTCCTAGCTTTGCCCCATCACCTTAACTCTGCTCCTTTCCAGCCATGCGCCTAGACATCAGCGTTCTAATGGTGACATGGGACTTCAGTTCTGTTCCTCTGGGCAGAACTATCATGGGGTCAGGTGGGAGTGGGTGGGCCTGAGGGCTGGGTGTGGGGTGGAGGCAGGGGAGGGAAGCAGGCCCAAGCTGCTGGTGGGAGCACTGGGGACATTTCCCCGGCCTTCCTCCAGCCGGCTGTGCCGTGCACACCCTACGCTAAAGGCCATCGAGATGTTCCACTTCCGGGGCCCATCCCAGGTCGGGGATCGCCTGGTGCTCAAGGCCATCGTGAACAACGCTTTCAAGAATAGGTGAGGGGCTGGGCAGGGCGGGGCAGGGCGGGGCAGGGTCCCCGGGGCTGAGAGTTCTTCCTGCACCTGCAGATGATGTCTAAGCTCCTGCCTGGCTGCTGCGTCTCTTTGCTGTCTCCAACACTCACCCCCTGCTCCTGCCCACCCAGGCTGGGTTGAGGACCCCTCCTCTGGGCTCCTCGGGCCCTGGGCCTCGTCCTATCTTGGGTCATACCACATACTCCATGTGTCTCTGTCTCTCCCTGGCCCCTGCCTTTGGGCCTGGCACACTGTAGGGCAGGTGCTCACAAAACAGGCCACCTTGTGTCCCGTTTAGCCCTTGACCACCAATTCCTTAAAATAAAAGTTAGTCCCCAGCGTCCTTACCCTTGGGAATGAATTCTGACCCCCACTCCCATGAAAGCTTCCTTTAAATAAGTATCTTTCTCAATGATTTTAAAGATCACCGTGTGGTTGCTGAAAGTAAGGCTGCCTGGGTTCAAATTTGGGGTCCACCTTTTACTGGCTGTGTGACCTTGGGCTTGTTACTTAACCCCTCTGAGCATCAGTTTTCTCTCCTGTAAAATGGGGCTCACCACAACTGCCTCATAGTCATGTGGATTCAATGACTAGCAAAGTGCAGGAAAAATGGTCAGTAAATGTCAACCATTGCTGCTGCTCTTATTTTTATTCTTTGTAGTCTGTCCAGCACACACCCTGCGGCTGTGCAGTGGAAAAGCCTGTAGCCAGGAACCTTGAGACCTGGCTTCTAGTCCAGGTTCTCTTCCTGGCAGGCATGTGACTTGGGCAAGTTGCTGGCCCATTCTGGGTCTTGGTTTCCCCACCTGTGTGATATTTGCCTTCTGGGGTCACAGAAGCAAGGGGGAAGGTGGTGGCTGCTACTTTATCATCAACAGAGATAAGAACAGCCGCAACTGAGCTTTAGGAGCATGGCTGCTACCGCGCCTGTTAATGTGTGTAATGAACAGTTTTCCCGTTAGCCTTTCCATCCCTCTTCTCTGCTTATTTCCTTCCATAATCCTTTGCATTTTTTAGTTACTTATTGAGATCTTTGCTTACTTGTTTGCTTCCCATGGCCCAGCTGCTAGCCCACAAGGACGTGGACTGGGCAGGTTTGTTCACTTCTGTGTCCTGGTGTCTACTCCAGGGTCGGGTGCACAGTGGGTGCTCTGTAAACACTGACGGAAAGGAAGGAAGGGAGGGAGCAGTTCTGGGTTTTCTTGCCCATGGGACTCTGGGCCACGGAAGAAGTGTAGGAGTGTGTGTGCACGTGTGCGTGAGTGGGTGTGCGTGGTTGGGAGGGGCGTGGCCTCGGGGAGGTCTGTCCAGCATGGAAGCAGCCCCTCTCTGCCCCCAGCATGGAGGTGGGCGTGTGCGTGGAGGCCTACCGCCAGGAGGCCGAGACCCGGCGGCGGCACATCAACAGTGCCTTCATGACCTTCGTGGTCCTGGACGCAGATGACCAGCCCCAGATGCTGCCCTGGATTCGGCCCCAGCCTGGGGTGAGTGGGGGCAGCACCTTGCCACACCCCCCAGCTCCTGCCCTCTCTGCCCAGAGGTGGTGGGGTCTATAGCCCACTGACAGGCCCAGGGGAGTGAGGGGCCCGGCCCTGCCCCTCTGCTTTGAGTGCCCTGGTGGTGACCCTGGGGAGGCATCTTGTGTGAGGTGGGTACCTCGTTCTGGCTGGAAGAAGCAGAACCTGCGTGAGGTCCTGCCTGTACTTGGGTGTTGATGGGTGTCCACAAGCGTGCAGAGCTGGGAGAGCCCTGGCTTTAGAGTCAGCTGTGGATGGGAACCTTCCCATGCCAGGTTCCAGTTGGTCCCTCTCTGAGCTTTCAGTCCCCATCTGTAAAATGGGCATGATAGCAGTCTCTGCCACACAGGGCTGTTGGGGATGTGTGTCATATTGACCAGAGGCTCTGAACTGTGCCTCACTAAGCCCTGTAAGCGCTCAGAAAGTGGTGACTGATCATGATGAAGGTGGTGGGAGAGCAAAGAGCACTGGGAGGAGATTCAGGGACCTGGGGGGAAGGCTGCCTCTTAAAATAGGCTTCTGTGTATGTCCTTGGGCCCAGCCCTGGGCTTGGTTCTAGGAGGTGGGCCAGCTTTGACCTTGGAGAGCTAGCTCCCTCTCTATGGGAGGGTCACCTGCCCTGCCTGTTGGCCCCTCAAGGCTGAGCACGGGCTGTTAAAAATCTACTGCTCTGTGCCAGGAGTTGGGAATTCAAGTGTGGGTAGGGGGTGGAGGGCTAGGGAACCCAGCCCCATGGGCAGGGACAGTTGACAAGGAGCTTTTCACAGATCTTCTGTCATTTAATGCCCACGAATGGGGAGAGACAATGGAGTGGTGGTTAGGAGTGTGGTCTTCAAGCTTAACCTTTCTGTACCTCAGTTTCCCTCTCTGTAAAATGGGGGTAGAAATAGCACCAACCTCAGGTTGTCATAAGGCATAGGTGAAATAATGCATGGACTGCACTTTAGAAGAATGGCTGGCACACGACAAGTGCTCAGCAAGTGCTGTTGTAAGTGCCCTCTAAGGGTCTCCACTTTCCAGAGGATGAAACTGAGGTCCAGTGAGGGGAGGTCACTTCCCCAAGGTCATTTGGGGAGGCTGAGGGGAGCTGGGGCTGGAGCTCACTTTCCTAGCCAGGTTGGTTTGCTTCTGGCTCCCAGATGAGGCCTGAACTCCACTTTAGGCCCTCCTTGGGCCCTGGAGGGGAGGGGGCCAGAATGCTGGTTGTCCCACCCCCAGCACTGTCTGTCCCTCTTCCCTCTCCAGGATGGCGAGCGGCGGTACCGAGAGGCCAGTGCCAGGAAGAAGATCCGCCTGGACAGGTGAGTGGGGGCTGGATGGCGGGAGGGGACAGGGCTCAGGGTTGTCCTCTGCTGTCCCCAGGGCGCTTACATTTCTTCAGCACTGTTGTTTTCTGTGTGTCCTTCTAGTCAACCAACCAGACAGGACAGTCTCTCTCACCCTGCTGGGCTCAGCCCAGGCCTGGCACACAGTAGGCCTGCACTGAAACCTGTTGAAATGGATGGGATTCCAAGTGCCCAAGGTTGTTATCTTCCCTCTCTCCTAGGAAGTACATTGTGTCCCGTAAGCAGGCAGAGGTGCCCCTCTCTGTCCCCTGGGACCCTAGCAACCAGGTAAGGCCCGCTGCTCTGTGGGGACAGTCTTCAGCCTGACTGGGGTCTCCCCCCAACCCTCCCCTTCTTGTCAGAGTCGGCTTGGCAGTAGGCCTAAAGGGAATGCCTCACAATTGGTATACAAAGGACTTCCCTGCATTCCCCATTTGGCAGGAGGGGGCTGAGGCCCTGAGAGGAGTGCCTTGTCCAGGCTCACACAGCAAGTCTCACCAAGCCTGGACCTCCTTTCCCAAAGCCCAGGGCTCTTTCCACAGCTGTCCTGCCCTCATCCCCATTCACATACCCCTCCCCACATCACCAGCTTGGTGTCAGCCCAGGGGCCACCGAGGAAGGGAGAAGGGGTAGCTTCTCTCTTTGTCCTCTGTCTAGGTGTACCTGAGCTACAACAACGTGTCCTCCCTGAAGATGCTCGTGGCCAAGGACAACTGGGTGCTCTCCTCAGAGATCAACCAGGTAGCTGACCCCACCTGCCTGTCTCCCATCCAGTCCTTCATCAGAGGGGGCTGAGGGCAAGCAACAGAAACTCTCTCAAACCACTTGTGTCAAAAAGGGATTTCCTCAAAGGAACTGGGTGAGATCATGGAACCCACCCCTTTACAGAAATACAGATGCCCCTACAGGGCCTGGGGTGGAGAACCGGAAAGTCCTTTCTCTCCCTGCCCTTCCACCTTCTTGCCCACAGTCTCTCATCTCTTTTGCTCTCTGCCCAGCTGCTTCTTCCTCTTCTCTGCTCCTTCTACCTGGAATTCTGTGAGGATGGGGGTAGGGAGACAGTGGAAAAGCCCTGGCTGAGGGAGGACTCGAGCTCTGCCACTGACTTGTCTGTGCCCTTTCCCTACCTGTGACCTTGGGGGATTGGATGGGCACCCAGCTCTGGAGACCCATTGCATGGTTGCTCAGTCACTGCCTTTCAGGACTACTTCCTGTCCAGATGTGCCGAATTCTCTCAACAGCCCCATTTTGTGAGGATGTAACAGGCTCAGAGAGCTTGAGGCACTTGCCAGTGGCAGCCCCAGGCTTCTAGCCCTGGCCTCCAGCCTCCCAGTCAGCCCACCCCGCCACCCAGCATAACCTGGGGTGGGGGCACGGGACTGAGGGCACCTCTGCCCCATGCAGGTCCGCCTGTACACCCTGGAGGACGACAAGTTCCTCTCCTTCCACATGGAGATGTTGGTTCATGTAGAGGCTGCCCAGGCCTTCCTCCTGCTCTCGGACCTGCCTCGGAGGCCCGAGTGGGACAAGCACTACCGGTGAGGTACAGGGCCTCTGCTCAGGCCTGGGGAGGGGGGCCCTGCTGGCTGGAAGGTGGGGTCAGGTCATGGGTATTCTGAGCCTCCAGGCAAGGGGCTAAGCCTGGAATGGGGGTTGGAGGTTTGGTCTTAAGTCCTGTTTTTGTTCCAGCTGGCTGTGTGCCCTGGGAGTCATTTCCTCTCTGGGCCTCAGAGTTCCCTTCTCTTAAAATGGATTCTTGGGGATAGCTCAGTGATTTTCAAATTGTGTTCTGTGGAGTCCTGTTTCCAAAGGGGGCCCAGGAACTGCCTGGGTGCAGAGGGGGAAGGCAGCGGTGGTGGGCAGGCCTCCAGGACCCCCACCCAGGTTCAAGCCTATTGCTAGAATGGCCAGTTTGCTGCATTTACCAAATCTGCTGATTCTCCTTATGAATATGTACATGAACACACTGTTTTTGAATGTAGTCAATGACTACGCATATGAATGTGTTCTTCTTATTTGTTCCCCCAATTTAATGATTCTTCATGTGAATGAATATCTTCTTGAATTTAGTCAAGGAAGATAGATACGTTCTTAGGAAAACAGCCAAAATTTTTGTTTAATCTGGGAATATTTATGTTGAAACTGATACTTTTTTCAACTCCCTTTTAAAATTATTTTCTGTTATGCCAACACCCTAGCTTTTGGGGGTTCTTTGATCATTTCTCCAATGGCTTGTTATGAGACTATATTCCTGAGTAGATCCATAAGGAGGATGTGTATTTGGAAATCTGGTGAGCTGGCCATTTGGCAAGCTGATTTTTAGTAAATTGGCTTCCCTCATCCTACCCCCATCTACCCTCCCTAACACAGGCCGCCTGTGGCCATATGTAATGGGCTTCTTTGCAAAAAGGGCTGTGTTGCTTTAAAAAACCCTGGTGTGGGTGACCCCTCAGTCCCGGTAGCCTTGCTAAGAGCCTGAAGGGGATTTGGGGATGGGGAGGTGGGAGGAGGTGCTGGTGGTAGGAAGGCTTCTTGAGGCAGTGGGCTGCTGCGGCCTTGAAGGTCAGATCAGATCTCCGTTCTTGATGGGATTGGAGAAGCATGGCCTGAGGGGGAAGTGAGCCCTTAGCTGGCTGCTCCCCACCTTGCCACAGCTATTTTTCTGCTCCCAGGCAGCCTTTGGGGAGGGTGGGAGGGCAGGAGGGCAGGGAGAAGGCAGCTCGCATATCTGTGTAAATGTCCTCGTATGTTTGTGCATTGTGTTGGTCTGAGAGCACCTGGGCATGTGTGTGCCATGTGCCGGGCCTGGGGAGCACAGCTCTAGCACTCGTTCCCCAGTGCAAGCCCCAGCTCTACTTCCTTATTAGCGCTGTGATCCTGGGCAGGTTACTTCCCCTAGTCTCAGCTCCCTTGGCTGACAAATGGGAATAGTAAGTACCCCCTGCAGGGGACTGTTGTGGAGATTGAGGTCAGACAGGAAGGCACTTAGACTAGCGCCTGGCACACAGATGGCGCTCATTGAATATGTAGTACGCTGGCTAAACTGTCACATCTACACGGGGCATATGCGCCTGCATAGGCATGTACAGACATGGATGGGTCTGTGTGTACCACCATCTCCCCGTGTCTGTGCGTGGATGCCCAAGTGTGTGTGTGTGTGTCTGTCCCCCTGTAGTGTATGTGCCTTTGCTTGTCGACATGTCTGTGTGCCTGTGTGTATCTCTGTCCATCTTGGCTGGTACTTCCTGCTCACTAGCAGTCCCTGCTGAGCAGTGCAGGGGACAGAATGTCCACCACGGAAGCTGCTCAGAGAGGCCAGTGGCCTGCCTCTCCCATGGGGAGCTGAGGTGACTTCCCTAGGCCCTGAGTTCTTGGCTCCCTGCAGGAGTGTGGAGCTAGTGCAGCAGGTGGATGAGGACGACGCCATCTATCACGTCATCAGCCCTGCCCTTGGCGGCGACACCAAGCCCCAGGACTTTGTGATTCTGGCCTCTCGGCGGAAGCCTTGTGACAGTGGGTGGGTACCTGGCTGGGGGGCGGGCGCAGCAGGGTGGGGAGGCAGGGAGGGCTTGTCTTCTCCCCAGGGAGGGGACTTCAGCCTAGAGTCAGCTCAGTTTCTCAGGGGCTGTGGGACCCAACCGGCATGCTTGCTCTCTCTGAGTTGCTATGATTTTTCCGTGGATAAGATGGGGACAAGGACACATACATCCCCATCCCCTCTGGTCACTCTTGCTCTAAAGCAGGGTCATCTCCATTCCTGGGGTGGCTGAGACCGCCTCGCCCCTGCCATGGTCGGGGCATTTCTCCCATTCCCACCTCCTTGGTCTCTAATCTCCAAAAGCTCTGTGTTGGCTGGAGGTTGGTGAGCTGCCGGGCCTGGGTGGGGATGTTAGAGTCAGGGCAGAAAGATGAAAGAGAAGAAACCCAAAGTGCAAATTCTTCCCCTGAGTGTCTGCAGGGCAGGGGCCTCTCCAGGAAACCAGTCTGGGGCCAGGTTGGCTCCTGGTGAATGCAGTGCTGCTTCCCCATAGGTGGCTCCTCTTGGGAGTCTGTCCTGCGCCAGGGGCCAGGGCTGTAAGAGACTGTGTGCTTTAAGACCCTCCTGTGAAGGCATCATGCCAGAGGGGGAGCCCGGGGATGGGGGCAGGGCTTGGGCCCTCACTTTCTCTTCCTGTGACCGACTGCTGTCCTGCTGCCCTCCCTTCCCCCACTCCAGGGACCCATATGTGATTGCACTGAGATCGGTCACACTGCCCACCCACTGTGAGATGCCCGAGTACAGCCGCGGGGAGACCCTCTGCTCAGGCTTCTGCCTGTGGCGTGAGGGGGACCAGATGACCAAGGTGAGGCTGGCGTCCCCTCTCACCATCCCGCCTGCTCTACCCTAGTCCCATGCTGATGGGCTTAGACAGTTTCAGAGCCCAGGCCCCAAGTTCTAGCTTGGGGAGCCTGAGAACATCAGGAGCTGACCCAATGAGCCTCTAAGACCCAGCGGAGATAAGTCAGAGACTGCTGCGGGGTCTTGGCAAAAGCTCTGGACGCCGAGGGCAGAAGGCCTGTGTTCTGATCTAAAATTCCATCTCATTATTTATTTACTTATATACCCCTTCTTGTCTAGAAAGGCTTTATATGACTCTGAGGATCCATAGATTTTATATGGCTCAGAGGATCCATAAAACTCAGCAGGGCAGTGAGTGTTAATTGAAAACGTGGAAGAGGAGGCTGAGAGAAATGAGGGTGGGGACACCCCAGTTCCCCGTCCTCAGCTCAGAGCCTCTGTGAGGGCCACAGAGTCTGGCCCCGAGTCTCATCCAGGTGGGGGCTCAGCCAAAGTTTGCTAAATGAAAACTCTTAAACCAAAGAGCGTCTCAGATCCATCCCTGGGATCTCCCTGAGGGCTCAGGTCCAACTTGTCTCTGTGGCCACAGAGCACCTTCATTTAAATAGCATGTGGGGAGCAAATGTAGCTCAAGCGGTTGAGTGCCTGCTTCCCACATACAAGGTGCCAGGTTCAATCCCCAGTACCTCCTAAAAACAAAACACACAACAAACAGACAATCGAAAAAAACAGCCCTGGGAGCCAATGTGGTTCAGTGGTTGAGCACTGGCTTCCCACATAGAGGTTCTGTGTTCACGGGTTCAATTCCCAGCCCTGGTACCTCAGAAACAACAACAACAAAAAACAGGATGTGTTGCAGAGACAGAGCCGAACCGGTCTCTGCTCCCCAGGATCCCCCAGCTGGCAGGGAAAATACACATTGTCAGTGCAGTGTGTGGTGACAGAGGGAAGCCCAGGCTATCAGTGCCCAGGTGAGGGTGGGGTTCATGGAAACCTGCCTTCTAAGACTCCAAGATGCTGGGTTATATTTGCTTCCCTCCCGGAAGACAAGCACGGCCGACTCCCACCTGCCTCATGCCCGCTTGGCTCCCGCCCCACTGGCAGTGTCCCCCCACCCCAGCCCAGCCTCCCCAAGCATGGTGTCCTGCCTTGCAGGTGTCCTACTACAACCAAGCCACCACCGGCTTTCTCAACTACGTGACTGCCAATGTGGCCGGCCTTTCCTCTGAGTTCTACACCACCGTCAAGGCTTGTGAGCAGTTCCTCCTGGATAACCGGAATGATCTAGCCCCCAGCCTCCAGACCCTCTAGGCGTGCTCTTTGGCCACCTTGGACCTGCTCACTCCGTTCTGCCCCCAAGGAACTCCGTGCAGTGCATTGATGAAGACAGAGGCATTTATTCCTTCCTGCCTCCCCAGTAAGAAGCCTTGACCCTGGGATCTGCCAGGCCCAGACCACTGGGTGGTCAGTTTCTGCCAATGTCCACCAGCAAGTCCTTGTGATACTCCTGGGGCAGCCTGTAGTAGACACGGGATCTGTCCACGGCCCTGGCTGCCAGCAGCTCTGCCCGCACAGCTGCATAGTTGCCCTGTGCAGGACTGTGCTCTACTGTGACGGTGGCCCTGGGGGAGGAGGCCAGCAGCCTGGCCACGACTCTGGCTGCGCTCTGGCCCAGGGGCCTGGCCTGCAGTTGGAAGGACACAGGCTGCCAGAGCACGTGGCAAATCTCTAGCATATCTGTGAGCAGCTGTTCCCTGTAGCCGCTGCCCAGCACCTCCTCAGGCCAGCCTGGTGCCACGGTCACATGGGGGAAAACCTCGGCCACAGCCATCAGCAACTCCTTGCCGGCCACGTGGCCAGGGACCTCAAAACTCCCATGGGAGATTGTGGCCCCCACCCACACGGGCCGAGTCAGGTGGCCAAGGGCAGAGAGGTGGGCCAGCATGGCCAGGGCTGGCCGGAGGGCTGTAGGCTCTGCTATGTGCAAGTGGATGCCCCAGCGTCCCGGGTGTGTGGCGAGCTGTAGCAGGCATGACTCCAGTGTCAGGGAAGAGCCACCTGGGATGCGCACGATGGGCACGGGGTCTCTGGCTGAAGGCCCCTGGAGACCAACGTTCAGCAGGATCATGCCTTCTCTGCCTGGAAGAGGCAGAGAGACAACAGTGTCAGGGGCTGGGTGATCATGGGGAAGCTGGTAGATGGCCCTTGTTAAAGGGACAGTGGGGAGTTAAGGGGACAGCCAAGGAGGAGAAGCTGGTGCCTCGCCTGTCAGGGTCTGTTAACTGGTTCTGGGCTCCAGGTGGAAGGGTTGCTTTACAGATGTGCTTGGTACTCATCAGAAAGATGTAATAAAACACTAGCTCTTGGCCTCTTCCAGTGATTCAGACCTAGGATCTGCACCAGCCTCTCCTGCAGTTCCATGTGGTTATGGTCTGAAGACCAAGAGCCCACGCTCTTGAGGTGACTGCACTCCCTCCCTCTACCTTGTATCCAGTGTGTAGCTTGAATGGACCCATGTTGCCATGGTAACCAAGGCCTGAGGTCCCTACCCCAAGCAAAGGAAACCCCGCAGTTTAGCCAGGAGCAGGTGGGCGGCATGCAGCCCGTACCTGGGAGCGTTACTGTTGCTGCGCTTCCGTTGCCCTGGATGTCGGGAACCAGCCACTCCACACCCAGACCGTCGCCTCCGGGGAGCTGGAGAAGAGGGCTCAGGCTGCCCCCTGTGTAGTAGGCTCGCTTCTGCGTGGCGTTCACTGTGGGACCCCAAAGAGCCAAGATGAAGAGGCCTCCTTCTCGGGGCATCTTCCGTGTGCCGTGCTCTCCACATACCCTCATGGCATCCTGCCTGGCAGCGTTTACTCCCCTGTTTTAGAAGTTTCTAAAAGTGACTTGCCAGGGTCACTGGGATTGGAACCTCGTGGAACCAGGTCTGTTGGGCCCCAAGGCTGGTATTCCTCCCCCACGCCTAGGGGGCTCCCATGGCAGGGATGCTGAGTCTGACGGGGCCCCTTAGAGGTGGCTCAGCTGCAGGCTCCCCGAGGTTCAGGGTCAAGGGAATGAGGGTTTGAACAAAGGATTAGACAGCATCTGGATTTCTGTTTAGTAGGTATGGATGGTGGAGGGGGCTGCTTCTCTGAAACATCTCTGAAACTTTCCCTTGCAGCACAGGAGGAAATGTGCTACAAGGGAAATTGCATGGGGTTGGGAATTTCCTGGGTTCCACTTTATACAAAGCTGAATGAGTTTGTAGAAATTACTTAACTGTTCTGAACCTTAGTTTCCCTATCCATAAATTGGAACCCCCCACGTCCTGAATATGTGAAGCTTTGATAACAAACCATACCTAACTGCGCAGCCCAGGGTCGGGCATACAGTAGGTGCTCAAAATAATCCCTTCCTCTTCCACCCACAATGTCCCCCTGTAGTGCCACTGCCCCCCTGCCCCCAACTCTGCTCCAGCACCCACTAAGGGCTGCCCTGGGCAGACCCCAACCCACACACCCTTCCCTGTCCTCCCTAGACCCCCCCACCCTTACTGGCAAGCTGCTTGAACTGTGACAGGATAGGCTCGAAGAGGTCATAGTAGACTTGGTGGGGGGCGCTGTTGTCCCGGATGTAGAGGAGATCGTCCACTGACATGGGGTCCATAGCACCCTGCCACAGTGTCAGGCTGTACCTGGGACCCAGAGAGCCGGCTCAGCTGTGGGCCATAAGGCCCCGAGGCCCACCCTCACAGGAACTGGACCCCAGGTGGTCTAGGGCAGGGGCGGGGCATCTGTCCCACAGATTCTCCGGAGCCACTGAGGAAGCTGTGACTGGGCAGCTTCAACAGCACGGGGTGGGCAAGATCCCCAGTCTCTACAGGGCTATTCTGGTGTAGAGGTTGCAGGCGAAATCCATGCAGCCCTAGGGCCATAGCTGGCTCCCATAAAAGAAAGCTGTGGGGAGGCAAATGGTGTTTTAGTATAAACACTCAACAGGCAGGGCCTACTCTCCCAGTGCAAGGGCTGCCTCCTGAAGTAGTGAGCAGCCCATCAGCAGAGGTGTGCAAGCAGGAAACAGGGCCATTGCAGAGGGTGTGTGCACCAGCAGGGGGCTGGACAGGATGATCTTTTAGATCCTTCCAGCCATGAGTGTCTGGGAATCTTCCTGGAGGCATCAGTCCTGGGGGTAGGTTTGCAGGGAGCAGCGGGTGTGGCAGGAGCTCAGTAGTTTTCACCTCTCCGATTGGCTCAGCAGCCAGCTGAGGTGGGGCCAGGCAGTCCGTGCCATGACTGCCCGCACAGGGAAGGTGACCTTCTGTGTCAACGCTCCCACCAGCTCCTGCATTCTCTCCACCATGGTGCGGGTGTATGTCACATTCGGTAAGTAGAGGGTGGTCCAGCCGGGAGACAGTGTGGCCTTAGGATACTTCTCTTGGACCAGAGCCAGGAACCTGCAGAGACCCAGAGACACTGGTCTTTCGGGGCCATGCTGGCCCTGTCCTCACCTCCTCGATTCCCATCATAGCGTTAGGAAGTAGGCCCTGTTCAGTCTATGACCTGGGTAGAAGCAGAGTACGCAAGAACAGAAGTGCCTTGTTCAAGTCCCACAAGTAGGGCAGGGACTTCAGAATCAAGGGGGCTGGGCAGGTCAAAGACAGCCCACCTTTAGGCAGGCAGAGTGCCTCAGAAGCTCTGTGTGGACAGAGAAGACTGGATTCAGAGCTGTGAGAGTCTCTGAAGTTTCATATTTTAAAAAATTTCATTCAAATTTTGTCCTGATAAAATTTCAATAGGAAAATAATGTTACCTGCCCTGGCTCAGTTGTACTATAGAGTGAAAACTTTATCTTGGGCCATTAACTATATTTTTCAAACTGCTGCTTTCCAAATGCACCTTGGTTTGAGGAGCACGATGACTACTGGGTGGATGGGCTGTGGGCTGGCTGGGTTGGTGAGGTTAGAACGAGAAAGGCCTGGCCTTGAGTCCTTTCTCTGCCACTCACTTGACTTAGGTCATATAATGCCTATTAGCTAGTTCCCGAATTAATAAAATAAAGACCATAGTACCTACCTCGTTCTCATTGTAAGAATTAAATGGTATACTGCATGTAAAGTGCTTAAAACAGTGCCTGGGACACACAATAAATATTCAACAAATTGAGCCACAATTTTTGTCGGCTTTTTCATCTGTAGAATGGGGAGAGGAAAAAAATACTTCTGACCTGGCAGTGCTATCTAAGGGTCAAATCAGACAAATTCTCTCCTTTTTTGTAAATGATAGAGCACTGAGCAGCTATGAGGGATGAGGACTTTTCTAGCAGGCCAGGCCCTGTGCAGGTCACTGGGGCCACACAGAGTTCTCAGCCCCATCTGCCCTCAAGGAGTTCAGCGTCCTAGGAGTGATAAACTTGTAAACCAAGAGTGGCAGCCCAATGTGTAGAAGGAAGTGTGGGGGCCGAGGGGTCCAGAGGGAGTCGCCTCACAGCCTGGGGTGTCAGGGAAGTTTTCAGAGGGCCTAATGGGCAGAGGTTCATAAGAAAATGGGGGAGAGGCATTCAAGGCAGAGGGAACAGCATGCCTAAGGCTCAGAGGCAAGGCTGGTGGTGGGCTGGAGGCGAGCTTCAGCTGAGCGCCTCCTGCGTTGAAGGCGGGTGGCTGGACACAGCTGGGGCCGAGGACACACTCACCGTGTGGCGTTGACCTCAATGGAGATGGGCACGCCGGGGCCCCTCAGGATGTCAGCATTGATCCACACGGGCCTCCGGACCTGCCCGGCCTCTGTCAGCTGCCGCAGGAGATCCAGGGAGGGGGCCACAGCCTTGATGTTCTTGAAATCCAGCTTGATGCCTGTGGGAGGGAGGGGAAGGGCTTGGCCAATTCCCCTTCTGCTCGAGGAAGGAACCAGGAAGACATGACTCCTGGGGTGGAGAGACAGGTATGGGGTGTGTGTGTGTGTGTGTGTGTGTGTGTGTGTGTGTGTGTGTGAGAGAGAGAGAGAGAGAGAGAGAGAAGAGTGTGTGGAGAACAGGGACCAGGTTCCAGCTGGGTATGAGGAAGGCTTCCAAACAGGAAGCGCTTTACCAGGGTGGAAGAGCCCACTTCTAGGGAGAGTGAGCGCCGTCCCCAGAGGCCAGCTGAGGACCTAGGGGGGCTGGTGTAGACGAGCGTCAAGCAACTGAGAAAATGGGCTGTGAGTCCGGGACAGGGCAGGCCTGAGGGTCCTAAGCCACCCCTGAACGTAGGGAGAGCATCTGGGCTTTGGGAATGGGTGTTTAAGTAGAAGAGGGTTTCCCGTAGTAGGGAGCAGCCTTCTAGGTAGAGGACGGGTACAGCATGAGCAGAGGGCCCAGTGGTGGGCACATAGATATCCTGTTCAGGATGGCAAGGACGGGGATGACGGGAATGGGCGGAGGTGAGGCTGGCAAGTTATGGAAGGATGTTAGAGCCAGCCCAAGGAGATCACACATTTTCCTGAGGGCAACCAGGAGCCCTTGAGGCTTAAAGCAGGAATGGCATGATGAAATTGGCATTTTGGAAAGATCCCTCAGGTATGTTGGTGGTGATGGTTGTCTGGGGCAAGACTAAAGGAGCTGAGTTTGGAGGCTGGCAGCCAGTGAAGAAGGAGATATACAATTTGTCCAGGAAAGAGAGAGGATGCAGCTGGAACAGGATGGGAGATAGAAGTGGTGGGAAGCAGCAGTTGAGTGGCTGTGGGGATAAGGAAGAGGGAGGCTTTAGGGTGATGCCTGGATTCTGACTGTAACTGACATAGGGAGCTGGGAGGGGAAGGGTGGAGTTTGTCTCTGAACATGTCGTATCCAGTTTGGCACACCCAGTAGCAAATACTTGGAACGTGCCTGGAGCTTTGCAGTTTACCCAGCACGTTTACGTCCATGTCTCTCCTGTGTATCCAGGAGAGAACACCCTGACTGCACGTGCACCTTCACATCCGTGTCTCACCTAGTCTTGTCTGGACCATTTTAGGATGGGAAAGCCAAGACAACAAGCGTGCTGTGGCAGGCTCTGGACTTGCCTCCGGGTAGAGATTTCTCTGCACCTGCTGCCCAACGACCGGAGTCAGGGGGTGCTCCTCAGGGGTCCTTACCCTTCTCGGAAGAGGCCAGTACAGCCTCCAGCCACTGCTGCAGTGTGTTGTCGCTGTAGATGGCTGGGGGGTGTGCCATGATGGGGACCCCTGTCTCGTTGACTGTGCCGAGCCCTTCCACATTGACATCTGCCTCCAGGGCCATTACGTCACCTGTGCAGGCAGAACTCACGTCAAGTCCATGTTTCAAACATTCACTTTTCTCATCATAAAAGAATTGCCATTTATTAAGCAACATTTGGAAAACACATAAAGGCAGGAAAAAGGAAAAATGTACCCCCATGTCCACCACAGTTGGTGTTTCAATGTATTATCTTCCATTTCTGCCTCTGCATAGTGCATTAGTTTTCTGTGGCTGTTTAACAAATTACCACAGACGGGGTGGCTTAAAACAACAGGAAAGTGTTCACTCACAGCTCTGGAGGCCAGAAGTCCAAAGTCACGGTGACGGCAGGGCCATGCTCCCTCCAAAGGCTCTAGAGAAGAAGCCTTCCCTGCCTCTACTAACTGCCGGCAGTTACCAGCAATTCTTCACATTCCTTGGCTCCTGGCAGCATAACACCGCTCTCTGCCTCTGTCTTCACATCTTCTTCCCTCCCTGTCTCTGCCCAAGTTTCCCTCTTCTTATAAGGACGCCCTAATCCAGAGTGACCTCATCTTAACTCATCACCCTGTTCCCAAATAAGGTCACTCTTAGGTTCCACGTGGCCATGAATTGGGGGGCAGTGGGGAGCACTATTCAACCCAGTACACGTAGTTTTACACAATTGATACTACACTTGATCTTAGCCAAAAGGCTGAGAAGCAATAGTTTTTACACAATTGAGACCATGCTGTATTTATTATTTTCCATCTTTTTCTTTGACCATTATGACACATTTTCATAATCTTTCATCTGTCTAATTTTAAACACGCCTGCAAAAGCCCTCATTGCGTGTATTCACCATGGTTTAGCGGAGCATCCCCTTGTCTTGAGACATTTTGGTACTTCCTAATTTTTTTCCTGCTAATAAATATTGATGCATATTTTAGGCTGTTTTTCTGATGATTTCTGATTCTTCCTTGTGGAATCGGAGTCAAGGCAGCAGGGGGTCATTTTTTTTTAAGATTTGGATTTTCTTTTTTTTTTTTTTTTTAAATGCTTTTTACTTTGAAATACTTTCAAACTTTTAGGACGGTTACAAAAATAACACAAACCCCATACAGAGAACTCCAACAGAACCATATTCCCTCCATATAGCCAGATCCACCTATTTTATCATTTTGCCACATTTGCCATGTCATTCTCATTCACTGTCTATCTACCTATCTACCTATCTACCTATCTATCTATCCATCTGTCCACCCATCCATCTATCCATTCATCTATCCATCTATCTGTCCATCTGTCCATCCATCCATCTATCTGTCCATCTATCTATCCATCCATCTGTCTATCCATCTATCCGTCTATCTATCCATCTATCTATCCATCCATCCGTCTATCCATCTATCCGTCTATCTATCCATCTGTCCATCCATCCATCTATCCAACTGTCCATCCATCCATCTATCCATCCATCTATCCATCCATCCGTCTGTCTGTCCATCCATCCATCTATCTATCCATCCATCCATCATCTATCTTGTCTGACCATCAGTCCATTTTCTGAACACTTGATTGTAGGTTGTATACATCATCGTCCTTGAACACTTAATACAATGTACATTTCTTTCTTTTTTACTTTATTTTGTACATTTAATAATTGAAAATATAAACAATTAAAAACTAAAAAGTAAACACAGATTAATAAATATATACATTTCTCAATTAAATGTAATGGATACATATAAAATTATTTTTGAACCAAACAATATGTTACACAATATATCTGGTTCATAGGAACGCATTCATACAGTATTTGTCCTTTTGTGTCTGGCTTGCTTCGCTCAACATAATGTCCTCCAGGTTCATCCATGTTGTCATATGCTTTATGAGTTTATTTCTTCTTACAGCTACATAATATTCCATCGTGTGAATAGACCACAGTTTGTTTATCCATTCGTCTGTTGATGGACACCTGGGTTGTTTCCAGCTTTTGGCAACAGTGAATAATGTTGCTATGAACATCGGTGTGCAGATGTCTGTTCGTGTCACTGGTTTCAGTTCTTCTGGGTGTATACCCAGTAGTGGTATTGCAGGGTCACGTGGCAGGTCTATATTCACCTTATTTAGGAACTGCCCAACAGTCCTCCACAGTGGCTGTACCATTCTGCATTCCCACCAAAAGTGAATAAGTGTTCCTATCTCTCTACTTCCTCTCCAACACTTGCAGTTCTCTGTCTTATATTTTTTCTATTATTTATGCCCCCCACCCCTGTTGTTTGTGGTCACTGTCTGTTCTCTCTGTCTATTTCTGTCCATTTGCTGTGTGCTCTCTGTTTCTGCTTGTCTTCTTTTTAGGAGGCACTGGGAACTGAACCCGGGACCTACCTCACCCCATGTGGGAGAGAGGCACTCATCACTTGAGCCACCTCAGATCCCTGGTTTGTTGTGTCGCTCATTGCCTTTCCTCTTTGTCTCTTTGTTGCATTATCTTGCTGCGCCAGCTTGCCTTCTCCAGGAGGCACCGGGAACTGAACCCAGGACCTCCTATGTGGTAGGCAGGAATTGTTTGAGCCATATCTGCTTCCCGTAATATTCTCTTATGAACCTTTTTACTTCTGTGGGGTCCATTGTAACTCCCCCCACTCATTTCTGATTGTATTTATTTGCAACTTCTCTCTTTTTTTCTTTTTTAGTCTAGCTACGGGTTTTTCAATTTTATTGATCTCAAAGAATCAGCTTTTTGTTTTGTTGATTTTCTCTATTGTTTTTGTTCTCAATTTCATTTATTTCTGCTCTAATCTCTATTATTTCTTTCCTTCTGCTTGCTTTGGGAGTGGTTTGCTGTTCTTTTTCTAGTTTCTCCAGTTGTTCAGTTAGATCTTTGATGTTAGCCCTTTCTTCTTTTTTAATATAGGTATTTAGGGCTATAAATTTCCCTCTCAAGACTGCCTTCGCTGTATCCCATAAGTTTTGATAAGTTGTGTTCTTGTTTTATTTGTCTCAATATATTTACTGATTTCACTTGTAATTTCTTCTTTGACCCACTGATTATTTAGGAGTGTGTTGTTTAGCCTCCACACATTTGCAAATTTATCTCTTTCCTATTGACTTCCAGTTTCATTCCGTTATGATCTGAGAAGGTGGCTTTGTATAATTTCAATCTTTTTATATTATTGAGAGGTCCATTGTGACCTAACATGTGGTCTATCTGAGAAAGATCCATGGGCACTTGCTAAGAATGCATATCCCACTGAGTTTGGGTGCAGCGCTCTGTATATATCTGTTAGGTCTAGCTTGTTTATCATATTGTTCAAGTTCTCTGTTTCCTTGTTGATCTTCTGTCTAGCTGTTCTCTCAAATGATGTGAGTGGTATGTTGAAGTCTCCAATGATTATTGTAGAGCTGTCTATTTCGCCCTTCAGTTTTG
The DNA here is from genome assembly GCA_026826555.1 of Tolypeutes matacus. Taxonomy (NCBI): domain Eukaryota; kingdom Metazoa; phylum Chordata; class Mammalia; order Cingulata; family Chlamyphoridae; genus Tolypeutes; species Tolypeutes matacus. The sequence goes on from JAKSZT010053883.1 coordinate 50,286,252, forward strand.
CCAGAGTTTGCCTCATGTATTTTGGGGTATTCTGGTTAGGTGCATAGATATTTATGACTGTTATATCTTCCTAGTTTAATCCATTCACATTCAATGATACTACTGTAAATGCATTATTTATTTCCACCATTTTATTCTTTGGTTTTCATATGTTATATATTATTTTTGACCGTCTTTTTACTCTTTTGGTTATCCTTTCTTCTATACTCTCCTCCAAGCCCCTCTCTCCTGGTTTTTTTTTTTCAGGCTCTAAGGCTTCCTTTAGTATTTCCTGCAAAGGCAAATTCTTTTTCATGACCTCTTAGTTTCTGTTTGTTTGTGAATGTTCTATACTAACCTTCATATTTGAAGGGCAATTTTGCTGGATAAAGAATTCTCGGCTGGCAGTTTTTCTCTTTCAATATCCTAACTATATCATACCACTGTCTTCTCACCAGAAACCATAGAGGCAAGAAATCTGCTCTAAGTCTTACTGGGCGTCCCTTGTATGTGATGGTTTGCTTCTGCCTTCCTGCTCTCAGAATTTTCTCTCTATTTTTGATGTTTGACATTCTGAGTAGTATGTGTTTTGGAGTAGTTCTGTTCACATTTATTCTGACTGAGGTACACAGCACTTCTTGGACATGAAAGTTCATTTCCTTCATGAGAGTTGGGAAATTTTCAGCTATTATTTTCTCAAGTACTCTTTCTGCCCCTTTCCCCTTCTCTTCTCCTTCTGGTATGCCCATGACACGTATGTTGTTGCGTTTCATGTTGTCATTCAAATCCCTGAGACCCTGCTCAATTTTTTCCATTCTTTTCTCTCTCAATTTCAGCTGTTCTGTCTTTGGTATCACTTATTCTTTCTTCTTTCATTTCAAGTCTGCTGTTGCATGTTTTTGAACTCACCTATTGTGTCTTTCATTCCCATGAGCTCTGTTACTTTTCTATTCGTATTTTCAAGTTCTTCTTTGTGGTAACTCAGTGTCTTCTTTTTATTCCCTTTTTTTTTTTTTTTTTTTTCTTTTCGTTTTTCTTTTTCAATGTCTTCTTTTTAAAATTTATTTTATTTTATTTTTTTAAATTTTACCGGGAGGTCCCAGGGATCAAACCCAGGTCCCTCCATATGGGAGACAGACGCCCAACCATTTGAGCCACATCTGCCCCCTTCAATGTCTTCTTGATGTCATTTATCTCTTTAGCCATATTATCTTTCAACTCATTAATTTGATTTTGGAAATTTCTGTGCATCTCATTTAGTTGTGTCAAATCTCGCATTTCTTCTGGGGCTTTGATATATTCCTTTTCTTGGCCATGTCTTCCATTTTCTTAGTATGGCTCATAGTTTTTTGCTGATGTCTAGGCATCTGATTAGGATGGTGTTGTTACTCAGATGCTCAATTTCTCTCTCTTTTGTAGGGATTTAGTGGCAGGAGGCTGTGTGTTACTGATGTTCTTTGATTCTTGGATTGTCCCTGTTAGTTGTTCAAAACTGGGCTCTGGACACAGTAATGGGTTGCAACCCTCTTCCTAGGACATTGGGGAGAGAGGCTCTAAAGGTTGGATAAAGCCGGTCTTATTTACTTTTAATTTCCTTACATGCACTTCCTAGGTCCGCCAGCAGATGGCAAGCTTTGGAAGCCCTCTCAGTTCAATGCCTGGTCAGAGCATGTTTGCTGCAACACAGACTGGATCAATGTGATGTAGGTTCCTGTCTGGAGGCTAAGGGCCTTGTAATTCAAACTTTCTCAGAGATGATTCTCCAAGCTTCCCTGGCAGCCTCCTCCCTTTTCCTGGGTAGGAAATAATTTCACTCCCTTCTGTGTCAACAATCAGTTGTGGTTTATAGAGAGGAAGAGGGATAAGATTGGATCTCTTTAGTGATGAACTGGCTCCCAAGGCAAACAATGGTGCAGCCCACCCAGCCTGGAAGGGCTGGTGGGACACAGCAGACCAAATTAGTGGGTCAAAAGGCTGAGTCAGCCTTAGACTGTGTTCTTTTCTCTCCCCTTTCCTGGGGAGGTGGATCCCTGGGGCCCCCTTTGTCTGGAGCCACGGGCCCAGTGGCCTGAGTGTTCAAAAATGTCTACAGTGTGGGGGAGCGTGTCTGCAGGAGCAGCTGTTGCTTTTACTCACAGTTTTGCCATCATGATTCTTTTCCTTTATCTCTCTCTTCTTGGCGGTTTCCAGCCTTCCCTTGGTGTCCTAAACCCTAGAAGATTTTTTTCCAGGCCATTTCTGCCTGGCTTCTAGCTATTTTTTCTGGGAAAGAAGAGAGTTCGGTGTCTTTCTAGTTCACCATCTTCCCGGATGTCCAGGGGTCATTTTTAAAGTCCATATAATCAAATTACTTCCCAGCAAAGTTGTTCTGATTCATGTTTCCACCTGATACCCAGGAGATCGCCCATCTCCCTGCACTCTGGTCAGCATGGCACATTGTTATGTTTTAATGTTCGTAATTCATGCATTTAATCCAATCAGGTGGACATTGAACCCTGCCCTCCGGAGTTCAGTCTAGCAGGGAGCTGAGAGCCCTCTCGTGGGAAGCTGCTGCTGGAAGGCCATGTGAGGGCACTCAGCATTTAGGGAATTTAGAGGAGGGAGGGGTCCTTTTCAGCTCACATGACATCAGTTAGAAGGGGCCTTGTCTCCTGGTTTACACCCACAGCCTCCTGACTGTTTTCACCTCTAGCCCTGCTCCCCTCCAATTCCATTCTTTACACAGCCACTGCAGGGTTCAAAACATATCTGATCGTGTTTTCTCTTGTTAAACACACACACCTCTTGCCCCGAGAATCAAATCCAAACTCCTTATCATGGTGTTTGGGGTCCTGGCACAATGAGGCCCTGCCAATTTCCCCCACCTTGTTTCAGCCCTCTCACTCATTCTCTAGGTTCCGGCCACTCTAGCTTCTCAAATTTTAATGTGTACACAGATCAGTCAGGGACTGTGTTAAAATGCAGGTTCTGATGAGTAGGTGCAGGGTAGAGCCCGAGATTCTGCATTTCTAACAAGCTCCCCAGTGAGCCCCCCGGTGAGCCGGATGCTGCTGGTGCATGGACCACCCTTGAGCAGCAAGGCTCTAACCTGTCCTGCCTTCCCCACCTCGGGGGCCCTGACACGTGGCTGTTGCCTGGCAACCCTCTTCCCTCAACAGCTTTATTAGGCCTCCTCCTGCTCATCCTTCAGTCTTGGCTTAAAATATCACTTGCTCAGGCTGATTATCCCTGAACCCTACCCCCTAAGTTAGGTCCCTCTTTAATCGCTTTCAGAGATATCTATGCTTCTACTTTGAGCACTCGGCCCCTGTGTATTTGCTCACTCAGCATCAGCGATTCTGATTATAAGCTCTATGAGGGCAGGGTATGGTCGGTCTCACTTGCTGAATTCCCAGTGCTGAGATGGTACAGGCCTAAAAGAGCTACATCATAAACGGCTGTTGAATGATGGATGTCGGAATGAATTTATGATAGAAAAATCAAGATCAAGCAGCTGAGGCCCGGAAAGGTGAAAGAGCTCACCCAAAGTCAGAGAATTTTAGCAGATGTGAGACTAAAATCCAGGTCCCTGGATTCCCGGGGTTGAGTGGGAAGAGGGGAGGAAGCTGAGTGTCCAGGCTGTTCCCATTTCATCCTCATCTTATAAACTCTGCTTTGAAAGGTTGGTGCTTGACTTGCTGTTTTTCTCATTGGAAAGGGGGACAAGATCCTCCCGGGGCAGTGAATGCAGGACGTGGACATAAAAGCACTTTATAAACCGTGAAGGGCTTTACTAATGATAGCTGGAAAGTGTGCTTATTAAAAATTTCTTTTCTTAAGCATTTCTGGAAAAATTCAAATACCATCCTCAGATCTATTGAACTGGTTTTCTATTAACCTAATCTTAGTAGTTTAGGCCTTGTTCTTAGTTCCTAGAAGGAAAATAACCAGACCTTCCCAGTTATACCTCGGAAAAGTCAGGAATAAGATACCATCTCAGCAAAACCACAGCATGGTGCCAGGAGTAACTTATAGCCCAGGAAATTTGTAACTCCCTGGGATAAAAGGTGAACAGGAGTTTTGCATATGGGAGATAACACAGAATTAAGAAATTTGCCCAGGGAGTGGATGTGGTCCAACCAGTTGAGCACCTGCTTCCCACATGGGAGTTTGATTCCCAGTGTTCCTAAAAACAAAAAAACAAACAACACGCAAACAAACGAAAAAAAAAAAAAAAACAATTCAGGGAAGCTGATGCAGCTCAGTGGTTGAGTGCCGGCTTCCCACATTCGAGGCCCTGGATATAATCACCGGTACCTCAAAAACAGAAAGAAATTTGCCCACATCCCCCCTCAGGAGACCCTATAAAAACATTTCAGCGTCATCACCCACATGGCAGGAATGCATCATGCAGTCATCACTGATCCTCAACCCCTAGTCCCCCTATAATAACCCCAGCCCCCTTCTCACCTTGAACTGGTTTGGGAAGATTCCCTCAGTTCCTTGCTTGTGTATGTGCAATTAATCACCTGCTCACTGAGAGACCTGTTTCTCTTTTGTAGTGCTGGACCAGGCAGGCCTCTCTATTGGAAATACTGTGCTTACGGTAACACTAATGTAGCCTTTGTTTTTATGACTTGAACACAAGTCCTTTCTTGTTACAAATGCAGAGAGAGGGGTCCAAAGGGTTTGGGGCCCAGCAAGGCCCGGAGAAATCAAGCCTGGGAGGGAAGCCTTGAAGATAGAGGGTAACTCAAGAGAATGGATGCTGAGTCTCCCTCCACATCTCATGGGGCCAGGCTCCATCTGGAGGAAGTGGGGTGGGGTACATTGGGATAGCGCCAGGGCTGGAATCCAGGTGTCTGAGTCCCGATGGGCCCTCCCCCCGCACACTCCCTTAATGCTGCTGCCTCGTCCTAAGGCTTGATTTGCACAAGCTGCCTCCCTGACAGCATTGTGGGCTCCTGTAAGCAGGAGCCAGGCCTTACTTATCTCTAAACATCCTTGAGCTCGAGGCACAGCAGGGGACCAGCAAAAGCTCAGCAAATTAGACTGAAAAGAGATGGAATGTATTCTGGATCTAACCTGCCTCCCTGTGACTGCCACTTGGATGTCTTCTCCTTTGTCATTAAAAGTTTTACTATTGGGAGCGGATGTGGCTCAAGTGGTTGAGCTCCTGCTTCCCAGATGGGAGGTTCCATCCCGGTGCCTCCTAAAAACAAAAAATACAAACAAAAGCAAACAAGCAAACAAAAAACCAATGCAGGAGAGCCAATGTGGATCAGTGATTGAGGGCTGGCTTCCCATGTGCGAAGTCAAGGGTTCAATCCCTGGCCCTGGCACCTCAAAAAAAAAAAAAAAAAAAAAAAAAAGTTGTTTACTGGAGTTCCAGATGCTGAATCTGAGTGGGGGCTGGGAATGAAGAATGAACAAGAGCTGAGGGAAGGATCCCGTTCTGCGGCCACAGCAGAGCCTGGGACCCCAGGGTAATAGGAGTGCTGCTCTCCAGAGGCACTCGCAGTCACCGAGCCCCTCCATGTGTCAGAAGCTTTACCTGTGCAGGCAGGTAGGCAGGTGGCTGAGTGCCCCAGGACCCAGACCATTGGCTTCCAGTCCCAGCCCTAGCACTTCCCAGCTGTGTGTCCTTGGACAGGTTTACTTGATCTCTCTGCACCTCAGTTTCCTCATATGCAAGAATTAAATGGCACAATATACCTGGCTAGGCATTCACCAAGTGTTATTTATGTGGCAAGCTAGAACAGGGACCTGGGGAAAAAAAGGGTGCCACAGGAAAACACTAGGGCGATAAGGAGAAAACAGCCAGTTCTGTGTAAAACTCCTGCTCGCAGGTGCCCATCTTTGCCTGTACCTGACAAGGGAGGAGTCAACTGCCCAAGACTCAATACCTGAAGATGATAGTTAACAAGAAACCCATTCATACCCCCTCCCCTGGCTCCTACTCAGGTCAGCAGACACTCAGAACCAATGAAAATTTTGTGTTTCCAATCTTTCTTTTGCATACTCAGAACCAACGAGAATGTTGTAACTCACAAGCCTTCATTTAGGTGGAGGCAGGAAGGGGGGATGGGGAGAGGCCAGCCTTAAATAAGGCCGCAGCCCCAGCCCCAGCACACATCTCCCCCTTGAGCACGCCTGCACCCTGTCTTGGATGTGTACTTTCTCTTTCTTTTGCTTTACAATAAACTCTTTATTTGCTTCCTTATTATGGAATGTCCTTAAATTCCTTTCTGCGCTGTACCCAAGAACCTGGAAACCCACCACTGGCAACATTTACATGGAGTATCTCATTTAAATAGGGTGACTGTATGTCTCCACGAGCCTAGGGCAGTCTGGTTTATGCCTGCTGACCCAGAATAATTATTAATAATGACCTCTTACGCCATCAGAAGTGACCTGATTTGGATGATAAACGATACAGCTACCCTACACTTAATCTTCTTAAGCAATGGGGGTATTATTATCAACTGCATTTCAGAGGGGAAAACAGCTGCAGACAGACAATGTCACTTGCCCCAAATCACTCTGCTGGAAAATGGCTGAGGTAAAATTTGAACCCAATGAGCCATACTAAGAAAATATAAGTGGGAAGCGGCTGTGGCTCAATCAGTAGGGCTCCTGTTTACCATGTGGGAGGCCCCGGTTTCGGTTCCCAGGGCCTCCTGGTGAGGGCAGGCCCAGCGAGCACGAGCAGCAAGGGGGGATAAATGAATAAATAAATAAAATCTTAAAAAAAAAAAAAAAAAAAAAAAAGAAAATATAAGACATGGCCCAAGAAAAGGAATACATCAAAGTCCCAGAAGAGATGCAGAATTTGAGACAACTAATCAGCGAAATGAGCACAAATTTCCAAAATCAAATTAATGATTTGAAAGACAACATAGTTAAAGAGATAAATGACATCAAGAAGACATTGAGTGAACACAAAGAAGAATTTGAAATCCTGAACAGAATAATAACAGAGCTCATGGGAATGAAAGACACAATAGGTGAGATCAAAAACACATCTGATGATGACGATTATGATGAAGAAGGTGAAGAAGCAGGTGAGGAAGGAGAAGAAGAGGAAAATGATCCAAACTATGACCCCAAGAAGGAACAAAAGCCAGCAGAGTGCAAGCAGTAGTGAAGCAGAATGGGCTACTTTCTGCTTCCCTGGAAAGGTTGAATTTACATCATTTGACAAGCCTATTTCAAGTTTATTTTGTTGTTGCTTGTTTGTTTGCTTGTTTTTGTTTTTGCAGCTTAAAATAAAAATGTAAAATACAATTTTAGTTCTCAGAAAAAACAAACAAACAAACAAACAGGAAAAAAACCCACACATCTAAGGGGACAGATGTGGCTCAAATGGTTGGACATCTATCTCCCATATGGAGGGACTTGGGTTTGATCCCTGGGACCTCCTGGTAAAAACAAAACAAAACAAAAAACACCACATCTGAGACATACAATAGCAGACTCGAAATAATAGAAGAAAGAATAAGTGATACCGAAGACAGAACAGCTAAAATTGAAGAGAGAAAAGAACAGAGAGGGAAAAGAATGGAAAAAATTGTGCAGGGGCTCAGAGAGTTGAATGACAACACAGAACGCTACAACATACGTGCCATGGGAGTTCCAGAAGGGGAAGAGAAAGGAAAAGGGGCAGAAAGAGTATCTGAGGAAATAATAGCTGAAAATTTCCCAATTCTCACAAAAGAAATGAACTTACATGTCCAAGAAGCACACCATATCCCTATCAGAATAAATCCAAATAGACCTACTCCAAGACACATACTACTCAGAATGTCAAAGATAAAGAGAAAATTTTCAGAGCAGCAAGGGAGATGCAAACCATTACATACAAGGGACGCCCAATAAGACATAGCACAGATTTCTCTTCAGAAACCATGGAGGCGACAAGACAGTGGCATGATACAATCAGGAAAGTGAAAGAGAAAAACTGCGAGCCAAGATTTGTCCAGCAAAACTGTCCTTCAAATATGAAAACGAGTATAAAATATTCACAAACAAACAGAAACTAAGAGAGTTTGCAAAAAAAGAATCCACCTTTACAGGAAATAATAAAGGAAGCCTTAGAATCTAAAAGAAAAAGACAGGAGAGAGAGGCTTGGAGGAGAGTATAGAAGAAAGAATAGCAGAAAAGATAACCAAAAGAGTAAAAAGAGACACACAAAAAAAGATGACATATGAAAACCAAAGAATAAAATGGAGGAAGTAAACACTGCATTTATAGTAATATGATTGAATGTGAATGGATTAAACTCCCCAAATCAAAAGATACAGGCTGATAGAATGGATAAAAAAATATCAGCCATCACTATGCTGCTTACAAGAAACTCACCTTAGACCCAGGGATACAAACCAGCTGAAAGTGAAAGGTTGGAAAAAGATATTCCACGTGTACAGTAACCAGAAAAGAGCAGGGGTAGCTATACTAATATCAGACAAAACAGACTTCAAATGCAAAAAAGTGATAAGAGATGCGGAAGGCCATTATATATTAATAAAAGGGACGATCCTTCAGGAAGATATAACAGTCATAAATATCTACGCACCTAACCAGGGTGCCCCAAAATATATGAGACAAACTCTGGCAAAACTGAAGGGAGAAATAGACATTTCTACAATAATCGTCGGGGACTTCAACACCCCTCTCACATCATTAGATAGAACAACTAGACAGAAGATCAACAAGGAAACAGAGAACTTGAACAATATGATAAGCAAGTTAGACCTAACAAACATATACAGAACACTGCATTCAAACTCAGTGGATTATACATTCTTCTCAAGTGCCCATGGATCTTTCCCCAGGATAGACCACATGTTAGGTCACAATAAAGCTCTCAATAAATATAAAAAGATTGAAATTATACAAAGCACCTTCTCAGATCATAATGGAATGAAACTAGAAATCAATAACAGACAGGAAAAAAGGAAATTTGCAAAAGTGTGGAGACTGAACAACACACTCCTAAATATTCAGTGGGTCAAAGAAGAAATTGCAAGTAAATGTATTGAGACAAATGAAAATGAGAACACAACATATCAAAACTTATGGGATACAGCAAAGGCAGTCTTGAGAGGGAAATTTATAGCCCTAAATGCCTATATTAAGAAACAAGAAAGAGCTAAACTCAAGGATTTAACTGAACAACTTGAGAAACTAGAGAAAGAACAGCAAACCAATTCCAAAGCAAAAAGAAGGAAAGAAATAATAAAGATTAGAGCGGAAATAAATGAAAATGAGAACAGAAAAGCAATAGAGAAAATCAACAAAACCAAAAGCTGGTTCTTTGAGAAGATCAATAAATTTGACAAACCCCTCGCTAGACTAACAAAGAAAAAAAGAGAGAAGATGCAAATAAATACAATCAGAAATGAAAGGGGGGAAATTACAAATGACCTCACAGAAATAAAAAGAATCATAAGAGGATATTATGAGAAACGACATGCCAACAAACTAGACAACCTGGATGAAATGGACAAATTTCTAGAAACTCATAACCAACCTACACTGACACAACAAGAAATACAAGAACTTAACAAACCAATCACAATTAAGGAGATTGAATCCGTCATCAAAAATCTCCCAGCAAAGAAAAGTCCAGGACCAGATGGCTTCACAGGTGAGTTCTAACCAAGCATTTCTAAAAGAATTAACACCAATTTTGTTTAAACTCTTCCAAAAAATTGAAGAGGAGGGAAAATTACCCAACACATTTTATGAAGCCAACATCACCCTAATACCAAAGCCAGATAAAGATTCCACAAGAAAAGAAAATTACAGACCAATCTCTCTCATGAACATAGATGCAAAAATTCTCAACAAAATACTTGCAAATCGAATCCAACAGCATATCAAAAGACTTATACATCACGACCAAGTGGGATTTATTCCTGGTATGCAAGGCTGGTTCAACATAAGAAAATCAATCAATGTAATACACCACATTAACAAATTGAAGGAAAAAAAACACATGATCATCTCAATAGATGAAGAAAAGGCATTCGACAAAATCCAACATCCTTTTTTGATAAAAATACTTCAAAAGATAGGAATAAAAGGAAAATTCATCAATATGATAAAAGGCATATACGAAAAACCCACAGCCAACATCATACTCAATGGAGAAAGGTTGAAAGCTTTCCCCCTAAGATCAGGAACAAGACAAGGATGCCCACTGTCACCGTTGTTATTCAACATTGTACTAGAAGTTCTAGCTAGGGCAACTAGACAAGACAAAAAAATTAAAGGCGTCCAAATAGGAAAAGAGGAAGTAAAACTCTCACTGTTTTAGGATGACATGATCCTGTATTTAGAAAATCCTGAAGTATCCACAACAAAGCTACTTGAACTAATAAATGAGTTCAGCAAAGTGGCAGGATATAAGATCAACACGCAAAAATCAGTAATGTTTTTGTACACTAGTACTGAACAATCTGAGGAGGAAATCAGGAAGAAAATTCTATTTTCAATAGCAACAAAAAGACTCAAATACCTAGGAGTTAATTTAACCAAGGAAGTACAGGACCTATATGCAGAAAACTACAAAACAATGCTAAAAGAAATTTTAAAAGACCCAAACAAATGGAAATAACTTCCGTGTTCATGGATTGGGAGAATAAATATCGTGAAGATGTCAATCTTGCCCAAACTGATTTATAGATTCAATGCAATACCAATCAAAATCCCAACAGCTTACTTTACAGAATTAGAGAAGGCAGTTACCAAATTCATCTGGAAGGGTAAGTGCACCCAAATAGCCAAAAGTATTCTAAAAAAGAAGAGCAAGGTGGGAGGAATTTCACTGCCTGACCTTGAAGCATATTAGAAAGCTACAGTGGTCAAAACAGCATGGTACTGGCATAAAGATAGACATATCGATCAGTGGAACAGAATTGAGAATACAGAAATAAACCCTCACCTATACAATCAACTGTTTTTTGACAAACCTACCAAGCCCACGCTGATGGTAAAAAACAGTCTCTTCAACAAATGGTGTTGGGAGAACTGGATATCTATAACCAAAAGAATGAAAGAGGACCCCTATCTCACCCCCTATACAAAAATCAACGCAAAATGGATCAAAGATCTAAATATAAAAGCCAGGACCATAAAACTACTAGAAGAAAATGTAGGGAATCATCTTTAAGACCTTGTGGTAGGTGGTGGTTTCTTGGACTTCACACCCAAAGCACGTGCAACAAAAGAAAAATTAGATAAATGGGACCTCCTCAAAATTCAACACTTTTGCACCTCACAGGACTTTGTCAGAAGGGTGAAAAGGCACCCAACTCAATGGGAAAAAATATTTGGAAATCACATATCTGATAAGGGTTTAGTATCTAGGATATATAAAGAGATGTTACAACTCAACAGTAAAAAAACAAATGACTCAATTAAAAAATGGGCCAAAGACTTGAATAGACATTTCTCCGAAGAAGAAATACAAATGGCAAAAAAACACATGAAGAAATGCTCAACATCACTCATGATTAGGGAAATGCAAATCAAAACTACAATGAGATATCATTTCACACCTATCAGAATGGCCACTATGAAAAAGACAGAGAACTACAAGTGTTGGAGAGGATGTGGAGAGATAGGAACACTTCTTCACTGTTGGTGGGAATGCAGGATGGTACAACCACTATGGAGAACTGTTTGGCAGTTCCTAAAGAAGTTGATTATAGACTTGCCACATGACCCTGCAATACCACTACTGGGTATATACCCAGAAGAACTGAGAGCAGTGACATGAACAGACATCTGCACACCAACGTTCACAGTAACATCATTCACCATTGCCAAAAGTTGGAAACAAGCCAGGTGTCCATCAACAGATGAATGGATAAACAAAATATGGTCTATTCACACGATGGAATATTATGCAGCTGTAAGAAGAAATGAAGTCATAAAGCATTTGGCAACATGGATGAATCTGGAGGACATTATGTTGAGTGAAGCAAGCCAGACACAAAAGGACAAATACTATATGAATGCATTACTATGAACCAAATATATTGTGTAATATATTGTTTGATTCACACACACAAAAAAACAAAAAAACAAACAAAAAACAAAACAACAACAAAAAAATTTACATGGGGAAGCGGCTGTGGCTCAATCAGTAGGGCTCCCGTTTACCATATGGGAGGCCCCGGGTTCGGTTCCCGGGGCCTCCTGGTGAAGGCAAGCCCGCCCGCACGGCGTGGTTAGCTGACCCAGCAAGCACAAGCAGCAAGGGGGGGATAAATGAATAAATAAATAAAATCTTAAAAAAAGAAAAAAAATTTACATGTATCCATTACATTTAATTGAGAAATGTATATATTTATTCATCTGTGTTTACTTTTTAGTTTTAATTGCTTATGTTTTCAATTATTAAATGTACAAAATAAAGTTGAAAAAAAAAGTTAGTAATTTTCTTTTTTGGCTAAGAAATAAATTACCATTAATAAAATTTATTAAAAAAAAAAAAAAAAGATTAGAGCAGACATAAATGAAAATGAGAACAGAAAAACAATAGAGAAAATCAACAAAACCAAAAGCTGGTTTTTGAGAAGATCAATAAAATTGACAAACCCCTTGCTAGACTAACAAAGAAAAAAATAGAGAAGATGCAAATAAATACTATCAGAAATGAAAGGGGGGAAGTTACAAATGACCCCACAGAAATAAAAAGAAACATAAGAGGATATTATGAGAGCCCTTTTCACGAAGATGGCGCCGAAAGCGAAGAAGGAAGCGCCTGCCCCTCCTAAAACTGAAGCCAAAGCAAAAGCTTTGAAAGCCAAGAAGGCAGTACTGAAAGGCGTCCACAGCCACAAAAAAAAGAAGATCCGCACGTCACCCACCTTCCGGCGGCCTAAGACGCTGCGTCTCAGGAGACAGCCCAAATATCCTCGGAAAAGCGCCCCTAGGAGAAACAAGCTTGACCACTATGCCATCATCAATTTCCCTCTGACCACTGAGTCAGCCATGAAGAAGATTGAAGACAACAACACACTTGTGTTCATTGTGGATGTCAAGGCCAACAAACACCAGATCAAACAAGCTGTGAAGAAGCTCTATGACATTGATGTGGCCAAGGTCAACACACTGATCAGGCCTGATGGAGAGAAGAAGGCATATGTTCGTCTGGCACCTGACTATGATGCTTTGGATGTTGCCAACAAAATTGGGATCATCTAAACTGAGTCCAGCTGGCTAATTCTAAATATAAGTTTTTTGACCATAAAAAAAAAAAAAAAGATATTATGAGAAACTATATGCCAACAAACTAGACAACCTAGATGAAATGGACAAATTTCTAGAAACGCACAACCAACCTACTCTGATGCTACAAGAAATACAAGAATTTAACAAACCAACCACATTTAAGGAGATTGAATCTGTCATCAAAAATCTCCCAGCAAAGAAAAGTCCAGGACCAGATGGCTTCACAGGTGAATTCTACCAAGCATTTCAAAAAGAATTAACACCAATCCTGTTTAAACTCTTCCAAAAAAATTGAAGAGGAGAGGGGGTGGATGTGGCTCAAATGGTTGGGCGTCCGTCTGCCATATGGAGGGACCTGGGTTTGATCCCCAGGACCTCTCCGTAAATAAAAAAAGTATATAGAGAAGGTGCATGGGCTGCCAGGCTCTGTTGCCAGTGAGCCGCCAGGCCCCGGGAGCCATGCAGCAAGATAATGACCTAACAGGAGCGAGACGCAGGGGGAAGACAAGATGAGATGTTTTGAAAGCCAGGAACTGAGGTGGCGCAGGTGGCAGGACACCTCTCTCCTATATCGGAGGTCTCCAGGATCGAATCCTGGTGAAGACTGGAGAGGGAAGATGAGAAGCGATGGCAGGAAACAGATACAGAGAATTGCCCAGCGAATGGACACAAAACAGCAAATGGAGAAGGGGGTGTTTAAAACGGATAAAATAAATAAATAAATCTTTGGAAAAAAAAAAATGAAGAGGAGGGAAAAATTATCCAACACATTTTATGAAGCCAACATCATCCTAATACCAAAGCCAGATACAGATTCTACAAGAAAAGAAAATTACAGACCAATCTCTCTAATGAACATAGATGCAAAAATTCTCAACAAAATACTTGCAAATCGAATCCAACAGCATATCAAACGACTTATACATCACAACCAAGTAGAATTTATTCCTGGTATGCAAGGCTAGTTCAACATAAGAAAATCAATCAATGTAATACACCGCATTTATCAAACTGAAGGAAAAAACCCCACGATCATCTCAATCGATGCAGAAAAGGCATTCGACAAAATAACAGCATTCTTTTTGATAAAAACACTTCAAAAGATAGGAATAAAAGGAAAATTCCTCAATATGATAAAAGACATATATGAAAAACCCACAGCCAACATCATACTCAATAGGGAAAGGGTGAAAGCTTTCCCTCTAAGGTCGGGAAAAAGACAAGGATGTCCACTGTCACCATTGTTATTCAATATTGTACTAGAAGTTCTAGCTAGGGCAATTACACAAGTAAAAAAAATTAAAGGCGTCCAAATAGGAAAAGAGGAAGTAAAGCTCTCACTGTTTGCGGATGACATGATTCTGTACTTAGAAAATCCTGAAGTATCCACAACAAAGATACTTGCACTAATAAATGAGTTCAGCAAAGTGGCAGGATACAAGACCAACATGCAAAAATCAGTAATGTTTTTGTACACTAGTATTGAACAACCTGAGGAAATCAGGAGGAAAATTCCATTTTCAACAGCAACAAAAAGGACTCAAATACCTAGGAGTTAATTTAACCAAAGAAGTACAGGACCTATATGCAGAAAACTATAAAACAATGCTAAAAGAAATTTTAAAAGGCCTAAACAAATGGAAAGACATTCCGTGTTCATGGATTGGAAGAGTAAATATCGTGAAGATGTCAATCTTACCCAAACTGATTTATAGATTCAATGCAATACCAATCAAAATCCCAACTGCTTACTTTACAGAATTAGAGAAGGCAATTACCAAATTCACCTGGGAGGGTAAGTGTACCCAAATCGCCAAAAGCATTCTAAAAGAGAAGAGAGATGTGGGAGGAATTTCACTGCCTGACCTTGAAACATATTACAAAGCTACAGTGGTCAAAACAGCATGGTACTGGCATAAAGATAGACATACTGATCAGTGGAATAGAATTGACAATCCAGAAATATACCCTCACCTATATAGTCAACTGGTTTTTGACAAACCTACCAAGTCCATGCTAATGGGAAAAAACAGTCTCTTCAACAAATGGTGTTGGGAGAACTGGATATCTATAACCAAAAGAATGAAAGAGGACCCCTATCTCACCCCCTATACAAGAATCAACTCAAAATGGATCAAAGATCTAAATATAAAAGCCAGGACCATAAAATTACTAGAAGAAAATGTAGGGAAACATCTTTAAGACCTTGTAGTAGGTGGTGCTTTCTTGGACCTTATACCCAAAGCACGTGCAACAAAAGAAAATATAGATAAATGGGAGTTTCTCAAAATTAAACACTTTTGCACCTCACAGGATTTGTCAAAAGGGTGAAAAGGCAGTCAACTCAATGGGGAAAAATATTTGGAAATCACATATCTGATAAGGGTTTAATATCCAGGATATATAAAGAGATGTTACAACTCAACAATAAAAAGACAAACGACCCAATTAAAAAATGGGCCAAAGCCTTGAATAGACATTTCTCCGAAGAAGAAATACAAATGGCAAAAAAACACATGAAGAAATGCTCAACATCACTCATGATTAGGGAAATGCAAATCAAAACTACAATGAGATATCATTTCACACCTATCAGAATGGCCACTATGAAAAAGACAGAGAACTACAAGTGTTGGAGAGGATGGGGAGAGATAGGAACACTTCTTCACTGTTGGTGGGAATGCAGGATGGTATAACCACTATGGAGGACTGTTTGGCAGTTCCTAAAGAAGTTGAATATAGACTTGTCACATGACCCTGCAATACCACTACTGGGTATATACCCAGAAGAACTGAGAGCAGTGACACCAACAGACATCTGCACATCGATGTTCATAGCCACATTATTCACCATTGCCAAAAGTTGGAAACAACCCAGGTGTCCACCAAAAGATGAATGGATAAACAAACTGTGGTCTATTCACCTGATGGAATATTATGCAGCTGTAAGAAGAAATGAAGTCATAAAGCATTTGGCAACATGGATGAATCTGGAGGACATTATGTTGAGTGAAGCAAGCCAGACACAAAAGGACAAATACTATATGAATGCATTACTATGAACCAAATATATTATGTAATATATTGTTTGATTCACAAAAAACAAAAACAAAAAAAAAAACAAACAAAAACCAAAACAACAACAAAATTTACATGTATCCATTACATTTAATTGAGAAATGTATATATTTATTCATCTGTGTTTACTTTTTAGTTTTTAATTGCTTGTTTTCAATTATTAAATGTACAAAATAAAGTTAAAAAAAAAATAATGGGTGAAAGACTTGAATAGACATTTGTCCAAAGAAGAAATACAAATGGCAGAAAAACACATGAAGAAATGCTCAACATCACTCATGATTAGGGAAATGCAAATCAAAACTACAATGAGATATCATTTCACACCTATCAGAATGGCCACTATTAAAAAGACAGAGAACTACAAGTGTTGGAAAGGATGTGGAGAGTTAGGAACACTTCTTCACTGTTGGTGGGAATGCAGAATGGTACAGCCACTGTGGAGGACTGTTTGGCAGTTCCTAAATAAGGTGAATATAGACTTGCCACATGACCCTGCAATACCACTACTGGGTATATACCCAGAAGAACTGAGAGCAGTGACATGAACAGACATCTGCACACCAACGTTCATAGCAACATTATTCACCATTGCCAAAAGTTGGAAACAACCCAGGTGTCCATCAACAGAAGAATGGATAAACAAACTATGGTCTATTCACCTGATGGAATATTATGCAGCTGTAAGAAGAAGTGAAGTTGTAAAGCATATGGCAACATAGATGAACCTGGAGGACATTATGTTAAGCGAAGCAAGCCAGACAAATACTGTATGAATGTGTTACTATGAACCAAATATATTGTGTAACATATTGTTTGATTCAAAAAAATTTTTATATGTATCCAGTACATTTAATTGAGAAATGTATATATATATTAAAAAAAAAAAAAAAAGCCTTGTATTAAAAAAAAAAAAAATTGTACCCAGTTCTCTGCTTCCCAGGCCTGCGTTCTGGCCCCTCCTCTTCTGACATCACTGTCTCCCCCTTAGGGCCCCCACTTCAGTTGTGGGGCCACCTACCTCCTAGAGAGCCTGCTCCAGAGACCTGGCAGGACCCACAGGGAGGATACTGGGCCTGGGATTCTCCCTGGACTGCTGGAGCTATGCTAAGGGGCGACTCTCCCTGCTCCCAGATGTTGGGAGCTGCCTGGTTGGAAGGGGAACCCTTGATTTCTTCTTGACTAAGGCCAGGCTTAGTGGGACCCAATCCCTCCTCGGCTGCTCCAGGGCTGGTCTTGAGATAAGCATGGGGGTGGCAGGTCTTCTTTGCCTTCCCTCAAACCTTATCTCCCCAGATAAGGTTCTTCCTTCTCTGGCCTGGGTCCCACCTCAGGGAAAGGTCCTTATCACCCAGGTGGGCAACCAGCCTCTCAAATAGAGGAACTTCTTAAAGCAGCAGCAAACTGGCCCCACCTGGTCTGCAATGGCTTTTCCTCTGCTGCCTACCAAGTCTGCCTCCTCCAGGAAGTCCTCCCTAACCATCCATTCATTCATTCAGCAAACCTTTCCCAGGCACTTGCTCCTGGGCCCTCTGGTGCTGTGATCCTGCAGGCATCAGAGCTGGAGGCCTTGCTCTGCTTGGGACCTACTGTGTGACCTTGGGTGGAACTTCCCCCTACTCTGGACTCCAGTTTCCTCATTCGAAATTGAGGGCACTGTGCTTGAGCAGTGGTTCTCAAGGCGTTAGAAATGCAGATGCTCAGACCCCACCCCAGACCCCCTGAATCAGAAACTCAGCAAACTCTGTCTTTTGGATGCATGCACACATTTGAGGACCATTCTTTTCAGCTTTCATAGTTACCGCTTTAGGGTTTACAAGCACTTTCACAAATATTATCTATTTGAGCGTCACAGCAGTCCTGAAAGCAAGATTGCCTTCCCTGTGTAGCTGGGGGTGGAGTAGAATATAGTGAGTCTGAGCATGGACCTGGGTTCCTGCCTTAGCTTAACCACTCTTGAGCAATATCGCCTTGGGTAAGTCAACTAATTTTTCTGAGCCTCAGTTTCTCTTCTTTAAAATAGTACCCATGGACTTCTGGGAAGATGGGAAGACGAGAGATACAGGACTCATTTCTCTCCCCCAAAAATAGCTAGAGGATAGGCTGAAATGGCCTGAAAAAAAAATGTAGTCCATTTTTTAAACCCTGGTGTCCTGGGTTTAGGACACCAGGGGACACCACCTAGAAGATAGAGGGACAAAGGAAAAGAATTTTATGGGAAAAGTCCTGAAGTTGAGCTGCTGGTACCCATCCCCATACCCCTCAAGCAGAAAGTTTTAAATTCCTGGTCCTCTGGTGGTGGCTGGCTATGGATAAAGAGGGCTGCAAGGATCCACCTTCCCAGGAAAGGGGAGAGAGAGGGATGCAGCCTAAGGCTGATTCAGCTTTTGGCCAACAAATTTGGTCTGCTGTGTTCTACAAGTCCTTCTAGGCCAGGTGGGGCCATACCATTGTTTGCCCTGGGAGCTGGCATAGGACTAAAGAGATCCAACCCTCTTGAACACCCTCCCCACTGACAGCGACTGGTTGTTGAAGATGTAGAGGGGAGTGGCATTATTTCCTACCAGGGAAAAGGGAGGGGACTGCCAGCAAAGGCTGGAGGAACAGCCTCTGAGAAAGTTTTATTTGTGAGGCTCTGAATAGCCTGAGATGGGATCCTCTGTTCTAGATGGGGTTGCAGTGAACAAATTCCTAAAAACACAACAACCTACATTGACTCTACAAGAAACACAAGAACTCAACAAACCAATCACATTTAAAGAGATTGAATCAGTCATCAAAAATCTCCCGAAACAGAAAAGTCCAGGACCAGATGGCTTTATAGGTGAATTCTACCAAGCATTTTGAGAAGAATTAACGTGCCACATGACCCTGTAATACCACTACTGGGTATATACCCAGAAGTGAGAGCAGTGACATGAACAGACATCTGCACACTGATATTCATAACAGCGTTCTTCACAATTGCCAAAAGATGGAAACAACCCAGGTGTCCATCAACTGATGAATGGATAAACAAACTGTTGTGTGAGGGGACGGATGTGGCTCAAATGGTTGGGACCTGGGTTCGATCCCCAGGACCTCCCGTTAAAAAAACAAACAAACAAAAAAAAAAAAACAAAAAACTGTTGTGTATACACATAATGGAATATTATACAGCTGTAAAAATAAATGAAGTCATGAAGCATATGACAACATGATGAAACTGGAGGACATTATGTTGAGTGAAGCAAGCCAGACATAAATGGACAAATACTGTATGATTGTGCTCTTATGAACTAACTATATTGTGTAAACTCATGGAATTTATAACTAGAATATAGGCTACTGGAAAATAGAATGAGGTTAGAGAATGGAAAGCTGGGGGTTAACCTGTACAGAATTGGTAAAAAGGTTGCTTGTAAATCTTTGGAAATGAATAGAAATGATGAAAGCACATCATACTGTTTAACTAGCAGTGCTAATATATGGGTATGACAGTGGTTGAAAGGGGAAGTCTAGGGTCATGTATATTACTAGAAGGAAAGTTTAAAAATGTAACATGGGACTTTATAGCATAGCGAAACCTCATGTGACATGAGTATGGGTAATATTATGTAAATAAGACTGTCATTCTTTGAAACCAAACAAATATATGTTAATGTTACAAGAAGTTAATATCAGGCAAAAATACAACCAAAGCAAACTATGGACAGTAGCGTATAGTAATATATTATTAATCCTCTATTAAGGGTAAAAAAAAAAAAAAGGAAATATACTAAGTGAAAGAAACTAGACAAAAGGTACTACGTACTGTTTGTCTCCTTCTATACAAAATATAAATACAAATAAATTAGAGAGAAGGAAACAGAATAGCAGCTATGTATGGCAGGGGAAGCACAGAGAGATTGAGAGGGGAATATTAAGAGTTAAAGTTTTTTTGTTTGTTTTTTGTTTATCATTATTATTATTACTGGAATAATGAAAATGCTCTAATAATGATCAAAGTGATGAATGCACAATTATGTAATTATAGCAAATACCATTGATTTGTACTCTTTGAATAGCTTTATGCTTTATGAATACATATCAATAAAATTGATTAAAAAAATAGTACCCATGAAATGGGTTGCAGGCCATCACAGTGCACCCATGTCATGCATGCAGTCTGTCCAACTCAGTGACCACTTACTGACCAGCTTCCATAATAATTTTGAATCTGAGGCTCACAGGAGTTATGGTTTGTTCAGATTTTCACAACTATATTTTTGGTAATGCTAGTCCTCAAACTCGGGTCTCTGAGGGCAAAGTTCTCCTTAGCAGGGACAGCTGTCACCTGACAGTTCATGGGAAGGGTAGCCACAAGGGAGGGCAGTACCGTGGTTGAGTGTGGAATTGGGCCTCTTGGTTCAAATCCTGGGCGTAGAGCTTATTCGTTCCGCAATCTTGGGTCCGGCACTTCAACCCTCTGAGTGCCCATTTTCTCAGGTGGAGCATATAAAAAGAAGGCATAACTCATCCCTCATGACACCACTCCATAGGTAGCCCCTCTCCCCCATCTCCTCCAGCCCCCCACCCACCCCCCCGGTCGTGGCAGCTGGACTCACTGCTCAGGGCAGCCTCCATTTGCTCCCTGCTGTTGGCAGCGTGGTACCAGGTGACCAGCAGGCCGTCCCGGCTGCTGATCTGGCCCGTGCTCAGCAAGTAGTCCAGCATTTCTGCGTCAGGGCGGCAGGCGGCCTCTTGCTCACAGCCTGGAATGAATGCCGAGGGGCCTGTTAGCATCAGTTCCCACCCCAGCTCAAGACCCCCTCCCCCATTCTGTCTGCTCTGAGCCAGCAGGGGACCTACCAGAGAGACAGGGAGACCCCGAGCCGTCAATGCTCCCAGAGGGGGAACTAGGGGGTCTCCAGTCAGGAAGGGGCAGAGCTCACAGAACAGGGAGCAGGTGAGGGGTCTGGGTACACATTTGACAGGAAAGGAGGAGTCGGTTATTTCAGAGAACAGCATAAGCAAAGACTTGGTAATTTAAGGGACTGGAGAGAAACGGAATTGGGCAAGGTTGGAAACAGGGTTGTGATCAGATTATAATTGGCCTTGAACACCAACAAAGGAGCTTGGGCTATGTGCTGAGGGTAACAAGTGGGGTTTGTGTTTAGAACGATCTCGCTGGCTACAGAGCGAGCATGGGCTGGAGAGAGCAGGCTGGAGGCACAGAGCGCACATGGGAGGCAGCATGCCACGGCAAGGGTCCGGGAGGAGACCCGGAGGGGAGGGCCGTTGGGGCTGGAGAGGAAGGGACTGGGAGGGATGGGAAGGGAAGGAGGACGGAGGCCTAGCCCTCAAGGCTCGGGGACTGTACAGTACAGGGATGAGGCGGGCAGGAGGGTCTGAAGATGACTGCTGGGTTCCAGTGAGAGTGGGGGAAACTTTCCCGAGAGGGTGAGTGCAGGAGGAGCAGGTGTGGGGGGAAGAGGATGAGCTCAGCTCCTAGTCTGCTGAGTTTGAGATGCCCACATGATCCCCTAGATGGAATGTCTATCCAAGGGCGTAGGAGAGAGGTCTGGACTGCAGATAACGATTTGGTGGTCTTCAGGCAAAAGAAGGAGGAGGGGGAAAGAAAGGCAAGGGGACCCTCTGCTGGGGATCAAGTCTTGGTAGGATTGGGGGATGGGAAGAGGCAATAGTCTAGTGGGTGGGAAAGAGTCTGGGTGGGAATAAGGAAGCCGCTGAGGATGAGCTGCTGGTGAGGCCCCTACCTGGCTGGGTGTGCTGCTGCAGGGTGAAGACCAGAACCATCCCGACAGTGAACACCAGGGACACACTGGCGCAGCCGACAAACGTCCACCTGGAGCAGACCATGATGATCCTCTCTGGGGAATGCCTCCCTCAACTCCTCACGGCCCAGGCTCCCCTGAGGCTTCCTGCAGCTGGGATCAGGTGGAGACAGGAGCCCCCAGTTCTCCTCTGAGCCCGGCCAGTTCCTGCAACATCTAAAGTCCCAGGGGTGGAGCATGAGCCTGAGGCCCCTCCTCCCTGTCTGCTCCCCTCCTCCCCTCACCCTCCCAGGTTCTGAACGGGCCAGGCAGAAAATCCTGCCAACCCCCAAAATGACCTTTGAGCACAGTAAGAAGCAGCAGAGGATTAGGAGGTTGGACTGAGCCCCCAACCTCGCCCCCTACCTGCCTCTGCCTGAGACAGGAGGCCAGGGATCCAGTCCCGTTTTTGCCTAGCTTTGTTGGAGACCTTGAACAAATAGCTTCCCCTCTGGGCCCATTTTTCCCACTGTGTAGAAGCAAATGGCTTGAATGGATGATCTCTAATGTCCTCTCCTCTTCTAACCCTAGGACTTTCTGCCTTGCCCCAGGGAGTTGGTGACAAGGACAGATTACATCTGCCCGAGGGGCATGGATTTTCTTTCCTTCCAAGGTTGCAGACTGATAGATTATCTTTCCCTAAGATTGAAGGTGATAGGCCACTCCCAGGGCGGGGAGTTCCTGAGGGAAGGGGCTGAGTCACCACCTCCGGCAGAGGGTGTCTTGGGGCTCCGGTGTGGGAAGGAGGCCACAGACTGTCCCTATTCCAGGGACTGTCATGTTTAACTGGGTCCAACAATCACCTGTAATGGGCACAGAGGCTGGCAGAACAATCCAGGAGAGTACTTGGTGCCAGATGTGATTGGGGAGTGTGTGTGAAAGTGTTTAGAATGAGGCCCAGGTGGGCAGACAGAGGGAAGCTGGGAGGTGGAGGAGCAGGTCAGGAGGGGGGTTGGTCCAGGCCAGCTTGAGTCGTGGGGACTGGGGGTCATCTCTGGGCCTCTGCCCAAGAGGGAACTGGACATAGAGCTCAGGGGCCCGGTGTGAGCTCAAGGCTAGTGATGACATGAGCCTCACTTCCTGTACAAGCCCAAGAGGGAAGGGATTGAGACAGACCTCTGGGGGCTGCTGACACTGAGGGACAGGTGGAAGAAAAGGAATCAGTAAAGGCGAGTGAGACAGACAGAAAGGCTGGAGGCGGTGCCTGTGCCAATGCAAGGGTCACTTCAAGAAGAAAGGGATGGTGACCTGTGGCTGGAGATGGAGTCTGATAAAGATGGAAAGGTGCTGCCAGGTTTACGTGAGGAGAGCCATGGCGATACAGGCGAGGATGGTGTGGACCAGTGGGGAAGGTGGGGGTGGAAAGGGGAGTCAGAGCAGAGCTTGCTTAGAGGTGAGGAGAGGAGAGCCTGAGGACACAACAGAGGAGAGGGGATGGAATGGGGATCAGAGTCGGGAGCGGACCCCAAATCCAGGGCGGGGGTGTTATCCTGGCAGGAGAGACCCCACTTCCTCTGAGACGGTGAATGGGTGGGCACAGAGAGTTGTGAGTTTGTGGGTACTGGGAGGGAGGGAGGTGAGGCAATATGTTGAAGGGGGAGAGTGAGTCAGAGGTTTGAGGAGAGGGAAGGTTCTGGAAGATGCTGGCTGGCCAAGGCATGTGGCAGGATTACACGGATCCAGGGATACCAGAGCTATGGGCTGCAAGCTAGTCAGAACTCTGAATTCAGAAGATCCTGAGGCAGGTTAGTATAGGGAAAGGGAAGAGCTGGGTCACAGCCGAAGACCCAGCAGACAACATGGCCATGAGAACCCGCCTGGAAACCTCCTGAGGGGAAGGCTACCAGTAAGATCCCGTGAGACCCTGGCCATGAGGTCCCATTTGGAACTCTTTCCAGGGTCAAGGAGAAGTCCCAGATAACCCCAAACAGGCCTCCTCATTGGGCCCCTGAGAGCTACAGGTGGGGACTGTAAGGCAACCAATCAGAACAGCAAACAGCTGGGGCCCCTCCCCGACATTAGGAAGGGGGAGCAGTAAAGGTTTAAAAGGCTTAACCTGGGGCCCCCACGTGTGCACCTTACCCTGTAGCACGCCCGCATCTATGTTCCAGACTGTGTGCTTTTCTAGTTTTCTTGTTTCTTAATAAACCCTTTACTCTCTTGCCTACCCTTCGGTGCGTCCTTAAACTCTTTAATGTGACATGCGCCAAGAACCTAGAAGCCCAGAACCCAGAGCCTTCTACCAACAATCCCATCTAATATCTCTGTATTAGTCAGCCAAAGAGGTGCTGATGCAAAGTACCAGAAGTCCGCTGGCTTTTATAAAGGGTATTTATTTGGGGTAGACGCTTGCAGTCACAAGGCCCTAAAGAGTCTAACTCAAGGTACCGTAAAAGGTACTTTATCACCCAAAGTCATTGACCACGTGTTGCAGCGAGATGGCAGGCAATGTTTGTGAGGGGTCAGCCTTCCTTCTTCCTCTTAAGGCTCCATGGTCACAGCTTCTTCCAATCTCAGATGTGGGTTGGTATAGGCTCGTCTTTCTCCCCAGGGCTTGTTTCTTTCTGGGCTCAGCTGCTCAGATCTCTTCACAAGGTCAGCTATAGCCTGTCAGGCTCATCTCTCTTCCAGGGCCTCTGCCATGTCTAATGAGCTGTCTCTCTTCCTCTGTATTCTTCTCTGTGTGTTTACTTCCCAGGGCTCCAGCATCAAAAACTCCAACTCTTCTCTGCTGTGTCTTTTCCTCTGTGAGTCCCTGTCCACCAAGGGAGCAGGGACTCAATATTCTACTGACGTGGCTGAATCAAAGCCTTGATCATAATTTAATAAAGTAAAAGTGAAACCTCTGAATCTAATACAATCTAATATGCCTAGAGTAACAGACCAGTTTACAAACATAATCCAATATCTATTTT
The DNA here is from genome assembly GCA_026826555.1 of Tolypeutes matacus. NCBI lineage: Eukaryota > Metazoa > Chordata > Mammalia > Cingulata > Chlamyphoridae > Tolypeutes > Tolypeutes matacus. Next base: position 50,311,244 of record JAKSZT010053883.1, read on the forward strand.
TGGAATTCATAAATAATACCAAACTGCTACATTCCCCTTCCCTGCATTGTTCATTTGGGGAAATTTGAGGCCGTGATGGGCTGCCCAGAGATAGAGCTTGCCCTGGAAACTCAGGCCATGGAGTCTCGGTTTCCTTGGCCCTTGGAGAAGGGGAGTTCTTTTCTATCTGGGCCTCAGGCTTACTCTTCAAATCAACACAACACTTTCTAAGCTGCTGTTCTGGGCTGAGGCATGGCTGGGTGTATTAGTCAGCCAAAGGGATGTTGATGCAAAGTACCAGAAATCTGTTGGCTTTTATAAAGGGTACTTATTTGGGGTAGAAGCTTACAGTTACAAGACCCTAAAGAGTCCAACTCAAGGTTGCAGGAAGCGGATGTGGCTCAGGCAACTGGGCTCCTGCCTACCACATGGGAGGTCGCTGGTTTGGATCCTGGTGCCTCCTAAAGAAGACAGCGAGCTGACATGAAGGGCAGGCACGGCAAGTTGACACAACAAGAGACACAAGAAGAAAAAACATAATGAGAGACACAACAAAAGCAGGGAGCAGAGGTTCCTGGTGCCTCCCAAAGAAGACAGTGAGCTGATGTGGCGGGCAGGCATAGCGAGCTGATGCGACAAGATGACACAACAAGAGACGTGGGGAGGAAAAACAGAATGAGAGACACAACAGAGCGGGGAGCGGAGGTGGCTCGGGCGATTGGGCACCTCCCTCCCACATCAGAGGTTCCAGGTTCAGCTCCTGGTTCCTCTTGGAGAGACAAGGAAGACAACAGACACAGCAAGTGAAAAACAACAAGGGTGTGGGTAGAAATAAATAAATAAAATAAGCCTTTAAAAAAAAAAAGGTGTGAAGCAAGATGGTTGCTGACCTCTGCCTGGTCTCTCAAGGCTTCCTATATTAGTCTCTGGCATAGGGATTGTTTCTTTCTGGGCCTTCTCAGTTGCTCAGCTGCTCTGTTCTCTTCAGCTGAAAACATCAGACAAATGGCTCATCTCTCACTGGGGCCCCAGGATCAAACATGACAAAGCTCTCTCTCTTCCCTTGAGTCTTCTTGAGTGAGTGCCTGTTTATGTCAGCCCACCAAGGGGGTGGGGACTCAACCTGAGTCTTGTGCTACTGCCATGGTCGAATCAAAAGCCCTAAATTTATTTTATCAAGTAAACTTAAAACCTGTGAATTTAATACAATCAAAGGGTATCACACCCAGAGGAATAGATTAGTTACAAACGTAATCTTTCTTTTTTTGGGATTCATAAATAATCTCAAACTGCCACACTGGGTGTCAGGGCTCCAGGCACAAATGGGACAGAGTCGCTGCCATCGAGGGTCCTCAGCTTCTTGGGAGACAGTGTGTGGATGTAAGAGGGCCATAGGCAGGCAGGAACGTGCTTTATTCTCTCCCCCTTGTGTGGGGGGCTGCTCTCTCAGGCCACACACTCAAGATCCCAGAATCCAAACTATAATTGGGTCTCACCCAAATAGCTTCTATAATAATATGCAGAAGGGTGTGTTAACTGGGATTTTATGGGGTTGATTTATGTACCCCAATTTAGACACGTTCTTGACTTTGATCCGTCTTCCTGTGAGTGTGAACCCACTGTAGATAGGGTCTCTAACACACTACTGAATTACAAAATGTGGTTCCTGCACTGACTGCCCCGGGCTGCCTTCTAAGAAGTAAGTTAGGAGGACGTTTAGTCTGACCTGGCCTGGTTTGCATTTTTCTGCTTTCCTTAATAATAATGATAATAAAATATATTACTTATTGATTTCCTGTGAAGTGCCCCACAATCTCTATTTTATCTACTCTTTACAATAACACTGCCCAGTAGGTCCTACCTTCCCCATGTTGAGGACGAAGGAATAATGGATCAGAGAGGTTGCAGCTTGTCCCAAGTCACTGACTTACAACTGTCAGGGTCAGATTCAAATGCAGGCCGGGCTGGCTCCAAGTTTTACAGCGTCTACTGCTCTCCACTGGTCCACATCCATTGTGCAACAGGTTGGTCACTTTTTGGGGTTACAATACTTAACACCAAATGCTGAGCAAACCTCTTTCTGAACGAAATGTCTGAAGCCTGTCTTTGCCCAGAACTTAGTGGATGAGGGCTCTCTCTGGTAGGAACGGCCCTCATTTCATAACTGTTTGCTCCTTCAGTCTTCTCAACACTTGTGAGGGAGGCATCGTTCTCCCTACTTTCTAGATGAGGGAATTGAGGGCCAGGTAGCAGCTGGGCTGGCCTGGAAGTGGCTGGGACATTCTGATCCTGCCGGGAAGGGTGCCAGGCAGTCATCAAGATGCTGCACTTCTCTCTCTCTCTCTCTCTCCTCTCTCTCTCTCAGCTCTGGGGAAGAGGGCCTTTATCCAGCTCTGGCTTTTGGCAGGAGGAACAGCTCTGGGCTGGACTCCAAGCTGCACAAGGCCCCACAAGTGCCTATGACTCTTTTTGTGAGACATAAATAACTAATTGAGTTGCTGGGCACTGTTTTGGGCCAGGCGCTGGGGGATCACCCCCACCCCAGCCCGTGACAGGTAATAGGAGAGAAGAAGCCAGAGGTTGTCAGGGGCTCCAGCATTTCAGATGTGGGGCAGCTGCTTTTAGAGCTGGAGCTTCAGGTGGGTGCAGGGGAGTGTCACAGTCCTGTGGGAGCTCAGGGAGCTCTCAACCTACTAGGATGTCAGACCTGGAAAGGAGCACTGGAGGGCCCCTCCACCCCAGGGGGGAATGCTGGATCAAGGACACACAAGGGGATTAGGAGCACAGAGGAGGAATCCTGACTCTCCTGGATGAGCCAGGAGGCTTTCAGAAGAAGGGGTGGCCTGGGCTGACTTGGAGAACTGTGAGGAATGAGGGTGCCTTAGCTCCTAGGGATGCTCTAACAAAGTACCACAAGCTAGCTGGCTTAAAACAACAGTTCTGGAGGTTACAGGGTTGAAATCAAGTGTAGACAGGGTTGCACTCCCTCCAGAACTCTCCTTGACTCTTTGGACTTGTGACATCCCCAGGCATTCCTTGGCTTGTGGCAACATAACTGCAGGCTCTGCCTCTTTCACAGGGCTGCCTTCCCTTTGTATGTGTCTCTGTGTTTCTTTTCTTTTCTTCTAGGGACATTAGTCATTGGATTAAGGCCCACCATTGTCCAGTATGACCTCATCTAGGCATTAATCACATCTGCCAAGATCCTATTTCCAAACAAGTTCACACCCTGAGTTTCCTGGTGGACATGAATGTTTGGAAGATACTATTCAACCCATTCCAGCAGGCTAGGGAAGGACATTCCCGACCAAGCAAGCAGCGTGTGCCAAGGCATGTGGAAGAAGGGCTTGTTGAGGGGGTCTGAGCAGCGCAGCGTGACCAGAGCACCTGCTGGGAGATGAGGCTGGGGGCTGGTAAGCAGGGCTGGGTCACCCTGATAAAGAGCTTGACTTCCTCCTTGAAGAGATGGGGCGTCTTCACCCACAGAAGAAGCAGAAGAGCGGCCCACTGGGCTTTGCATTTTGGAAGGTGATTCTGAAAGTTGGTATTGAGAAATGGCTGGAGAAGGCCAGCCTGTCCCTAACACCCAGGCCATCCTACTTTAGCATTGCCTACTCCATACCCCCATGGAGCCACATGTGCTGCTCAGAATAACCAAATGTACTGAGGTTTGAGCCCCAGGCTTTGTTATCCGGTTTTGTTTTTTTAAAATCTTGGTAAAATATATGTAACACCAAAATTACCATTTTAACCATTTTTAAGAGAACAATCAACCAGTGAATGGATAAACAAAATGTGGCCTACACATACAATGGGATTTTTTTTTCAAAGATTTTATTTTATATATCCATTTCTCCTCACCCCCTTGTTGTTTGCATTTGCTGTGTCTGTTTGTTGTGTGCTGGTCCTCTTTTTTTTTTTTTTTTTTTTAGGCAGCACTGGGAACTGAACCTGGGACCTCCCATGTGGGAGCGAGGTGCCTAATTGCTTGTTCCACCTCCGCTCCCTGCTTTGTTGTGTCTCTCATTATGTTTTCCTCCATGTGTCTCTTGTTGCATCATCTTGTTGAGTCAGCTCACCAGGCCAGCCCATTGTGTCAGCTCGCTGTCTTGCTCATCTTCTTAGGAGGCACCGGGAACTGAACTGGGACCTTCCATGTGGTAAGCAGGGGCTCAATCACTTGAGCCACATCCACTTCCCCAATGGGATATTATTCAGCCATAAAAAGAAATGAAGTCCTGATACATGGGACAACATGGATGAACCTTGAAAGTATCATGTTGAGTGAAATAAGCCTGACACAAAAGGACAAATATTGTATGATTTCACTGATTTGAAATAATTAGAATAAGCAAACTCTTACACTCAGAATATAGAATATAAGTTACCAGCGGGGGTTGGATGACCAGGGGACAGGGTGGGAATAGGAAGTTAAGTCTTACAATGTTCAGAGTTCCTATTTGGAATAATGGGAATGCTTTGGTAATGGATGGTGGTGATTGTAGCACAAAATTGTGAATATAATTAACAGCCCAGAAATGTACATCTGAATGTGGTTAAAAGGGGAAATGTTAGGATGTGTATATGGTTATAGAATAAAAATGTAAAAAAAATTTATGAAACAGTATTACACAAACCATGAGCCCTAAGTTAAACCATGGACTATAGTTAATAGTACAATTATAAAAATGTGCTTCATCTCTTTTAACAAATGCACCACACTTATGCAAGGTGCTAGTAACAGGGTGATATATGGGAATCCTGTATTTCCTGCATGTTCGTTCTGTAAACCCATAACTTTTCTAATAAAATTTTTAAAAGAGTACAATTCAGTGGCATTAATTACATTCACAATGTTGTGCAACCATTACCACTATTTCCAAAATTTTTCATCACTCCAAACAACATCTCTGTACCAATTAAGCAATAACTCCCCATTCCCTCTGCAGCCCCTGGCATTCACTAATCTACTTTCTGTCTCTATGAATTTGCCTATTCTGGATATTTCATATAAGTCGGGTCATGTAATATTTCTCCAGCCTAGGAACGATAGCGGCTTCCTGCTGAGGCTAATCCCTGGATTTTTCAACCAGGAAAGCAGGAAACAATGCTAAGTATTTAAAATGGGGAAATTTATTCCAGGGAATTAGTAACACAGTGATGGAAGAGCTGAGAAGCCAAACAGGGTGTGGCAGTTTGATATAGTTATGAATTCCAAAAATAGATATGGATTATGTTTGTAAACTGGTCTGTTCCTCTGGGCATGATTAAATATTATTAGGGCTTTGATTGGGCCACGTCAGTATCGTGTTGAGTCCCTGCCCCTTGGTGGGTGGGTACTCAGAGATAAAAGACATGGCAAAGGATAGAGTTGGAGTTTTTGATGCTGGAGTTTTAATGCTGGAGCCCAGGGAAGTAAGCACACAGAAAAGCTTGGTTGTGAGGAAGGAGAGAAAGCCCCGGGAAAAGAGACAAACTGTTCACCTTATAGTCTATAGCTGGCCTTGTGGAGAGAGGCAGAGCCTAGAGAGCCTCATGGTCTACAGCTGGCCTTGTGGCGCTAACACAGCAGCTGAGCCCGGAGAGAGGCAAGCCCTGGGAAGAGAGGAACCCAGGAAGCCTGAACCCTGGCAGACGTCGGCAGCCATCTTGCTCCAACACGTGGCCATAGACTTTGGTGAGGGAAGTAAGTTTTGCTTTATGGCCTGGTAACTGTGGGCTTCTACCCTAAATAAATACCCATTATAAAAGCCAACATATTTCTGGTATTTTGCATTGTTTCCTGCTTTCTTGGTTGGATCCTGATGGACTCAGCACTGCTTGCTTTAATTATGGCATCAATGAAGATGCCATAATTAAAGCAAGGGGTATGGAAGTGGTCCTAAGTAAGAGAGAAGAGACCCAAGGCCAGAATCTTGAGGAATCCAGATGTAAGAAGTGGGAGGAGAATAGGCACACAGCAAAGGTCACAGGAGAAGGAACCAGGGCAAGAAGAAAACCAGGAGAGTGAAGTGCACCAGAGGCTAAGAAAGTCTTAAGAAGTTTGGAACAGTCAAGAGATGTTCCAGAGAGGGGAGAAGAATGAAACTGAATTCAAGACTGGGAGATTAGGTAGCAATATCTTGAGCTGACCAGATTGCACATGTTTAAGTAGGGAGCAGGGAGTGAGGCAGGAGGGGCCAGATTAACAATAAGACTCATTTCTTCAGCAAATACTTATTGAGGACCTTGGGTACAGTATGTACCAGGCCTTGGGTACCAGGCATGCAAAGATGAATAAAACATAATTTATGTTATTAAAACGTTCTCAGGAGCGGAGGTGGCTCAAGCCATTGAGCGCCACTTTCCTACATGGGAGGTCCTGGGTTCGGTTCCCAGTGCCTCCTAAAGAGAAGACAAGCAGACACAGCACACAGCCAATGGACGCAGACAGCAGACAGCGCAAACAACGAGGTAGAGGGAATAAATAAAATAAAATAAAATAAATCTTTAAAAACAACAATAACAAACAAAAACAAAAACATTCTCAGTTTAATAAAGGAAAGGACAAATAACCAGAAAATTACAGTATCCTGTTATAAGTGCTTTCATGGATGCTGTGAGAGCACAAGAGAAACCCTTAACCCAGCTGTGGGCACAGGCATCATGGAGGACTTCCTGGAGATGACACCTGTTGGGTTATTTATTTATTTATTCATTTATTTTTATTGAAGAAGTTTTAGATTTACAGAAAACTCATGCAGAAAATACAGTTTCCCTATACCTCCCTCTTTCACACACATGATTATTCCCATTTTTCTCAACATTTCTATTCTAGTAACACATATACACCCTAAAATTTCCCCTTTTAACCACATTCAAGTATATAATTCAGTGGTGTTAATCACATTCACAATGTTGTGCTACCGTCACCACTATCCATTACCAAAATTTTCCATTGTCCCAAATAGAAACTCTATACCAAGTAAGCATTAACTCCCCATTCCCTACACCCACCCAGCCCCTGGTAACGAGCATCCTCACTTCTGCCTAGGATGAGTTTGCTTTTTCTAATTATTTCATACCAGTGAGCTTATATACTATTTGTCCTTTCGTGTCTGGCTTACTTCACTCAACATGATGTCTTCAAGGTTCATCTATGTTGTCGCATATATAAAAATTTCCTTTTTATGGCTGAATGATATTTTATTATATGCATTTGCTACATTTTATTTATCCATTCATATATTAATGGATACTTGGGTTGCTTTCATCTTTTGGCAATTGTGAATAAGGCTACTATGAACATTGGTGTGCAAATATATATTCGAGTCCCCACTTCAAATTCTTTTGGGTGTATACTTAGAAGTGGGATTGCTGGGTCATATGATAATTCTATATTTAAGTGTCTGAGGAACTGCCCAACTGTTTTCCTAGTATCTGCACCATTTTACATTCCCACAAACAATAAACTAGTGCTCCTATCTCTCCACATCCTCTCCAATACTTATAATTTTCCATTTTTTAATGGCAGCCATTCTAGTGGTTGTGAAATGGTATCTCATTATAGTTTTGATGTGCATTTCCCTAAAGGCTAATAATGTTGAGCATTACTGGCCATTTGTATTTCCTCTTTGAAGAAATATTTATTCAAGTCTTTATTTTTTATTTTTTTTATTCAAGTCTTTTGCCCATTTTTAAAATTGTGTTGTTTGTCTTTTTGTTGTTGAGTTGTAAAATTTCTTTATATATTCTGGATATTAAAATGTTATCAGAAGGGATTGAGAAGTGTCTGCTAAGGGGTAGGGAGTTTTTCTTCTTAGAGTAATGAAAATGCTCTATTATTGATTGCAGTGATGAATGCACAACTCTGTTATTATACCAAAAGCCATTGTACAGTAAGTGAATGTATCTCAAGAAAATTGCTTTAAAAAACATTAAAAAAATCTTACTGGATATGTGGATTCCAAATATTTTCTCCCATTCTGAAATTGTCTTTTTACTTTTATTGTGAAGTCCTTTGATATACAAATTTTAAAAATTTTTGATCATATGTTATATGAATATAGTTCAATAAAACTGCTTAATAAATAAATAACTAAATATGCAAGAATAGCCAGAAATAGCAGCTACGTACAGCAGGGGAAACAGAGATTGAGAGGTGAAGAATTTTCTTGTTTGTCTGTTTTTTGTTTATTATTATTATTGAAATAATGAAAATGCTTTAATAATGATTGAAGTGATGAATGCTCAACTATCTGATTATACCAAATACCATTGATTGTATACTTTGGATGTATGCTTTATTAATATGTGTCAATAAAATTGATTTGTTAAAAAAATTTTTTTTAATGAAATCCAATTTACCTGTTTTTTCTTTTGTTCATCATTGTTTTAGTTTGCTAACACCTGCTGGGAGCAAAATACCAGAAATGGGTTAGCTTTTATAATGGGAATTTATTAGATTAAAAATGTACTGGGCCATGGAAATGTCCAAATGAAGGCATCGCCAAGAAATGCTGTCTCACCACGTTGCAGCTGTGGGCGATCAGGCACATGGCAGGGCATAAGGGTGGCTTTGCTGTTCTGCTGGTCTCTGCCTTCTCTGGCTTCTCTTCCAGGCTTACTTTTTCTGCAAGCTATGCCATGGGCAGTCAGGCATATGGCTTGTCTCTCCCCTCTTCCCTGGGCCTTGTCTCTTCCAGACTCTCAGGGGCCTCTTTCTGTGCCTCCATGCTTCAGATTCCATCCTAAAGTCTCCAACATCTCCCTCTCAGCCTCTTGGAGTTTCTCTGTCTCTGCAGCTTTCTTCTGCGTGTCTGTATTTTTTAGTCCTCCATTTATAAAGGACTCCAGGGAAAGGATTAAGACCCACACTGGGTCCCTCAATCTAATCAAAGGCCCTTAACTGGATCTAATCAAAAGTCCCTATCTATAATGAATTTACAGGCACAAGAATGTCTAAGGACATGATATTCTGGGATCCAGCCACCTTCTAACTGTCACACTCATGCTTTGGGTGTAAAGTCTAAGACATCATTGCCTAACACAGGGTTCTGAAGATGCTTCCCTGTGTTTTCTTCTAGGAGTTTAATAGTTTTGGTTCTTCTTTTTAGAGGGTTAATCTATTTTGAGTTGATTTTTGTATATGGTGTGAGGTAGGGGTCCACCTTGATTTCCCCCCCCCCAGAGGCAGCACACTTAAAAAAAAAAAGATTTATTTCATTTATTTATTTCTTCTCCCTCTCCATTTCTTTAAAAAAAATAATTAAAAAGAAAAAGAGAGTGGGTGTAGCTAAGTGGTTGAGCACTTGCTTCCCATGTGCAAGGTCCCAGGTTCAATCCCCGCTACCTCCTAAAAAAAAAAAAAAAAAAAAAAAAAAATTATAATAAAAATAGCTGAGGCCCAGAGAGACATGAACCATATGCTTGATAGCTTGTAGCTGAATTTGGGAAGAAAGCGGAGCAGCCAAGCCAAAGAGAGGAGGCCCAGCAAGAGACCAGCTCTATGCCTGGTTGTCCACAGCTGAGCTCTGGGAGTTGGAATAACCCAAAGGGGAAGGCAGAGACCTAGGCAGAGCTTGCCCACCATCTTGCTTCACCACGTGGCAGCTGACTTTAGTGAGAAAGCACCTCTTACGGTGCCTTGAGTTGGTTTTTTTATGGCCTTAGAACTGTAAGCTTTTACCCCAAATAAATCCCCTTACAAAAGCCAACCCATTTCTGGTACTGTGCATCAGCAGCCCTTTGGCAAACTAAAACAAGGATTAGCATCCTCCCTGGGCTATACCTTACTGAAATAATCGGATCAAAAGGCCCTTAACTGAAGTATCTAATATAAATGTCCGACCTAAAATAGATTTAGACCCCCAGGAATGGATTAATTTAAGAACATAACTTCATGGGGTCCATTCAGTTTCAGACTGACAAGGGTATACTTGAAAAGTCTTGAGAAGACTTGTTTTGGCTTCTCCTAGTCATCTTGGGGCACCACCTAAAAAAGACTACTTAAAATTAAATCCCACTATTTAGAGTTTTTTTAATCACCGAAGCAGTATCAATTTTGACCAAATAACTGTTTGAGCACTAGTTTGTGGTTATTAATTTTCAGAGGAAATTTTTTATCCTACCTAAGTGCCAATGTCAAAACAGGCAAGTGGCTTTACCAACCCTTATTGAGGGCACAGCCTTTATAAAAGTGTATCCTGTTATATGGCTAGAGCAACCCTAAAACATAGACTTATAAGTATAGTATATAACTTCCAAACAAATAGAGAGGGGGAAAATGAGTGAGAAAAGGAAGAAATAGTCAATAACCCAAAAGAAATTAAGAAAGGGGAAAATGTAAAATAGAAATTAAAAAGGAGATGGTAATGGCAAAATAGCTCCTATCAGACCAACTTTCCCACAGATAAAAAGATAAAAGGAGAAAAACAACTACCTGAAGGCTCTGGAAGTAAATAGAAATCAGGAAAAACTAGAGGGGGTCCAAAACTTAGAAGAAGTTAAAGCACAATGGTTCCCTCTTTCTACAGGTGAAAATTGAGATCAGGACACAGTTCATCCATGCAGGGTGGCTAAAATTCAGCAGGAAAACCATACTCCTCCCGGCTTTAAGAGCTCAAGGACAGAGTTTTGGTTGACTACAATGGCTAGAAAGTGAGGAAGGAAATCCCAGAAAGAAGAAAGCCACAGAGGTGAGAACCAAAATACTCAAATAGCTGGCTGACCCTTGAACAATGCAGAAGGCAGACTATAAGCAACCTAGTTTAGGCTAAAAGAACTAAACAGAAATTTCAGGTGCTGCTCAACACAGGAAAGGCAGAATTTAGAGTGAGTTCAGCCAAGTAAATTTCCTGCTAAACAAAAAAAGTAAATGATTTAGAGGAATGTAACACAATCCAGAATCTATACAATGTATCATTTATAATATTCAGGATACAATAAAAATTCTAGACACATGAAGAAACAGGAAAACATGACCCACATTCAAAAGAAGAGACAATCCATGGAGATCCACTCCAAGATGACTTAGATGCTGAATTAGCAGGTAAAGATTTTTTTTTTAAATTTATTTATCCCCCCCCCATGGTTTGCATTCGCAGTCTGCTTTCTATGTATGTTTGTGGTGTGCTCGTCATCTTTTTAGGAGGCACTGGGAACTAAACCTGGGACCTCCCATGTGGGAGGGAGGAGCTCACTTGCTTGAGTCACTTCTGCTCCCTGCTTGTTGTATCTCTCATTGTGTTTCCTTGTTGTGTCTATTCATAGCATTATCTTGTTTCATCATCTTGTTGCATCTGCTTGCTGCGCCAGTCCATTGCATCAGCTTGCTGCCTTGCTTGTCTTCTTTAGGAGGCACCAGGAACTGAACCCAGGGCCTCCCATTGTGGTAGGCAGGAGCCCAACTGCTTGAGCCACATCCACCTCCCAGCAGGTAAAGATTTAAAAGCAGCCATTATAACTTTACTCAAGAATGCAAAGGAAACTATGCTAGTAATAAGTGAACAGATAGGATATAACAGTAGAGAAAGAGAAACTATTAAAAAGAACCACATGGAAATTCTAGAACTGACAAATACAATGTATGAAATGTAAAAAAAAAAAAACAAAAAAACACTGAATAGGTTTAACAGCAGTGTGGAGATGAGATTTAAAAAGTATCAATAAACTTGAAGAATAGCAAGACAAATTTTTCATATTTGTAGTCAAAATTGAAAAAAAAAAAAAGAGCCTAACATATAGTTTTTGGAGTCCAGAAGGCAAGAATAGACATGTCACAGCAGAAAAATATGGAAGAAATAAAAATCAAGGATTTTGCAAATTTGGTTGAAGACATACATTAAAATTCAAAAAGCTTAGTGAACCCTAAACAGGATAAATACAAAGAAAACCACATCTAGGCACATCACAACTGATGGTAAAAAGAAAACCTTGAAAGGAGCCAGATTAAAACAACACATTATATACAGGAAAACAATACAAAAAAAAATCAGACTTCTGGGGGACGGATGTGGCTCAGATGGTTGAGTGTCCATCTCCCATATGGAGGGAACTGGGTTCGATCCCCGGGACCTGCTGGTAAAAACAAAACAAAACAAAACAAAACAAAACAAAACAAAACAAAACAAAAATCAGACTTCTCATCAAAAATACTGGAAGCCAGAAGACAGGAGAACAACATCTTTAAAACACTGATAGTAAAATAAAACTGTCACACAAAAATTCTATGTTCAGCAAAAATATCCTTTACAATGATGACAAAATAAAGACATTTTCAGATAAAAAGTAATTAAAAGAATTTCTTGTCAGGATACCTTTACCGAAAGAAATGCTAGAGGAAGTTCTTCAGATTGAAGAGAAATTATACCAGATAGAAAGTTGGCTCTTCAGGAAGAAATGAAGAGCACCATTCCAGCATTTGACCATTTAAAGAAAAAATCATAATGTATTGTGGAGTTTACAATGTATGTAGATATAGTATATATGACAGCTATAAGATAAAAGATGAAAGAGAGTAAATGGATCTATATGGTTGTAAAGGTCTTAAATTCTATGAGAAGTGGTACAGTAGGAATTCTAAACAGACTGTAATGAGTTAAGAATGTGTATTAGAAACCTTCCTTAGAAACCACTAAATGAATAATGCAAAAAGGTATAGCTAAAAAACCAATGGATAAATTAAAAAGGAATTCTAAAAAATATTTTATCCAAAAGAAGTCAGCAAAGGATGATCAGAGGAACAAAAACAACAGGTGTACAAAATAGTAGATCTAAATGTCACCATATAAATAATTACATTAAATGCAAATGGGATTAAAATTTACGATTGAAAGGCAAAGATTGTCCGAATGGATTTTCGAAAGCAGCAAGACCCAAGTATATGCTCACTAGAAGAGATGCACTTTAAACAAAAATGACAAAGATAGACTGATAATAAAATGAAGTAAAAGGACATGCCATGTAAACCCTAAAGGTCTGTACTTTCTACATTAATATCAGGTAAAGTAGACTTCAAAGACAAAGAATATTACCAAAGAGAGAGATTTCATAATGACAAAAGGATCAATTCAACAGGAATACACATGAATCACAATATGTCTGTACCTATGAAAATATATAAAGCATAAATTGACACAATTAACAAAAATAGACAAATCTATAATCATAGTTGGAGATTTTTAACATCTGCCTCTCATCAATTGATAAAGCAATAAGAAAAAAATTCAGCAAGGACATAGAAGATTTGACAACACTTCAATCATCTTGGTCCAATTGACATGTACAAAACACTACATAATGCACAATTTTTTTCAAGGGCACATGGCACATTCACCAAGATAGACCATATGTTAGAACATAAAGCAAGTCTTGATATATTTCAAAATATTTAAATCTTGCAGAATATGTTTTCTGACCACAATGGAATTAAATGAGAAACCATTAACATTAACATATGTAGAAAACCCCAAATATTTGAAAATTAAGCGACACACTTCTAAACAGCCCATTGGTCAAAGAAGAAATCTGAAAGGAAATTAGAAAATATTTTAAAGTGAATGACAATGAAAAAACTACTTGTCAAAATTTGCTAAAGCAGTGCTTAAAAGGAAAGTGATAGTTTCATCACCATACAAACACTAGAATGGCTGTAATGAAAAAGAATGACAACACCAAATTGGCAAGGAAGTTGAGCAGCTGGAACTGCCGTACATTGTTTATGGAAGTGTAAAATGGTACAACCACTTTGGGAAAAGTTCTATCAGTTTCTTATAAAACTAAATATATACTTACCTTATGAGCCAGCAATTGCGTTCCTAGGTATTTACCCAAGATGAATTCAAGCACATGTCCATGCAAAGACTTGAATAACAATGTTAATAGCAACTTTTTTCATAATAACCAAAACTTGAAATAGCCCAGTTGTTCAGCAGAAGTTGTTGCCATAGAAGAAAGGCTAAAACTTCTGTGTTATTTGTTCATACAATGGAATACTACTGAGCAATGAAAAGGAATAAACTAACATACAGGCAGCAACCTGGTGAGTCTCAAAAACATTATACTGAGTGAAAGAAGCTATACACAAAAGAATACAGGCTGAATGATTCTATTTATTTGCAGTTCTTAAATAAGCAACACTAATCTACAGTGAACAAAAATTGCATCAGTGAAGCAGTGGGAATTACCTGGGAAGGGACATATATAGGAACTTTCTGGGGGTAATGGCAATGTTTTACGTCTCGATAGGGTTTTGGAATACTATACAGCAGTAAGGATGTGCTACTACCACATGCAAAGATATGAATAAATCTCACAAACATGATATTGAGCCAAATAAATCCCAAACCGAATAGTAATTGCTATATTCAAACATTCATATAAAGCACAAAAACAGGCACATCTAAGCTATGGAGTTAGAAGTCAGGATAGTGATCATCCTTGGGGGAGATGGTGACTGGAAGGGGGCATGGGGAGGGTCTCTGGGGTCCTGGTAATGTTCTATTTCTAGGTCTGGGTGAAGGTTATATGAAGGTGTGTACGCTGCAAAAGTTCATCAAGAAGTGCTTAGGATATGTGCACTTTTCTGTATGTTTATGATACTCCAATACAAATTTAAAAATCAAAAAGACAGCAGAGGGGAAGCGGCTGTGGCTCAATCAGTAGGGCTCCTGTTTACCATATGGGAGGCCCCGGGTTTGGTTCCTGGGGCCTCCTGGTGAAGGCAAGCCCGCCCGCATGGCGTGGTTAGCTGACCCAGCGAGCACAAGCAGCAAGGGGGGGATAAATGAATAAATAAATAAAATCTTAAAAAAAAAAAAAAAAAAAAAAAAAGACAGCAGAGATAAGGTGGAAGGCAGGCAGGAGCAGACGGTGAAAGGGCACTGATGCCAGACAAAGGAGCTTGGCCATGACCCTGTAGGCAATGAGGAGACGTTGAAGGTCTTAAGGAAGAGATGGGTTGTCAGGGAAGCTCCCTGGCTGAAGGCTGGTGGGGTCCAGGAGTCAGGAGAGCTGCCCAGTGGGAAGTCGTTTAGGAAGCTGAGACAGGAATCTGGGCCTCAGATCACGAGGCTCCGAGGCAGGACTGAGGGTGAGGAGTTGGAGAGAAAGGACAGATTGGGAGGCAACACTGAGAGGGCTTGGCGGT
The DNA here is from genome assembly GCA_026826555.1 of Tolypeutes matacus. Lineage (NCBI taxonomy): Eukaryota > Metazoa > Chordata > Mammalia > Cingulata > Chlamyphoridae > Tolypeutes > Tolypeutes matacus. The sequence goes on from JAKSZT010053883.1 coordinate 50,326,350, forward strand.
CAATTACATGTATAAGAGGGAAGAGTCAGAAAGGCCTCTTGA
>JAKSZT010053883.1:50326401-50413701 GCA_026826555.1 Tolypeutes matacus
GCGGTCAATTACATGTATAAGAGGGAAGAGTCAGAAAGGCCTCTTGATAGAGGTTTTTCACTGCAGCTGAAGAGCAAGTGAGGGCCCACTGGGGGGAGATGCAAGTTTGAGGGAAGGATTCCTGTTAAGGGAGAGGAAATTTGGCCATACTTGCAGGCCATGGCGGGAGCAGGAGCAGGAGGTGCAGAGATTACATGTGGATGGGATCAGGGGAGGAAGCAGCAGTGGGTGACAGAAAAGGTGAGCTCTGAGCTAGACAGGAGGGAATTCAAGAGGAGGCACCTTAACTGTGTCCCCTGCTCACACAAGGCCACTGCCTAGGGGTGAGAGGCAAGAGGGTGGGGTTGGGTCAGATGAGGAGGCTGATTTCTGGGCAGCATATCTCAGAACTGATTAGATGACATATACAAGACTATCCTGAGGCTTACTGGCCTGGGTAAAGGGAAATACAGCTTGAAGGACAGTTCCACTCTCTTTCCTAAATGGTGCCCTATGAAGTTTTTCTATCTAGTCACTGGTAATCTTATTTAGCTTTGGTGATAGCTCACCATTAAAAAGATTTTCTTTAGACAAGGCAGAGCTCTCATTTCCTTATCACAGAATCTTGTTTATACATCTTTGGGATTCCTGGACCAGCCCTATGCCCTAATCAACACTGTTATTTGTACTTAGATGAAGAGGCAGAGTGATGTCCAGAAAACATCAAGGACAACAGCAAGTGACCTAGCTTATTACCTACGGCAAGTGTTCCACCCCCTATAGGTTGCAGTTCCCTCATCAGTAATGTGGTATTTGCCTAACTCAGGATGGAGTTTTGATAGATACTGTCTTAGATTCCTAGGGTTGCCTAACAAAGTTCCACAAATGTGAAGGCTTGAAATAACAGAAATTTATTGTCTTAGTTCTTGAGGCTAGAAGCCCAAAATCTGTAGGGGAGAAGCCTTCCTGGCTTCTTCCTAGCTTCTGGTGGGTTGCTGGCAATCCATGGCTTCAATCTCTGCTTCAGTAGTCACATGGCATTCTCCTTTGTATCTGTCTGTCTGTCTGTTCCAATTCTCCCTTTCTTATAGGATACCAGTCATGTTGGATTAGTGCCAACCCAAATCCAGTTTGGGCTCATCTTCACTAATCACAGCTTCAAGGACCCTATTTCCAAATAAGGTCACATTCACAGGAACTGAGGGTTGGGACTTGGACTTGTCTTTTGGGATGACACAATTCAGCTGGCAACAGATGCCAATATCCCTTCACCTTAATGGTTTTGGAGAAGGACACAAGCTGTCGGGCGAAGGCAGCCATTATCAAGTACCTCCCCTGTGCCAGGCAAAGTTCTGGACACATCTGCCTACTTCATTTTGTGGCTCGTGTATAACTAGGGGGATTTATAGCATGAACAGAATACAATGTACTTGTAGCCTAGCAAGCACCTTAGAATAGGCAGAGCTTCTATAGAAAAGCACGTAGCCCTGCCAAGTTTAATATTAATGAGATCTTTTACTTCTCTTTCTTTGTAAAGAAAATGTATGACATATCCTTGTAATGCTTCACTCATTCTCGGTTCTTACCACTGTGAGACTTAGAGTCATGAGGCACAATATGTATCTTAAATGTTAACCAGATCTGGAAAACTAGAAAAGCCCCCAAATCCCTTCCCAAGGACCACACGTCTGATTAATTCTCTTTGTTTCAAACCTGTATAAAAGCTGTAAAACAAAACAAAACAAAACAAAAAACAGCCTTGATGGAGAGGCAGATGTGAGATTGATTAGGCCCCCTGTCCTCCACTGGCTAATGAAGCCCCTTTTCCTTCCCAGCCGAGTTCAGTGTGTCTGTCTGTTCTGCTGTGCTGAGTGACGAGCCCATGGACCATTCCGTTCTTCAATTTCACATAGCAATCCTGTGAGGAAGGAGTAATTATCAATAATTTGTAGCTGCAGATGACGCTCAGAGAAACAATGCAGTGTGCCCAAGTTCACACAGCTAGTAAGTGGCAGGTCTGGGATGAAAGCCAAGATCCCCAGCCACCACATCCTAAAGGTTACAGTAGTCAGGATCCAAAAAGACCATGGCTGACAGAACCCAACAAGCTGGCATGCAACAGGAGTGTGGCCAGAGTCTAGAGGAAGGACCTACTCTGTACCAGGGGGGCCCTTGGGCGCTACCCTGGGACCCTGCAAAAGGCCCGGGTGGGGCCGATGTGGGCAGCAGAGGAGCATGAGGAAGGCTTAGGGTCAGTGCGTCTCTAGGCTCAATACCAGTCACCTGGATCATTCCTCCTCCAGGAAGCCCCCCTTACTGCCAGTACTGACTCAGGGGCCACCTCTGCTCTCCCACACTCCTGAGCTTGCTTCCCTCCATCAGAGTCACCTTGGGGCATCTGATTATTTGTCTGCTCCCCACCCCCACCCTGGACTGTGAGAATCGGTAGGGCAGGGGACATGCTCCATTCGTTCACCCAACACTGGCCGTATGCCTGCCATGTGCCAGGCACTGCACAGTGCCTAGGACGCAGTGGGGACTGTAACGGGCAAAAATCCCTGCCCCCATGAAGCTTCCTTTCTAATGAGCTGACACGGACAATAAATAAATACACAAGCTGTAACATATGTCAGATGGTAGTAAGAGAGCCATGGAGGCAGATAAAGCAGGGAGGGAGTTAGGAAGAACCAGGTAGGGGTGACCGTTTGAACCAGGGTGGCCAGGGAAGGCCTCAGACAAGGAGACCCTTGAACAGAGGCTAAATGGGTAAGAGAGTGAGTATATGGGTATCTGGGGAAAGAGGAGTCCAGGCAGACAAACGCAAATGCAAATGCTCCAGGTGGAACTTTGCTTGTCTGGTTCAGGTAAGACCAGGGATGCCGATGGGGTGGGAGGGGGGCGAGCGAGGGGTGAGCAGGAGGACAGGGGGCCAGAGCAGTGGGGACCAGATCCCATAGGCTTCTAAGGCCATTGTGAGGATTTCAGTTCTGACTCAGAATGAGATAAGGACCTCCGAGTGCGATGGAGCCACTGGAGGTTTTTCCGCCGAAGACTGGCATGCTTTAATTTACTCTGGCAGCTCTGGAGAGGATGCTGGGTTCAAGGGCTAGTGACAAGTCAGAGACTAGTGCACTATTTCAGTGACACAGGATGGGGCAGCAAGGCAACTTCTGAGAAGGGGTCGGATTCTGGTTTTTTTTTGAAAGACAGCGTCAGCAGGGTTTGCTGATGGATGATGGGTGGGATGTGGGGGGTCAGCAATGATTCCCAATATTTTTAACCTGGTCACTGAATTTTCCTTTTTTTCTTCTCTTTTTTAATTTTTTGAATTTTCCTTTTGCTGATGTGCAGAAGCAAAAGAGAGGGGCAAGGGTAGTGGTGGGGGTGGGGGAGAAGCTCAGCAACCCTGTTTGGAACTTGTTCAGTCTGAGTTGCCTATTAGCTGTCCAAGTGATGTGAAGGAGCTGAGAGGATGCACATGTCCAGAAAGGAAGGGAGAGGGCTGAGCTGGGGAAACGTCCTCGATGTAGAGATGGTACTAAATGCCACCTGAGGCCAGGCGAGATCCCCAGGGCGTGAATGTATCTCCAAGTCCTAGTGCCTAGCACAGGGCCTGGTGTGGCACTTTGATATTGTTAGTGAATGCCCCCTCCTTCAAAAAGAGAAAGATTATGTTTGTAAACTGGTCTGTTCCTCTGGGCATGATATCTTTTGATTGTATTAAATCCAAAGGTTTTAAGTTTACTCGATAAAATCAATTTAGGGCTTTTGATTCACCAACATCAGTAAAGCGTGACTCAGGTTAAATCTCCACCCCCTTGGTGAGCTGATGTAAATGGACACTCATTCAAGAAGATATGTGGAAGAGGAGAGAACTTGGTCATTTCAGTCCTGCCATGTGACAGAAAGGAGAAGGATCAAACAGCTAAAGCTCTGGGAAGAGAGATGAGCCATTTTGCCTCAGAATTTGCAGCTGAAGAGAACAGAGCAGTTGAGCAGCTGAGAAGGCCTGGAAAGAAACAAGCCCTATGCCAAAAAACTGATATAGGAAACCCTGACAGACCAGGCAGAGATTGCCCGCCATCTGACTTCAACTCGTAGCAACTGACTTTGGTGGGAAAGCAACCTTGAGTTGAACTCTTTAGGGCCTTGTAACTATAAGCTTTTACTCCAAATAAATACCCTTTATAAAAGCCAACAGATTTCTGGTACTTTGCTTCAGCATCCCTTTGTTGATTAATACATCTGGCAAGGAGTGGGGCCCAACAAATATTTGAGTTAATGAAAATGGTGACTGTTGGCTCCATTGAAAAGAAATGGATACTTCCAGGAAGATGGTGGACTAGTAAGACACGAGAATCTCTTCTCCTTCAGAAAAATAGCTAGAGGACAGGCTGAAACAGCCCTGAAATAGATCTTCTAGGGTTTAGGACAGCAAGCGAAGGCTGGACACTGCCCAGAGGATAGAGGAACAAAGTAGGGAAATCTCATTAACAGAACTGTGAGTTGAAATCAGCAGCAGCTGCTGCCGGCATCCTCCCCCAAACCAAAGACACTTTAGAATTCTCCAGCCTCTGGGCCTGCGACTATAGACAAAGGGAGCTCCAGGGATCTACCAACCCAGGAAAGGGGAGAGAGAGGACACAGCCTAAGGTAGACTCAGCGTCTGACCCACAAAATTGGTCTGCTTTGCCCCACGAGTCCTTCCAGGCCAAGTGAGACCACATAGCGGTTTGCCCTGAGAGCTGGCGAAGGACTGGAGAAATCTGACCCCCCAAATCTCCCTCTCTTTTAGCAGGGATTAATTGTTGAGGACGCCCCTGGAAAGGGGAAAGAGAGGGACACAGCCTAAGACTGACTCAGTTTTTGGCTCACAAATTTCATCTGCTGTGTCCCAGGAGCCCTTCCAGGCTGTGCCACTGTTTCCCTTGGAGCCTCAAGGGGCTAAAGATTAACAACCCTCCCAATCTCTACTAACAGGGACTGATAGTTGAGGACTCAGAGGGGAGTGGAAATATTTCCTAGCTGGGAAAAGGGAGGGGGCTGCCAGAGAAGGCTGGAGAACTGTCTCAGAGAAAGTTTGAATTACAAGGCTCCTACTTTCCAGACAGGAAGCTCTATCACATGGGTCTGGTCTGTGTTGCAACAAATATACTCTGACCAGGCATTGAACTGAGCGCTGCCAAAGAGTGCCATCTCCAGGCAGATCAAGGAAGTGCACACAAGAAAATAAAAAATAAGTAGGAGAGGCTTTTTCTGGCCTCTATACCCTCCCTGCCCAAGGCCCTAGTAAGAAACCCTACAACCAATAACTGGGTCCAAAGCCCACTTTTGAGCAACCAGCAGGACAATCCTAACAATTCAGATCGAGTCAAAAATCAAAGAGCAGTGATAACTCACAGCCTCCAGCGACTAAATCCCTACAAAAGAGAAAGAAATTGAGCACCTGAGTAAACTACATCCTAATCAGATGCCTAGATAACAGCAAAAAATTATGAACCATACTAAGAAAATAGAAGACATGGCCCAAGAAAAAGAATACATCAGAGGCCCAGAAGAGATGCAGAACATGAGAAAACTAATCAGCAAGATGTGAACAAATTTCCAAAATCAAATTAATGAGTTGAAAGACAATATAGTTAAAGAGATAAATGACATCAAGAAGACATTGAGGGAAACGGATGTGGCTCAAGAGGTTCGGCATCCATCTACCATATGGAGAGACCAGGGTTCGATCCCCGGTACCTCCCGGTAAAAAAAAAAAAAAAGAAGACATTGAGCTAACACAAAGAATAATTTGAAACCCTGAACAGAAAAGTAACAGAGCTTATGGGAATGAAAGGCACAACAGGTGAGAACAAAAACACATTCGAGGCATACAACAGCAGACTCGAAATGATAGAAGAAAGAATAAGTGATACTGAAGACAGAACAGCTAAAATTGAAGAGAGAAAAGAACAGAAAGAGAAAAGAATGGAAAAATTGAGCAGGGGCTCAGAGAGTTGAATGACAACTCAAAATGCAACAACATACGTGTCATGGGAGTTCCAGAAGGGGAAGAGAAAAGAAAAGGGGCAGAAAGAGTATATGAGGAAATAGTAGCTGAAAATTTCCCAACTCCCACGAAAGAAATGAACTTACATGTCCAAGAAGCAAACTGTACCCCAATCAGAATAAATCCAAATAGACATACTCTAAGACACATACTACTCAGAATATCAAATGTCAAAGATAAAGAGAAAATTCTCAGAGCAGCAAGGGAAAAGCAAACCATCACATACTAGGGACATCCAGTAAGACTTAGTGCAGATTTCTCTTCAGAAACCATGGAGGCAAGAAGACAGTGATATGTTACAATCAGGAAGCTGAAAGAGAAAAACTGCCAGCCAAGAATTCTTTATTCAGCAAAACTGTCCTTCAAATATGAAGGTGAGTATAAAATATTCACAAACAAACAGAAACTAAGAGAGTTTGCAAAAAAGAATCCACCATTGCAGGAAATACTAAAGGAAGCCTTAGAACCTGAAAGGAAAAGGCTTGGAGGAGAGTATAGAAGAAAGAATAGCAGAAAGGATAACCAAAAGAGTAAAAAGATAAACAAAAATATGATGACATATGAAAACCAAAGACTAAAATGGAGAAAGTAAATAATGCATTTACATTAATATCATTGAATGTGAATGGATTAAATTCCCCAATCAAAAGATACAGGCTGATAGAATGGATAAAAAAAATATCAGCCATCACTATACTGCTTACAAGAAACTCACCTTAGACCAGGGATACAAACTGGCTGAAAGTGAAAGGCTGGAAAAAGATACTCCACGCGAATAGTATCCAGAAAAGAGCAGGAGTAGCTATACTAATATCAGACAAAATAGACTTTAACTTCAAAAAAGTTATAAGAGATACAGAAGGCCAATATATATATTAATAAAAGGGATGATCCATCCAGGAAGATATAACAGTCATAAATATCTACGCACCTAACCAGGGTGCCCCAAAACACATGAGACAAACTCTGGCAAAACTGAAGGGAGAAATAGATATTTCTACAATAATCGTTGGAGACTTCAACACCCCACTCACATCATTAGATAGAACAACTAGACAGAAGATCAACAAGGAAGCAGAGAACTTAAACAATATGATAAACAAGTTAGACCTAACAGACATATACAGAACACTGCATCCAAACCAAGCGGGTTATACTTTCTTCTCAAGTGCCCATGGATCTTTCTCCAGGATAGACCACATGTTAGGTCACAATGCAGCTCTCAATAAATATAAAAAGATTGAAATTATACAAAGCACCTTCTCAGATCATAATGGAATGAAACTGGAAGTCAATAATAGACAGGAAAAAAGTAAATTTGCAAATGTGTGGAGACTGAACAACACACTACTAAATATTCGGTGGGTCAAAGAAGAAATTGCAAGTGAATTCAGTAAATATATTGAGAACAATGAAACTGAGAACACAACGTATCAAAACTTATGGGATACAGCGAAGGCAGCCTTGAGAGGGAAATTTATAGCCCTAAATTCCTATATTAAGAAACAAGAAAGAGCTAAACTCAAAGACTTTACTGAACAACTAGAGAAACTAGAAAAAGAACAGGAAACCAATCCCAAAGCAAACAGAAGGAAAGAAATAATAAAGATTAGAGCAGAAATAAATGAAAATGAGAACAGAAAAACAATAGAGAAAATCAACAAAACCAAAAGCTGGTTCTTTGAGAAGATCAATAAAATTGACAAACTCCTAGCTAGATTAACAAAGAAAAAAATAGAGAAGATGCAAATAAATATTATCAGAAATTGAAGGGGGGAAGTAACAAACGACTCCACAGAAATAAAAAGAATCATAAGAGGATATTATGAGGAACTATATGCCAACAAACTAGACAACCTAGATGAAATGGACAGTTTTCTAGAAATGCACAAACACTGATGCTACAAGAAATTCAAGAACTTAACAAACCAACCACATTTAAGGAGATTGAATCTGTCATCAAAAATCTCCCAGCAAAGTCCAGGACCAGATGAATTCTACCAAGCATTTTGAAAAGAATTAACACTAATCCTATTTAAAGTCTTACAAAATATTGAAGAGGAGGGAAAATTACCCAACACATTTTATGAAGCCGACATCACCCTAATACCAAAGCCAGATAAATATTCTACAAGAAAAGAAAATTACAGACCAATCTCTCTAATGAACATAGATGCAAAAATTCTCAACAAAATACTTGCAAATCGAATCCAACAGCATATCAAAAGACTTATACATCACAACCAAGTAGAATTTATTCCTGCTATGCAAGGCTGGTTCAACATGAGAAAATCAATCAATGTAATACACCATATTAACAAATTGAAGGAAAAAAACCACATGATCATCTCAATAGATGCAGAAAAGGCATTCGACAACATCCAGCATTTTTTTTTTTTTTTTTTTGGAGAAAATCCTACAATCATTTATTTTATTTTTAAACACAGATGAATAAATATATACATTTCTCAATTAAATGTAATGGATACATATAATTTTTTTTTGAATCAAACAAATATTACACAATATATTTGGTTCATAGTAACGCATTCATACAGTATTTGTCCTTTTGTGTCTGGCTTGCTTCACTCAACATAATGTCCTCCAGGTTCATCCCTGTTGCCATATGCTTTATGACTTCATTTCTTCTTACAGCTGCATCGTGTGAATAGACCACAGTTTGTTTATCCATTCATCTGTTGATGGACACCTGGGTTGTTTCCAACTTTTGGCAATGGTGAATAATGTTGCTATGAACATCAGTGTGCAGATGTCTGTTCGTGTCACTGCTCTCAGTTCTTCTGGGTATATACCCAGTAGTGGTATTGCAAAGTCACGTGGCAAGTCTATATTCAACTTCTTTAGGAACTGCCAAACAGTCCTCCATAGTGGTTGGACCATCCTGCATTCCCAACAACAGTGAAGAAGAGTTCCTATCACTCCACATCCTCTCCAACACTTGTAGTTCTCTGTCTTTTTTTTTTTTTTTTAACTTTATTTTGTACATTTAATAATTGAAAACATAAGCAATTAAAAACTAAAAAGTAAACACATATGAATAAATATATACATTCTTCAATTAAATGTAATGGATACATGTAAATTTTGTTGTTGTTGTTTTGGTTTTTGCTTGGTTTTTTTTTTAAAGATTTTATTTATTTATTCATTTATCCCCCCCTTGCTGCTTGTGCTCGCTGGGTCAGCTAACCACGCCGTGCGGGCGGGCTTGCCTTCACCAGGAGGCCCCGGGAACCGAACCTGGGGCCTCCCATATGGTAAACGGGAGCCCTACTGATTGAGCCACAGCCGCTTCCCTTGTTTTTTTTTTTTTTTTTGTGAATCAAACAATATATTACACAATATATTTGGTTCATATTAATGCATTCATACAGTATTTGTCCTTTTGTGTCTGGCTTGCTTCACTCAACATAATGTCCTCCAGGTTCATCCATGTTGCCATATGCTTTATGACTTCATTTCTTCTTACAGCTGCATAATATTCCATCGTGTGAATAGACCACAGTTTGTTTATCCATTCATCTTTTGGTGGACACCTGGGTTGTTTCCAACTTTTGGCAATGGTGAATAATGTGGCTATGAACATCGGTATGCAGATATCTGTTGGTGTCACTGCTCTCAGTTCTTCTGGGTATATACCCAGTAGTGGTATTGCAGGGTCATGTGGCAAGTCTATATTCAACTTCTTTAGGAACTGCCAAACAGTCCTCCATAGTGGTTGTACCATGCTGCATTCCCACCAACAGTGAAGAAGTGTTCTTATCTCTCCACATCCTCTCCAACACTTGTAGTTCTCTGTCTTTTTCATAGTGGCCATTCTGATCGGTGTGAAATGATATCTCATTGTAGTTTTGATTTGCATTTCCCTAATCATGAGTGATGTTGAGCATTTCTTCATGTATTTTTTTGCCATTTGTATTTCTTCTTCAGAGAAATGTCTATTCAAGTATTTGGCCCATTTTTTAATTGGGTCATTTGTCTTTTTATTGTTGAGTTGTAACATATCTTTATATATCCTGGATATTAAACCCTTATCAGATATATGATTTCCAAATATTTTTTCCCATTGAGTTGGCTGCCTTTTCACCCTTCTGACAAAGTCCTGTGAGGTGCAAAAGTGTTGAATTTTGAGGAGGTCCCATTTATCTACTTTTTCTTTTGTTGCACGTGCTTTGGGTGTAAGGTCCAAGAAACCAAAACCTACTACAAGGTCTTGAAGATGTTCCCTACATTTTCTTCTAGTAGTTTTATGGTCTTGGCTTTTATATTTAGATCTTTGATCCATTTTGAGTTGATTCTTGAATAGGGGGTGAGATCAGGGTCCTCTTTCATTCTTTTGGTTATAGATATCCAGTTCTCCCAACACCATTTGTTGAAGAGACTGTTTTTTCCCATCAGCGTGGGCTTGGTGTAGGTTTGTCAAAAAACAGTTGACTGGATAGGTGAGGGTATATTTCTGGATTCCCAATTCTATTCCACTGATCGATGGGTCTATCTTTATGCCAGTATCATGCTGTTTTGACCACTGTAGCTTTCTAATATGTTTCAAGGTCAGGCAGTGAGATTCCTCCCACATTGCTCTTCTTTTTTAGAATGCTTTTGGCTATTCGGGTGCACTTACCCTTCCAGATGAATTTGGTAATTGCCTTCTCTAATTCTGTAAAGTAAGCTGTTGGGATTTTGATTGTAAATATAAAAGCCAGGACCATAAAACTACTAGAAGAAAATGTAGGGAAACATCTTCAAGACCTTGTAGTAGGTGGTGCTTTCTTGGACCTTATACCCAAAACACATGCAACAAAAGAAAAAATTGATAAATGGGACCTCCTCAAAATTAAACACTTTTGCACCTCACAGGACTTTGTCAAAAGGGTGAAAAGGCAGCCAACTCAATGGGAAAAAATATTTGGAAATCATATATCTGATAAGGGTTTAATATCCAGGATATATAAAGAGATGTTACAACTCAACAGTAAAAAAACAAATGACCCAATTAAAAAATGGGCAAAAGAGTTGTCCAAAGAAGAAATACAAATGGCAAAAAAAAAACACATGAAGAAATGCTCAACATCACTCATGATTAGGGAAATGCAAATCAAAAGTACAATGAGATATCAGAATGGCCACTATTAAAAAGACAGAACTACAAGTGTTGGAGAGGATGTGGAGAGATAGGAACACTTCTTCACTGTTGGTGGGAATGCAGAATGGTACAGCCACTGTGGAGGACTGTTTGGCAATTCCTAAAGAAGTTGACTATAGACTTGCCATGTGACCCAGCAATACCACTACTGTGTATATACCCAGAAGAACTGAGAGCACGAACAAAAGTCTGCACACTGATGTTAATTCATAGCAACATTATTCAACATTGCCAAAAGTTGGAAACAACCCAGGTGTCCATGTACAGATGAATGGATTAACAAACTGTGGTCTATCACACGATGGGATATTATGCAGCTGTAAGAAGAAGTGAAGTAGTAAATATATGACAACATGGATGAACCTGGAGGACATTATGTTGAGCGAAGCAAGCCAGACACAAAAGGACAATTACTATATGATTGCCTTTCTATGAACCAAATATATTGTGTAACATATTGTTTGATTAAAAAAAAATTATACGTATCTAGTACATTTAATTGAGGAATGTATGTATTCATTCATCTGTGTTTACTTTTTAGTTTTTAATTGTTTATATTTTCAATTATTAAATATAACAAGTAAATTAAAATTAAAAAAAAAAAATGAGGAGAAATGGAAGCCCCAAAGCTGGGAGTGACAGTCCCTGCCCACCATCTGCCTTCCTATGATTAGCCCTGAGTGCCACCCTCTGAGGGTACCAGAGATCAGCTGAAGGATCCTCAGGAGGGAGGGCTTCAGGGGGTGTCCAGGAAATGGCTCTCCAGAAAGCTAGAGTGACTCATCCAGGAGTAGGGCTGGGCTCTGACCACAGACTGCCTGATTCCAAAGTCCTTTGCACATACCACACTACCCATAGGACCCCATCCCAGGCTTACTGCAGCCCTAACCCTGAGATGTTCCTTGGAAACAGACTATCTCCCTAAGATAAATGGAGGCATGAGGTCATAAGGTGAGGGACTTTTATGGGAAGCCCAGAATGTCAGGCGAGGAATTCAGTCTTCCTTGGAAGTGAGGCCATTACTAGGCAGTTGTGGAGGGTATGAAGATAATTCCTCATTCACAGGGACACTTTCCCTGATCCTTCCTACCGTGTAGGCAGGAGCAGCAGCCTCATTGGTTGGGTGACCTCTGGGTCATGGTGACCTCACAAAGACCCTAACACCGGCCTGGGCTTGGGGGCAGCCTAGGTAAGCTGGGGGATGGCTCTGGGAAAGTCCTAGGGGTGGGGGCAGCCTCAGTGATCACCTTGACCCCACCCCCCCTGGGTAAAAGTCTCCCCACTCTGGCTGTAATTCCACAGTTAGAACTTCATACCTTTGGCTTAAAGCTGAATTTTCTGTTACCATGTGGATGCCCCAGGTGGAGGTAACACATTGAACTTTGTATCAGCAGCTCAAGGCACAGGCAAAAAAAATTTATAGGATCAATTCCTGAGAAGGGTGATGGGTGGGAGGAGGGGTGACCTGTGGGGGTGAGAGTGAGGAACGCAGGGAGGGAATCCCATAGACTTGGGTAAAGAGAGGGCAGAGAATTGGGAAGCCGTTCTCTTTCTCAAGTCCCCCATCCTATCATCCCCCTGGAGGGAGGGTGAGATGAACATTTATTGAGGACCTACCATGGGCCAGGCACTGTGATCCTCACTTCACGTGCATTACCACCCCAATTTCTTTCCTACAATAACCTTATGGATTGAGTATTAAGAGGATGCTCAGTGTGGTGAAGCCACCTGCTCAGCCCATGCAGCTGGAGAGAGGCAGTACAGGTTTCTAATTCAGGTCTATGTGACCCCAAAACCCTGGATAATTGCATTTTACCTCGGCATCAGGAGAGTTGCATTGTTTTTAGTGGACTTTTCCTGTAGAGTAGGGGCCTAAGAGCGGCAGAGGGAATAGGAAATGAGAAATGGGAAGATAGGGTTCTGCAGAGTGATTTTGTGCCTTGGGAAGCTCTGTGATATTGTGGGGGAAAGCTTAGATTGAAAGGACCTGTGTTTGAATACTATCGCTGCCACTTACGGGGATTTTTGCAAAAATCACTTTAGACTCCCAAACATTCTGAATTAACTTGTCAGTAAATGAGTATTCCTTGAAAAGTCGTCATTCATTCATTCATTCATGCATTCATTCCCTCACTTCCTGAATGTTTTCTGAGCCTCCCCTGTGTGCCAGGCACTGTGCTAAGTGCTGAGAAAACTGAGGTAACAAGACAGCCAGACACCAAGCTCACTGCCTAGGGCAGAGGCAGACAAACTGGGAGTCCTGATACAGAGTAATCATATGAGGAGGGGGCTTCACTCACATTTGGGGGAGTCCCAGGAAAACTTCCTGGAGGAAGGGACTTCTAAGCTGGTATCTCAAATATGAGTAGTCAGGAGAAGTGATTTAGGAGGGTGGCCTTGGGGAAAGAGTTTGCAAAGACCCAAGAGGGAACCCAACACATCTGAGGCACTGGGAAAAACAGATCCTACTCGCTGCCCTGTGAGCTACACCCAGACCCATATTTTTCCAGGTTGAAAATCCCTCACTTTGGTAACCATGGCCTTCCTGTGTGTGTATATGTTGGGGGGGTGGAGAGTGTTAACTGAGGAAGGATCTGAGATTTTTGGTGTCTATGTAATTTTGAGGCTCCCCTTTAAGTAAAAGAAGGCAAAATTATGAACTCAAAAATTAGGTGCAGGACTTTGGAAAGAGACTGTGCAAGCAAGGAGCCCTACACTTTTAAATTGTATTAGCATCAGGGTAAAATTGCTTTTGGTGCTGATGGGTAAGTGAACACTCCCTGCTTCCCAGATGCAAAGCTGTGCATGAGTCACTTGCTTGGAATGAAGGCAGCTGCCACTGGCTGTGACTGCCTTACTCTTAGAGAGTCTCTGGCAGAGAGAAATGCCTGGCATTGCTGTAGGGCCTGGCAGAGAGTAACAAAATGAGGTATCATTTAGGGAAGGCCTTCAGCAGGCCACATGCACCGTGCCAGGCACTGAAACAACAACCGTCCTGGGTAGTAGACTTAGCGGAGGATGAGGGTCAGAGATGGAAGGTCTCTTGCCAAGTTCACTCAGACTAGTAAGAGGATGAGTTGGGATTTGAACCCAGGACTACATGACTCCAAGTCCTTGGTGTTTTCAAAGCCAAGCTATAAAGATGCCTCTTTGCATCTTTGTGAAGTAAGTCATTTAGTGAATGAGTTAGTGTATAAATGAATAATAAATGGAGGAGGGGGATGGCATAAAGATCTGCTATGGCTGCTGTGAAGGCCAATGAGTGTCCTTTCTTTGACGTCCACTTTCTTATGAAAATAATGTATGTAATGGGACAATGATATCTAGTATGTGTGTGTGTGTGTATACGTAAGGGGGATTTGCTTAGGAGATGTGCATGCCTGGCTTGTAGACTTTGCACAGTAAGTGTTGAGAAAGCCACTCTTCCCCTGACTTGTCTCCCTTCTATGTCTTCTCCTAGGGGCCCACTCCTGCTTAAGAACACCATGCACGCAGGTGAGCTGTTCCCCCACAATTTCCACAGGGAGGGAAGCCCAGGTGACTGGAGCAGGGGGGGTGGTCACGGAGGACCTGGAAAACTGCAGCAAGGGGCTTTCTTCCTAAGGAAAGGGGAGAGCCACAGAAAGGTTTTAACAGGGTATGGGCTGGCCACATTTGCTTTTTCTGTCTCTCAGGAGCACTGCAGGGAGCTCGACAGTCAATGATTGGAGGGAAGGGGGCAGAAGCACTGAGAGACCTCCAGGCTGAGCATGGCCCTGAGTCCAGTGGCTAGTCCAGTCCTCCGTGAAGACTCAAAGATGACGCCTAATCTCAACTCCACTGGGGCCCCTGGGTTAGGCTGTGGCCTCATCTCTGGGCCCAACCCAAACATGGCCCTTGTTCCTACCTTGAATCCACCCCTGAGTCTCAGCGCAGCTCTCGTTCCAGACCTTAACCCAGCTCTGAGTCCCGTCTCAGGGGAGGCCCCTGGTCTGATGTCTGATGACACCCTCAGACCTGGCAACAGCAGGATCCTGGTGCCAGCCTCCCTCCAGATCACCAGATCCCGCTCCAGCGAGACCCTGGGCCTGACCTCAAGCCACGCTTCAAAGCCTGACTCACTTGGGGCCCTTAGTCCAGCCTCAAACCTCGTGCTGAACCCAGGCTGTCCTGCGGCCCCTTGTCTGAGCTTGGGCAACCACTCTGGGTTAAATTCTGAGGAGGCCTTCAATTCCCCCTCAAGCAAGATTTTGGACTTGGCTCAGAGTAACTCCAATCCTTCCAGGCCTGAATCAAACCCATTTATAAAGCCCCATTCAAGAGAGGCCCTGGTTCTGGGTCACAGCATCTCTAGGCTGGGCTCAAAAGCTCTCCTTTTTCCAGCCTTAAACTCTTCTCCAGATTCTGACTCCAATCAGCGGCTCAGTGTGAATGCAGTTCCAGATTCTTTCGGGACCCTAATCCCAGGCACAAGCGAGACCATCCCTTTGGCTTCACAGAACAACTCTGGGGCTGTTTCCAAAGGAGCCTTTGGTACCACGTGGAACACCAGCTCCACGGGAGCCACTCATGTGCCTTCAAATGGCCACCCCAGATCTGATTTGAACATGACCCTCACTCAGGCCTCATTCGTGACCCTGATTCCCGGCTCCACCGATGCTATCAGCCAGCACTCCAGTGTCTGTGCTCCCAACTCTACCCTCTCTCCATCTGCATGCATGACCCTGATCCTGGGCTCCAATGAGACCCTGAGCATGGGCTCCAGCCTCATCTTCAGCGACACCTCCACCTTGACACTGAGCAGCCAGCAGGATTTTCCTGAAGACAAGAGCATCCACATCATGACCCCAGAGGAAAATCTGAATGGCTGGAGCGAGATGGCTGGTGTCCAGGGCGGCAAGTCCCCTCTGGGGTTCTCCACCTCTGACACCAAGGAAAAGGATACCATAGCCCTCCAAAGCATCCATGAGGGTAAGTAAGGCAAAGGTGAATGCCCCAGAGAGGGCACAGCCCTGGAAGGAGTCAGTATTTCAGCCTTGTAGGGCATGGAGGGGAGACAACATATCTATATTCAATATATTAGTTAATTATGCACAAGGGATCTAGTACCCTGCCTCTGCTGGCTGTGTGACTTGGGACAAGCTACTTAATCACTCTGAGCTTTCCTTAACTATAGTAGTTCCCTATAATAATATTTTTTATTCTGTCCAAATTGTATCTATTAACTAACTATACCTTCCACTCAAAATTTCTTTCTGGATAGATTTCAGACCTGAGCTTCTCAGTCTAAAGTTTTTTCAGTGGAGAAGGCACGCTCACTTCACTTCTATTGACTCTTTGGGGTCCCCACCTGAGTGAAGCCTTGAGCTCCTGTCTGGAGCCTGTGCCTCACTCCTGTTTTTGAGAAGTTCAGGAAAATAATCCCCTGTCAGATTTTTTTTTTTTTTTTTAGAATTCATTCTTTTTAATCACTGAATTTCAGTTTTTACAAATACTCTTAGAACAATTCAGGTTAACTATGGTTTTGGGGGAGAACAGTTCTTACATGAAGAACTCTATTACATGCTTCATTTTTCTGCAAATAACTCTACTGGCTGGATTAACAAACACTGTCACAGGAACAAAGTGCTGACAAAGTGTTTTTTTAAGCCATAAATCACTGCATTTATATTTACAAAAAGTCATGAATAAACATGCATTTCTCCTTTATTAGGACTTAAATACATGTTTAAACATTAAGGCAGTGATGATTCTAAACATAATGAAATTCTAAGTTAAGGCTTTGTTTTGAAACCCATATTCATAGGCAACTGTGAGCAAAGCAAACTGTTTCATCTACTAAATTGAGTTCATCTGCCCAGGATATATGGTCTTTACTCATTACCAATACTTCCTCTGTATTTGATGTACGGAATATGATGTATGGAATACAAATTAGTAGCAACATCACCATTTTACTTTAACAAATTATTAGTCCCCTGGCTAGGTTTTCTTTTGAGGATTTAGCCCTCAGTGGCACAAGCATGTGCAAGAAGGGACAAAGCGTTTCTTTGTAAACCTAGAACACTTACAGACGTCATTGATTCTTACTTTTCTTACCTGCCAGCAATTAAGCAGGATCTCCTAAATGCAGAAAACCCTAAAAGCATACTTGACCATGCAAAAAAAGGTTCTTGATGATTGAAACAATAGGTCGTCACTTTGTTTATTCTCTTTGAAGAAGCCTGTTTGGTATAACTTAAAAAAAAAAAAAAAGGAAAGGAAAATGCAGACTACCCTGTTTTAGGTGGTTCTAATTCTCTAATTGCTAACCTCAAGGCACAAATAATAATACCCTTGCTAGAATGATGTCTTTCAGAAATCAAGGAAAAGATGAGTGGTGGATGAAGGAAAGTGGGTTCCTTTAATTGTAGATTGCATTCTTGCCATTTTTTTTTTTTTTAAGATTTTATTTTTATTTATTTATTTATCGCCCCTTGCTGCTTGTGCTCGCTGTGTCCATTTGCTGTGTGTTTTTCTGTGTCTGCTTGTCTCCCTTTGTTGGGTTGTCCTGCTGCGTCAGCTCACCGTGCTGCGTGGGCTGGCTTGCCTTCACCAGGAGGCCCCGGGAATCGAACCCAGGGCCTCCCCTGTCAGATTTTGATGTTGTAAATATCTTCTCCTAATCTATTTTTGTTTGTTCATGTGTTAATACCATACTGTACTTTTTAAAAATTACTACAGCTTTGAAATAGGTCAATCTGACAGTCAGAATCTTTCTTTAAAATACTTTCTCAAAATTGACTTAGCTATTAGTAGACTTTTATTTTCCAATATACATTTTAGAATAAGTTTGTCTAATTCTTCAAAAAATCTTGCTGGCATTTTTATTGGAATGTTATTAATTTATCCATCTATTTAAGATTTTTTTAATAAAGAAAAAAATTCTCCTTGAAGGTCTAATGCATTCTTTGATAGGTTAATTTCTAGATACTTTATAATTTTTATTGCTCTCATGGATCATGTCTTATTTTCTAATACAATCCCTATTAGGTATGATGATGTAGAGGAACTTTATTTTTGCAAGTTGATCTTTTCTTTTTTAAACAGCTTTATGGATATATAACTCTTATATCATACAATTCAACCATTTAAAGAGTACAATTCAATGGCTTTTAGTATATTGTGCAACTATCACCACAATTAAATTTAGAACATTTTCATCACTCCAAAAATAAGACCTGCACGCTTTAGCCATCACTGCCTTCCATCCATTCCTTCTATCTCTTTACCTCTAGGTAACCACTAATCTACTTTCTGTCTCTATGGATTTGTATATTCTGTATATTTCATATGAATTAAATCATACAATATGTGGTCCTTTGTGACTAGCTTTTTAAACTTAGCATAACATTTTCAAGGTTCATCCACTTTGCAGCATGTATAAGTATTACATTACTTTTTTTTTTTAAGATTTATTTATTCCGCCCCCCCCCACCATTGTTTTGTGCTTGTTGTCTGCTTTCTGAGTGCTCTTCTGTGTTAGTTGTCTTCTCTTTAGGTGGCACCAGGAACCGATCCTAAGACCTTCTGTGGTGAGAGAGAGGCTGCTCAATCTCTTGTGCCACCTCAGATCCCCTGTCTGCTGTGTCTCTTATTGTCTCTCCTCTGTGTCTCTTTTTGTTGCATCATCTTGCTCTGCCAGCTCTCTGCATGGGCCAGCCCTCCTGTGCAGGCCAGCACACCACGTGGGCCAGCTCGCCACACGGGCCAGCTTGCCTTTCATCAGGAGGCCGCAAGATTTGAACCCTGGACCTCCTATATAGTAGACTGGAGCCCAATCGCTTGAGCCACATCTGTTTCCCTTGCATTTCTTTTTATTGCCAAATAATATTCCATTGTATAGATACATTTATCAGTTGCCATTTATCAGTTGATGGACATGTGGTTGTTTCCAGCTATGGCCTGGTTTGAATAATGTTGCCCTGAACACTCGTGAGCAAGTTTTTATGTGGACATAAATTTTCATTTCTCTTGGGTACATATCTTGGAGTAGAACTGCTGAGACACATGGCAACTCTATATTTAACCATTTGAGGAACTGCCAGACTGGTTTACATTCCCACCAGCAATTTATGAAGGTTCCAATTTCTCCACTTCCTTGCCAAAATCTGTTATTGTACTTTTTAATTATAGCCATCCTACTGGATATGAAGCAGTATCTCATTGTGGTTTTGATTTGTACTTCTCTGAAGGCAAATGATGTTGAACATCTTTTCATGTGCTTATTCCTCATTTGTATACCTTCTTTGGAGCAATGTCAATTCAAATCCTTTGCCCATTTTTAAATTGGGTTACTTGCCTTTTTAAAAAATTGAATTGTAAGTGTTCTTAATATATTCTAGAAGGAGATGATTTGCAAAAATTTTCTCCTATACTGTGGGTTATCTTTTTACTTTCTTGATAGTGTTCCTTGAAGCATAAATATTTTAAAGTTTGATAATGACCAATTTATTATTATTTTTTTCATTTGTTGCTTGTGTTTTTGGTGTCACATCTAAGAAACCCTTGCCTGATCCAAGGAGATAAATATTTGTCTGTTTTCTTCTAAAAGTTTTATAATTTTAGCTTTTGCATTTAGAGTCTTTATCCAGTTTGAATCAATTATTATATATGGTGTGAGGTAGGGGCCCAACTTCATTCTTCTGCATGTGGCTGTCCAGTTGCCTCATCACCATTTGTTGAAAAGACTGTTCTTTCCCCCATTGAATTGTCTTGGCAGCCATGTGAAATAGCAATTGACTATAAATGTGAGGGTTTATTTCTGGACTCTCAACTCTATTATGTTGATCTATATGTCTATTTTTTTTTTTTTTTTATATATATATTTATTTACTTTATCCATTTTAACCCCCCCCCCTTCCCCATTTGCTGTTTTTTTGTGTCCATTCGCTGGGCAATTCTCTGTGTCTGTTTCCTGCCATCTCTTCTCATCCTCCTCCTCCAGTCTTCACCAGGATTCGATCCTGGAGACCTCCAATGTAGGAGAGAGGTATTCTGCCGCCTGCGCCACCTCAGCTCCTGGCTTCTGGAGCTTTCAGAGCATCTCGTCTTGTCTCTCTCCTGTTACGTCATCATCCTGCTGCATGGCTCTCGGGGCCCGACAGCTCAGCGGCACACAGAGCCTGGCAGCCCATGCGCCTTCGGGAGGTCCCAGGGATCGAACCCAGGTCCCTCCATATGGCAGACGGACGCCCAACCATTTGAGCCACATCCGCCCCCCTATATGTCTATCTTTATGCCAGTATCACACTGTCTTGATTATTATAGCTTTGTAAGTTTATTTTTGAGTTTTTATTTTTATTTTTCTCTTTTTCTTGTAGTATGTTTTGAAATTGAGAAGTTTGAGTTCTCCAACCTTGCTCTCCCTTTTCAAGACTGGTTTGGTTATTCTTTGTCCTTTGAATTTCCAAATTTTAAGATCAGTTTGTCAATTTCTGCAAAGAAAGTTGCCCTTGTATCCAATGATGTTATCCAACTCTCTTATTAGTTTTACCAGCTTTTCTGTTGGTTTTATTGCTTTCTATGTAGATGTTATATCATCTTCAAGTGGTTAAAGTTTTGTCTTTTTTTCCAAATTCTTATATCTCCTATTACTTTTTCTTGTCTTATTGCCTGGGCCAGGGCCTTCAGTTCTGTGATGAATAGTAACAATGATAGTAGGCAACTACTCTAATCAAAACTGTCTAACTTTTCTCCATGGAATATGCTGAGAGTTTTTGGTGTGTGGCCTTTAATCAGGTAAATTAAATTTCCTTTTCTTTCTAGTACTCTGAAAGTTTTAAAAATAGCATAAGAAAATAAATAAAAACTAAAAAAGAAAAAGAAAAAAATACAAAAATACCATAAGAAAGTGTTGACTTTATTAAATGCTTTTTCAGCATTTGAGATAATCATATGATTTTTCTCCTTTATTCCACTGATGTGGCAATTACCTTTATAGATACTCTAACATTAAACTATTCTTACATTATTGACATAAATTCTACTTGATCATAATATATCAATGTTTTCAATACATCATTGGATTGGGTTAGCCATTATTTTATTTAGAATATTTGGATCTATTTTTATAAGAAAAATAAGACTGTAGTTCTCTTATGCAGTTTGGAATCAAAGTTATATTAGCCCTATAAATGAGTTGGAAAGATTTCCCTCTTTCTGTTTTCTGGAACAACTTGTCTGAAAAAGGGAATATGCATTGTTGCAAGTAGACTAGAACTCATCTATAAAATTATCTTGGCCTGAGAATTTTGGGAATGGGAGTGGAGGGGAAGTTTTTGGTTGCCATTAAAAAAAAAAAAAGCTTTAATGAGTATAATTGACATATAGTAAATGATACATATTTAAAGTTTACAGTATGTTTTTAGACATCTATACATCACTATACATCATTTTACCATCACTACAATCAACATAACAAACCTATGCTTCTTGTGTCCTTTTGTAATCTTTCCCACTTTACCTTCCCTGATCTGCTATCTATTGCTAAAAATTTGTTCACATTTTCTAGAATTTTATGTAAGTGGAATCATATAGTATATATTTTTTTGTTTGGTACTTTTCACCCAGCAAAATTATTTTGAGATTTATTCTTATTTATTCTTATTGGAATGTGTATCAATAGTTAATTCTTTTTATTGCTGAGTTGCAGCCCATTATATGTATATACCATAATTTCTTCAGCTATTCACTTGTTGATGGTTATTTGGGTTATTTCCAGTTTTTTTCTATTCCAAATAAAGCTGCTATGAACATTCATGTGCAAGTATTTGCATGGACATATGATTTCATTTCTCTTAGGTAAATAGCTGGTATTGGTATGGCTACCTTATATGGTAGGAGTATGTTTAACTTTTTAAGAAACTGCCTAACTGTTGTCCAAAATTGTTCTATTTTACACTCCCACTAGCAGTGTATGAGATTTCCAGTTGTTCCACATCATCTCCATCGGTATTTTAAATTTTATGAATTCTAATAGGTGTGTAGTGATATCTCATTGTGATTTTAATTTGCATTTCCTAATGATTAATGATGCGGAGACATTTTTTTCACATACTTATTTTGTTATTCATGTATTTCCTTTGATGATTTGTTTGTTAAAATCTTTTGACCATTAAAAAATGGTTTGTTTTCTAATGTTTTATTTATTTTTCTTGTGTTTTAAGACTTTTTTTATATATCCTGGATACAAGTCCTTTATCAGACAGGTGATTTGCAAATATTGTCTCCAAGTTGATAGATTTTTTTTCATTCTCTTAACAGTATCTTTCAGAGTTCTTAATTTTGAAGAAATCCAATTTATCTATTTTTTTTATGGATCATGCCTTTGGTGTCATATATAAGAAATCTTAGTCAAACTCAAGGCCACAAAGATTTTCTTCTATGTTTTCTCATGTAAGTTTTATAGTTTTAGGTTTTAAATTAGGTCTATGTTCTATTCTTAATTTTTGTCTGTGGTGTGAACTATGGATCCAAGTTCATTTTTTTGCATATAATATAATTTTCCCAGCATCATTGATTAAAAAGACTACCTTTTGTCTACTGAACTACCTTTGCCTCTTTCTGAAAATCAATTGAATATATATATATATTCCTGTACTCTCTATTCCATTAAATTGATCTATGTATCTATCGCTTCACTATCAACACTGTCTTGAATACTGACACGTATAATTTCTTGAAATCAGGTAGAGTAAGTACCCCAACTTTGTTCTTTTTCGAAGTTGTGTTCACTGTTCTAGATCCTTTGATTTACCATATGAGTTTTAGATTTAGTCTGTCAATTTCCACAAAAAGGACTTCTGAGATTTTCAGTGGGATTGAATTGATTCTATCAATCAAATTAGGGGAAAACTGACACCTTAACAATGTTCTTTTCATCCATGTACTCAGTATATCTCTTCATTTGTTTAGGTTGTCTTTAATTTCTCTCAGCATTGTTTTATAACTTTTAGTTTATGTATTTTGCACATCTTTTGTCAGAGTTATTCCGAAGTATTTTTTTCTTTATTTTTAAAGAAGTTTTAGATTATATAAAAGTTACATGGAAAATATAGGAGATTCCCATATACCCCTACCCTCTCCCCTACTCACATTTTCCCCTGTTAATAACATCTTTCATTAGTGAGGTACGTTTGTTTCAATTGATGAAAAACTATTGAAGCATTGCAACTAACCATGGTCTATAGTTTACATTATGGTTTATGCCTTGCACCATACAATTTTATAGGTTTTGGCAAAATCAAAATGGCCTGTATCTGTCATTACAATATCATGCACAACAATTCCAGTGTCCCCCAAATGCCCCATGTTCCACCTATTCTTCCATGCCCCTCCCCTCAGAACCTCTGGTGATCACGTCTTTATATCAATGCTATAAATTCTTACATTACTAGAATAATAATGTGTACTTTGGTCCATAGTTGCATTCCCCCCTTATGTTTGTTCATTCCTCAATCTTGAGAATTTGGGGATGGTTGTGCCCACTCTGCTTCCAGTTGAGAGGAAGCTTAGATCCCATGGGGCATATGGATGGAACTGTCTTGTTTGCATTTGTAGATACCTGTTTTTTTGGTCGAGCATTGTCCATCATCACCATTTTCTTAGTTACCCTGGGCAAGTCTAGTGAAATGGAGAGTAGATGTTAGCTGCAACTCTGCTGAGATTCGAGGTTCAACAGGCATATGAATAGACTGAAGATTTAAGTCTCAGGGACATATATTTAATGGGTATAGTGCTAATTATAGGTTCAAATAAAAGGGGCAGAAGAAACAAGTATAGGGAAATTATAAATGAGTCTAACTCTGTTACACTGGGGAAATAGGTTAGCATATATGCCAAAGTAAGGCCCATGGATGGGGTGCTGATTTCCTGGGGTTGTGTGCCCTGCCTATAGTGTTCAGATGTCTCTAGAGCCCTCAGGAGCACCCCTGTTTAAGGCTGTGTTTACTGTGGCAGGTAGTGAGATTCTCCTGAGACATGCATAAGCATAACCTCTGGAATGACATCCTGACTCACTTTGAAATCTCTTAGCCATAAAAACTCATTAGTATTTAATATTTCCCCTTTTTGTTCAAGGTTTTTTCCAAATGCATTATTAGTTGGAGCTTGATAATTATCCCTCAGTGCCAAGGAGGTCCATCCCCAGGAGTCATGTCCCATGCTGGGGAGAAGATAGTGAGCTTATATGCTGAGTTTGGCTTAGAGAGAGGCCACATTTGAGTAACAAGGAGGTTTCCAGGAGGTAGCTCTTAGGCAATATATATTGCTAGGCTAAGTTTCAATTTTACAAGAATAAGGTTCCTAAGTACAAGCACTAATACCAAGGGCCTGGCATATTGGCCTGTCTTCTTTCGCTAGGCACTGCCTACATACTGTACAGATTCTTGCCACTCTATTAGAGAATATAGCAGGACTCCCCAGGACTAAGTATTTTTGATGTTATTGTAATTTGTATTGTTTTTTAATTTTAATTTCTGGTTGTTCATTATGAGTATATATAATGCACTTAATTTGTGTATATCAATCTTGTATTCTACAACCTTGATGAACTCACTTTTTTTTCATTTTTTTTAATTTTCAAAAATACTTCAATTACATAAATATTACAGAGAATATATTGAACTCACTTTTTAATTCCAATGAATTTTATTTTCAGATTCCATAGGACTTCCTACATGTACAACTGTGTTATTCTTTGAATAAGACAGATTTATTTCTCTTTTTCCAACCTGGATTCCTTTATTTCTTTTTCTTGCCTTATTACACTGGCTAGAACATACAATACAATGTTGAATAGAAGTGGTGAGAGCAGATAATTTTGCTGCGTTCCTGATCTTAGGGGGAAAGCATTCAATATTTTCCCTTTAAGTAAAATGCTAGTTGTAGGCTTTTTGTAGATGCCCTTTTCAGAGACTAACTTTTGGCTTTGTAATTTTCTGTATTGTACTGTATCATATTGCATCAGCGCTATTGTTTTCTATGTCATTAATTTCTGCTCTTGAATTTTTCTATTTTCTTTTCATTTAGTTTATTATTTTTATTTCTAGAATGAATGGTTACATTATAGATTCTCTGCATTTCTTCTTCTCTAATATATTCATTTAAGGCCATAAATTTCTCTTAAGAATAACTTTAGTGAATCTCACAAGTTTTAATAAGTTGCATTTTTGTTATTGCTTCAACTCAAGATATTCCTTAACTTTTCATTATGATTTCTTCTTTTATACATGGGTTATTTAGAAATGAGTGCTTAATTTCCAAAAGTGTGGGGATTTTCTAATTGTTTTTCTGTTATTGATTTCTGATTTAATTCCACTGTGGTCAGAAAATATATTCTACATGACTTAAATTCTTTGAAAAAAAAAAAATTCTTTGGAATTTGTTAAGCCTTGCTTTATGGTCCAGCACATGTAAACTATAGTAAAGGTTTTATTGCATTTGCAAAGATTATGTATTGATCAGTTATAATACAATGTTCTATATATTTAAATTAGGTCAATTTTGTTGATTGAGTTTTTCAAATTATTTATATTCTTATTGAATTTTCTGGCTTTTGTTATATTTCTATGGCAGCACAGTTGTAGAACATTCAGAAACACAGAAAATTCTAATGTGTGAATGTACCACAATGTCCATACTGTTTCTGTGATGTCCATGCTGTTTGGTTAGAACATAATGTCCATGCAGTTTTTTTTCTAATTAGAGAAGTTGTAGGTTTACGGAATAATCATGCAGAAACTGGAGAGTTCCCATATACCACACCCTTGCCCAATATATGAACATCTTACATTAGTGTGGTACATTTGCTACAATTGCTTACAGAATATTATTATAATTGTACCATTAACTACAGTCCATGGTTTACATTAAGGTTTCCTATTTGAATTGCACAGTCCTATGTTTTTAAAAAAATGTTATTCTAGTAAAAGGTATAGCCTAAAATTTCTCCTTTTAACCACATTCAAATACATAATTCAGTGCTATTATGTTCACAATGTTGTTCTACCATCATCTGCATCCATTACCAAAACTTTTCTATCATCCCTGATAGAAACTCTGTGCAATTTAAGCATTAACTTCCCATTCCCTACACTCAGTTAGGCCTCTGGTAAACTATGTATTAGTTTATGACTATGAATTTGCTTATTCTAATATTACATAACAGTGAAACCAGACAATATTTGTCCTTTTGTGTCTGGCTTATTTCACTCAACATGATATCTTCAAAGTTCATCCATGTTGTCACATGTATCAGAACTTCCTTCCTTTTTATGGCTCAATAATATTCCATTATATGTATATACCACATTTTGTTTATCCATTCTTTGGTTGATGGACACTAGAGCTATTTACATCTTTTGGCTAGTGTGAATAATGCCGCTATGAACATCAGAGTGCAAATATCTGTTCGAGACCCTGCTTTCAATTCTTTTGGATATATAGCTGGAAGTAGGATTGCTGAGTCATACCATAATTCTATACTTAATTTTCTGGGGAAATACCAAACTGTCTTCCACAGCAGTTACACCATTTACATTCCCACCAACAAAGAATGAGTGTTTCTATTTCTCCACACCTAACACTTGTACTTTTCCATTTTTTGAAAAATGGTAGGCATTGCTATGGGTGTGAAATGATATCTCATTGTGGTTTTGATGTGCATTTCCTCAATGGCTAATGATGTTGAGTATCTTTTCATGTGATTTGTGGCCATTTGTATATATTCTTCAGAGAATTATCTATTCAAGTTTTTTGCCCATTTTTTAATTGGGTTGTTTGTCTTTTTGTTGTTGAGTTATAAGATTTCTTCATATATTTTGGATAGTAAAAACTTATCAGATATGTGATTTCCAAATATTTTTTCCCATTGTGTAGGTTGTCTTTTTAAAAACAATTTATTGAAGTATATCATTCATACATGAACATACATAAACAATAAGTGTTTAGTAAACATTGTGAACTTACAAAACAAACATGTATAACATCATACAGGGCTCCCACACATCACCCCACCACAAATACTTTGCATTGCTGTGAAACATTTGTTAACAAATTATGAAAGAGCATCGTCAAAGTATTACTACTAACTATAGCCCATATCTTACTCCCTTATACTTAAAAAAAAAAAAATTTATTGATTATTTACTTTTATCCATTTTACCCCCCCCCCTTTTTTTTTTTTGCTGTTTTTGTGTCCATTCCCTGGGCAACTCTCTGTGTCTGTTTCCTGCCCTCTCTTCTCATCCTTCTCCTCCTGACTTCACTGGGATTCAATCCTCGCAAACTCCGATGTGGGAGAGAGGCGTCCTACCGCTTGTGCCAACTTAGTTTCTGGTTTTTTGGCACGTCTCGTGTTGGCTCTCCTTTGTGTCACTCTCCTGTTATGTCATCAGCTTTCTGCGTGGCTCGGTGGGGCCTGGCAGTGCACCCACGCATGGGGCCTGGCAGCCCACGCACCTTCCATATCTATATATTTTTAATTTTTACCAGGAGGTCCTGGGGATCGAACCCAGGTCCCTCTATATGGGACAGGGATGCCCAACCATTTGAGCCACATCCACCCCCTGCTATACCTCTTAAGATTGACCAAAGATACCTAGAGTTACAGTCATTTCCCACACAGGATGGTCATATAATAAATCAGACTTGTTTTATCACCAACATTCTAAAAACCAGACCTAGGGAGAAAAACTAGGTCTGGGGACATGTGCATGGTTTCTAGTATAGCGAGTGTTTAGCCTACGCTGATTATCCCAAAATCAGGACAGCGAGATAGGTTGTCTTTTTACTTTCATGATAAATTCCTTTGAGGAACAATTTTTTTTTTACTTTTTATGTGATTCCATTTATCTATTTTTTTATTTTGTTGTTTGTGCTTTGGGGGTAAAGTGTAGGAAACCACTATCTACCACAGGGGCCTGAGGCTGCTTCCCTAGGGTTTCTCTAGGGTTTTATAGTTCTTGTTCTTATATTTAAGTGTTTGATCCATTTTGAGTTGATTTTTTTATATGCTGTGAGCTAGAGGTCTACCTTCATTCTTTTGCATATGGACATCCAGTTTTCCCACTACCATTTGTTGAGACTATTCTTTCCCAATTGAGTGGACTTGTACCCTTGTCAAAAATCAGTTGACCGTAAATGTGAAGATTGATTTCTGAATTCTTAATTTGATACCCATTTGTCTTTATGTCTGTCCTTGTGCCGGTACCATGCTGTTTTGATTACTGTGGCTTTGTAATAAGTTTTAAGATGAAGAAAAGTGAAGTTCTCCTTTGTTCTTCTTTTTCAAGATGGCTTTGTCTATCTGGGGCCCTTTACCCTACCATATAAATTTGATGATTGGCTTTTCCATTTCTGCAAAGAAGGCTGTTAGAATTTTGATTGGAATTGCATTGAATGTGTAAACTTTTTTGGGTAGAATTGACATCCTAAAAATATTTAGTCTTCCAATCCATGAGCATGGACTGCCCTTACATTTATTTGGGTCTTCTTTTATTTTTTTTTAGCAATTTTTAAAAAAAATTTTAATTTTATTGAAGTATATCATTGAACATGAATATACATAAGCAATAAGTATATAGTAAAAGTTGTGAACTTACAAAACAAACATGCATATCATCATAGAGGGCTCTGATACATCACCCCACCACCAACACCTTGCATTGTTGTGAAACATTTATTATAAACTATGAAAGAGCATTGTCAAAATCTTTTAGCAATGTTTTGTAATTTTCTGTGGATAAATTCTTTAAATCCTTGGTAGGATTTATTCCTAGGTATTTGATTCCTTTAGTTCCTATTTTAAATGGATTTTTTCTTGATTTCCTCTTCAGATTGTTCAGTAATAGCGATAGGAACATTGATTTTTTGCTTGTTGATATTGTACTGCAACACTTTGCTGAATTCATTTAATTCTAGTAGCTTTCTTGTGGATTTTTCAGGATTTTCTGTATATTGGGGATCATGTTATCTATATGTAGGGCAAGTTTTACTTCTTCTTCCAATTTTGATGTCTCATTTCTTTTCCTTGCCTAATTGTTTGGGCTAGAACTTCCAGTGCAGTGTTGAATAAGAGTGGTTACAGGGAGCATCTTTGTCTTGTTCTTGATCTTAGAGGAAATCTTTAAATATTTCACCATTAAATATGATGTTAGTGGTGGGCTTTTCATATATGCCCTTTATCATGTTGAGGAAGTTTCCTTCTATGCCTAGTTTTCTAAGCTGTTTTTGTAAATCATGAAAGGATGTTTTATTGGTTAAATGCTTTTTCTGCATCAATTGAGATGATCATGTGTTTTTTTTATTATTTATTTTATTTATTTCATTCTGCTAATGTGATGTGTTACATTAATTGATTATTTATATTTGCCACCCTTGCATACTTGGGATAAATCTCACTTCGTTATGGTGTATAATTCTTTTAATGTGCTGTTGGATTTGGTTTGCTAGTATTTTGTTGAAGATTTTTGCATCTATATTCATAAGGGATATGGGTCCTTTGTAGCATCTTTATCTGGCTTTGGTATTAGGGTGATGTTAGACTCATAGAGTTAGTCAAGGAGTGTTCCTTTTTCTTCAATTTTTGGAAAGTATTTCAGCAGGATTGGTGTTAATTCTTGGAATGTTTGGTAAAATTCACCAGTGAAGCCAGCTGGTCCTGGGATTTTCTTTGTTTGGAAGTTTGGATTATTGATCCAATCTCTTTACTAGTTATTGGTCTGTTGAAATCTTGAATTTCTTCTTGAGTCAGTGTAGGTAATTGTGTGTTTATAGGAATTTGTCCATTTCATCTAGGTTATCTAATATGTTGGTATACAATTGTTCATACTATTCTCTTATAATCCTTTTTATTTCTCTAAGGTTGGTAGTAATGTCCCCCTTTCATTTCTTTTTTTTTTTTTTTTTTTTTTAAAGATTTTATTTATTTATTCATTTATCCCCCCCTTGCTGCCCGTGCTCACTGGGTCAGCCAACCACACCGTGCGGGCAGGCCTGCCCTCACCAGGAGGCCCCGAGAACCGAACCCGGGGCCCCCCACATGGTAAACAGGAGCCCTACTGATTGAGCCACAGCCGCTTCCCTCCCCCTTTCATTTCTGATTTTAGTATTCATGTTCTCTCTCTTTCGTTCTTTGTCAGCCTAGCTAAAGTTTTGCCTAATTTATTGATCTTTTCAAAGAGCCAACTTTTGGTTTTGTTGATACTCTCTAATTTTGAATTTTTTCTTTTTCATTATTCTCTGCACTAATCTTTGTTATTTCTTCCTTCTGCTCTCTTTAGGTTTAGTTCACTTTTCTTTTTCTAGATCCTCCAGTTGTAAGGTTAGGTCTCTGGTTTGAGATATTTCTTCTTTTTAAATGTAAGTATTTAGAGCTATAGATTTCCCTCTTAACACTGTCTTTGCTGCATCCCATAAGTTGTGTTATGTTGTGTTTTCATTTGCCTCAAGATATTTCCTAATTTGCCTTGTCATCTGTTCTTTGACACATTGGTTTGTCTAAGAGTGCATTGTTTAATTTCCACATATTTTTTAATTTCCCAGTCTTTCTTTGTTATTGATTTCTAACTTCATTCCATTGTGTTTGGAGAATACATACAATATGTTCTCCATATTATGGAGACTTCAATATTTTTTAATTTATTGAGACTTGTTTTGTGACCTTAGATATGTTCTATCCTAGAGAATGATCCATGTGTACTAGAGAAAAATGTGTATTCTGCTGCTATTTGGTGACGTGTTCTATAAATGTTTGTCAAGACTAGTTAGTTTAGAGAATCATTCAGATTTTTTTTAACAAATCAATTTTATTGATACATATTAATAAAGCAAACAATTCATCGAAAGTGTACAATCAATGGTATTTGGTATCATCATGCAGGTGTGCATTCATCACTCCAATCATTATTAGAGCATTTTCATTATTTCAATAATAATAAGCAAAAAACAGACAAACAAATAGGAAAAATTTTCACCTCTCAATCTCTGTTTATCCTGCTGTACACAACTGCTATTTCTGGCTATTCTTGCACAGTTATTTATTTATTAAGCAGTTTTATTGAGATATATGCACATACCATATGATCTATCCAAAGTGTATAATCAGTGGCTTTTAGCATAATCACAATGTTATGCATTCATCACCGAAAAATTTTTTAGAACAATTTCACTACTCTAAAATGAAAAATTCCACATCCCTTAGCATTCCTTATAAACACTAATCTAATTTCATCTTTATAAATTGATTTATATTTATCTTTATTGAAATAGAATCATACAATATGTAGCACTTTGTTTCTAGTATCTTTCACTTAGCAAAATGTTTTTTTTAATCTGATATTAACATTTTGTAGTATTAACATACATTCATACAGCTTCAAATAAAAATGGTCTTATATATGCAATTTTACCCATATTCATATTTCACATGTGGTTTTACTATGCTATACAGTTTCATGTTACATTTTTTAGCTCTCATTTTAGTAATATACATGACCTTAGACTTTCCCTTTAAACAACTTTCATACCCACATAATAGTACTGCTAGTTACAGACATTATGTTGGGCATTCAACCTTTTCTATTCATTTCCAAAGATTAACACACATCCTTTTTACCAATCCTGTACAAGTTATCCCTCAGGTTTCCATTCCCTAAATTCATTCTATTTTCTGGTGACCCATATTCAAGTTAGTAACTCCATGAGATTATGCAATATATTTAGTTCATAGTAGCTCACCCACAATATATTTAGTTCATAGAAGCACAATCATACAGTATTTGTCCTTTTATGTCCGGCTTGCTTCATTCAATATAATGTCCTCCAGGTTCATCCATGTTGCCATATGCTTTACAACTTCATTTCTTCTTACAACTGCATAATATTCCATTGTGTGAATAGACCACAGTTTGTTTATCCATTTATCTGTACTTGGACACCTAGGTCGTTTCCACCTTTTGACAATGGTGAATAATGTTGCTATGAACATCAGTGTACAGATGTCTGTTCGTGTCAGTGCTCTCAGTTCTTCTGGGTATATACCCAGTAGTGGTATTGCCAGGTCACATGGCAGGACTATATTCAACTTCTTTAGGAACTGCCAAACAGTCCTCCACAGTGGCTGTACCATTCTACATTCCCACCAACAGTGAAGAAGTGTTCCTATCTCTCCACATCCTCCCCAACACTTGTAGTTCTTTGTCTTTTTAATAGTGGCCGTTCTGATAGGTGTGAAATGATATCTCATTGTAGCTTGATTTGCAGTTCCCTTATCATGAGTGATGTTGAGTATTTCTTCATATGTTTTTTTGCCATTTGTATTTCTTCTTTTTTTTTTTAAAGATTTTATTTATTTATTCATTTATCCTCCCCCCCCTTGCTGCTTGTGCTCGCTGGGCCAGCCAACCACGCCGTGCGGGCAGGCCTGCCCTCACCAGGAGGCCCCGGGAACCGAACCCGGGGCCTCCCATATGGCAAACGGGAGTCCCACTGACCGAGCCACAGCCGCTTCCCTGTATTTCTTCTTTAGACAAATTTCTATTCAAATTTTTTCCCCATTTTTAAATTGGGTTGTTTGTCTTTTATTGTTGAGTTGTAACCTCTCTTTATATATCCTGGATATTAAACTCTGATCAGATATGTGATTTCCAAATATTTTTTCCCATTGAGTTGGCTGCCTTTTCACCCTTTTGACAAAGTCCTGTGAGGTGCAAAAGTGTTTAATTTTGAGGAGGTCCCATTTATCTATTTTTTCTTTTGTTGCACGTGCTTTGGGTGTAAGGTCCAAGAAAGCACCACCTACTACAAGGTCTTGAAGATATTTCCCTTCATTTTCTTCCAGTAGTTTTATGGTCCTGGCTTTTATATTTAGATCTTTGATCCATTTTGAGTTGATTCTTGTATAGGGGGTGAGATAAGGGTCCTCTTTCATTCTTTTGGTTATACATATCCAGTTCTCCCAACACCAATTGTTGAAGAGACTGTTTTGTCCCATTAACATGGACTTGGTAGGTTTGCCAAAAACCAGTTGAGGGAAGTGGATGTAGCTCAAGTGGTTGGGCTCCCGTTTACCACATGGGAGGCCCCAAGTTTGATTCCCGGGGCCTCCTGGTGAATGCAAGCTGGCACGGTGAGCTGACCACTCGCGCGGCATGGTAAGCTGGCTCAGCAAGATGACACAACAAAATGGAGACAAACAGACACAGAAAAATGCACAAGAAATGGATACAGCGAGCACAAGCAGCAAGGGGGTGGGGATAAATAAAATAAATCTTAAAAACAAAAACAAAAAAACCCACTTGACTGTAGAGGTGAGGGTTTATTTCTGGACTCTCAATTCTATTACATTGATTGATGTGTCTATCTTTATTTCAGTACCATGCTGTTTTGACCACTGTAGCTTTGTAATGTTTCAAGGTCAGGCAGGGAAATTCCTACCATGTTGCTCATCATTTTTAGCATGCTTTTGACTATTTGGGGGCACTAACTCTTCCAAATGAATTTGGTAATTGCCTTCTCTAATTCTGTAAAGTAAGCTGTAGCCCATATCTTTTGATTGGTGAGTTTAGTCCACTCACAATCAATGATATTACTATAAATGTATTATTTACTTCAACCATTTTATTCTTTGGTTTTCATATGCCATATCTTATCTTTGTCTGTCTTTTTACTCTTTGGTTATCTTTTCTGCTGTTCTTTCTTCTATACTCTCCTCCAAGCCTCTCTCTCCTGTGTTTTTTTGGGGGGGCTCTAAGGCTTCCTTTAATATTTCCTGCAAAGGTGGCTTCTTTTTGATGAACGCTCTTAGTTTCTGTTTGTTTGTGAATGTTTTAAACTCACTTTCATATTTAAAGGACAATTTTTCT
This sequence comes from Tolypeutes matacus, assembly GCA_026826555.1. Classification (NCBI taxonomy): domain Eukaryota; kingdom Metazoa; phylum Chordata; class Mammalia; order Cingulata; family Chlamyphoridae; genus Tolypeutes; species Tolypeutes matacus. Next base: position 50,360,480 of record JAKSZT010053883.1, read on the forward strand.
GGATAAAGAATTCTTGGTTGGCAATTTTTCTCTTTCATTATCTTAATTGTATCATACCGCTGTCTTCTTGCCTCCATGGTTTTTGATGAGAAATCTGCACTAAGTCTTACTGGGTGTCCCTTGTATATGAGGGTTTGCTTCTTTCAGACTTTTCTCTTTATCTTTGACATTTGACAGTCTGAGTAGTATGTGTCTTGGAGTAGTTCTGTTCACATTTATTCTGACTGAGGTACGCAGCACTTCCTGGATGTGTAAGTTCATTTCTTTCATGAGAGTTGGGAAATTTTCAGCTATTATTTCCTCAAATACTCCTTCTGCCCCTTTTCCCTTTTCTTCTCCTTCTGAAACTCCCATTACACATATGTTGTTGCATTTTGTGTTGTCATTCAAATCCCTGAGCCCCTGCTCAATTTTTTCCATTCTTTTCTCTCTTCAATTTCAGCTGTTCTGTCTTCAGTATCACTTATTTTTTCTTCTATCATTTCAAGGCTGCTTTTGTATGCCTCTAATGTGTTTTTGATCTCACCTATTGTGTATTTCATTCCCATGAGCTCTATTGTTTTTTTTTTTTTGTTTGTTTGTTTTTTTACCGGGAGGTCCCGGGGATCGAACCCGGGTCCCTCCATATGGGAGACGGACGCCCAACCAGTTGAGCCACATCCGACCCCTCTATTGCTTTTTAAATTCAGGTTCTCAAATTCTTCTTTGTGCTTGCTCAGTGTCTTCTTGATGTTGTTTAATATTTATTTATATATTTATTCCCTCCCCGCTTCTTGTTTTGTGCTCACTGCTCTCTGTGTCCATTTGCTGTGTGTTTTTCTGTGTCTCCTTGTCTTCTCTTTAGGCAGCACTGGGAACCGATCCTGGGAAGTGGGAGAGAAGCGTTCAGTCTCTTGTGCTGCCTCCGTTCCTGGTCTGCTGTGTCTCTTATTGTCTCTCCTCTGTTTCTCTTTCTGTTGCATCATATTGCTGTGCCAGCTCTCCACTCAGGCCAGTACTCCATGTGGGCCAGAACTCCACATGGGTCAGCTCTCCGCTTGGGCCAGCTCACCGCATGGGCCAGCTTGCCTTCACCAGGAGGCCCTGGGAATCGAACCCTGGACCTCCTATATGGTAGACAGTAGCCAATGCTTGATCCACATCTGCTTCCCTGTTTACCTCTTTAGCCATATTGTCTTTCAACTTGTCAATTTGATTTTGGAAATTTGTGTGCATATCACTGATTAGTTGTCTCAATTTTGCATCTCTTCTGGGGCTTTTACATATTCCTTTTCTTGGGCCATTTCTTCCATTTTCTTTTTATGGCTTGTAATTTTTTTGCTGATGTCTAGACATCTGATTAGGGTGGTGAATTTACTCAGATGCTTGTTTTCTCTCTCTTTCATAAGGTTTTAGTGGCAGGAGGCTGTTCTTTGATTCTTGGTTCAGCCTGTTCTAGGTCTTTAGAATTGTCCCTGTTAGTTGCTCAAATCTGAGCACTGGACCCAGTAATGGGTTGCAGACCCACTTCTTAGGGCCTTGGGTAGGGAGGCTGTAAAGCCTCTCTTGCTTATTTACTTTTAATTTCCTACGTGCCCTTCTTTGGTCTGCCAGCAGATGGCGTGCCTTGGCAGCACTCTCAGTTCAATGCCTGGCCGGAGTGTTTGCTGCAGTAGGGACCCATTCAATGTGACAGGTTCCTTCCTGAAGGCTAAGAGCCTTGTGATTCAAACTTTCTCAGACAGTTCTCCAAGCTTTGTTGGCAGCCCCTCCCTTTTCCCGGGTAGGAAGTAATTCTACTCCCCTCTACATCCTCAGCAACTAGTCCTGATCAGCCCCACCTGGCCTGGAAGGGCTTGCAGGACACAGCAAACCAAAATTGTGGGTCAAAAGCTAAATCAGCCTTAGGCTGTGTCCGTCTCTATCCCCTTTCTGGGGAGGTGGAACCCTCTTTGTCTGTAGCTGCTGGTCTGAGGCCTGAGAATTCAAAAGTGTCTATAGTGTGAGGGAGAGTGCTGTCATTTACTGCTGCAGATTTTAACTCACAGTTTTGCTATCGTGATTCTTTTCCTTTATCCCTCTCTCCTCTTGGGGGTGTCCAGCCTTCCCCCAGTGTCCTAAGTCCTAGAAGATTTTTTTTTTCCAGGCAATTTTTGCCTGTCCTCTCACTACTTTTCTGGGAGAGAAGAGAATCTTGTGTCTTTCTAGTCCACCATTTTACCAGAAGTCCCATTCACATTTTTTATTTCCTTGTTGGTCTTCTATCTAGATGTTATATCCATTATTGTAAGTGGTGTATTGAAGTCTCCAACTATTAATTTATTTCTCCCTTCAATCTGTCAATATTTGCTTGATAGATTTTGAGGCTCTGCTATAGGTCCATATATATTTATAATTGTTATGACTTCTTGTTGAATTGACCCCTGTGGTGGTTAGGCTAACGTGTCAACTCGGCCAGGTAATTGTGTCCAGGTGTTAAGTCCAGCAAGCACTGGGCTAATTGTAATACAAGAGCATTTATGGACTTAGATCACCAGTAAGTTTACTGCATGGATGGCTGATTACATCTGCATCAATTACGGAGATTGCACCATCAATGGGTGACACTTTTATCCAATCAGTTGAATGCCTTAAAAGGGGAAGTGATTTCAACATTCAGAGAGAATTTCCCAGCTAGTCTTTGGACAGCCAACTTCTCCCAGAAACTCATCAAGGACCTTTCATCGGACTTTCATCAGAGCCCCTGGCTTGCAGCCTGCCTGTGGAACCTGGACTTGTGCATCCCCACAGTCATGTGAGAGACTCATAAAATCTCATATTATTGACAGATACCTCCTGTTGATTCTGTTTCCCGAGGGAACCCTGACTAATACAACCCCTTTATCAGTATATAGTTACCTTCTTTGTCCCTTGTAATAGTTTTTGTCTTAAAGTCTATTTTATCTGATATTAGTATAACTACCCAGCTCTTCTGGTTACTATTGGCATGGCATATATTTTTTCCATCCATTTTCTTTCAACCTTCTTGTGTCTTTGAATTTAAAGAGAATCTCTTATAAACAGTATATAGTTGAGTCATGCTTTTTAAAAAAATCCATTCTCCTCATCTTTGCCTTATGACTGGAGATTTTAATCCATTTATATTTAAAGTAACTACTGATAATGCAGGATTTTCTTCTGCCATTTTTAAAATTTTTGTCTTTGTGAGTCATACATTTTTTGACCTTCAATTCTTCCATTAATGCTTACTTTCATATTTATTTGATTTTTTTGTATTATACCATTATTAGGCCCATCTCATTTATTTCTGAATATATTTTTAATAGATTTTCTTTTTAGTTACCATGGGGCTAAAAGTTAACTTCCTAAATTTATCACAGTCATGTTTGATTTGATAACAACTTACCTTCAATAGCATTCACATACACTGTTCCTATACACCCCTGTACCCCCACCTTTCAGTTGTACTTGCTACAAATCATACCTTTATACATTGTATGTCCAAAACCAGATTTATCATTACTTTTTATGCATTTGCATTTTATAAACTTTAAGAAGTAAAAAGTGGAGTTATATGCCAAAAATACACTACAATATTACTGGCATTTATAATTACCCATATGGTTAACTTTACCAGATATGATGGCTTGGAACTATATACCCCAGAAAAATATGTTCATAAACTTAATCCATTCCTTGTGTATAAACCTCATAAATATGATCTTTTGATGAGGTTACTTCTGTTAAGGCATGGTCCAAATGAATCAGGATGTGTCTTAATCCTATAAGCCTTAGAAGAAAAGACACACACACACACAGAATACCACAGGGTATTCTCAGAAGCTGGAAGTAAATGGAACCCAGAGAAGCTAGAAGAGTCAGCCATGAGCATTGCCAAGTGACAGAAAATCCAAGGATTTCTAGCAGCCAGTCCCAAAATGCTACAGTCTTCTGTGAGAAATCATCACCTTGCGGACACCTTGATTTTGAACTTCTCCTAGCCTCAAAACCATAAGCCATCAAAAGCCCATTGTTTAAGCCAAGGCATTGCATCCAGGAAATGAAAATGCCAGAGGTCTTTATTTCTTTTTGCCACTTCAATCCACTGTCTAGTATACTTTCCTCTTAGTCTGAAGAACTCCCTTTAGCATTGCTTGTAGCGCAGGTCTAGGGTGATGAACTCCCTCAGCTTCTGTTTATCTGGGAATGCCTTAACCATTCCCTCATTTTTGAAAGAAACTATTGCCAGATATAAAATTCCTGGTTGGAAAAAAATTTTTTTTTTTCAGCACTTTAAATATTTTGTCCTACTGCCTTCTTTCCTCTATGTTTTTTTTTTTTTTCATTTTAAGAACAATTTATTTTAAAAAAAGATAAGATGAAAAAAAGTAAAACAAAAACAAAACAACAACAACAACAAAAATTTATTGAGGGAAATGGGTGTAGCTCAGTGGTTGAGTGCCTGCTTCCCATATATGAGGTTTTGGGTTCAATCCCCAGTACTTCCTGGAAAAAAAACCCACACAATTTCTTGAAGTCTATCAATCATACATGAGCATACATAGACAATAAGTATATAGTAAAAGTTGTGATCTTACAAAACAAACATGCATAACACCATATAGGACTTTCATACATCACCCTACTATAAATACCTTGCATTGTTGTGAAACATTTGTAACAAATTATGAAGGAGCATTGTCAAAGTATTACTACTAACAATAGTCCATTTGGTGTATTTCTCCCCCAACCCACTCTATTATTTTTTTTGTTCACAAGCCATATATTTTATCTAAAGTGTACAGTCAATGGCATTTGTCATAATTACGAGTTCTGCATTCATCACCTCAATCAATAATAGAGCATTTTTCATTACTCCAATAAACAACAAAAACCAAACCACTATCATACCCATATGTTAGTGCTCCTAATTACAAATCCTATGATGTGTTTTCAGCATTTCTATTCATTTCCAAACATTTCCAAACAACTTTTTACCAATTCTGTGCAGATTAAGCCTCAGCTTTGCGTTCTCTAATCACATTCTATTCTCTTGTGACTTATATTCTAGCTATTAATTTCATGAGTTTGTTCATAATAGTGAAATCATACAATATTTGTCCTTTTGTGCCTGGCTTGCTTCACTCAGCATAATGTCCTCCAGGTTCATCCTTGTTGTCATATGCTTCACAATTTCATTTCTTCTTACAGCTGAATAATATGCCATCATGTATATACAGCACAGGTTGTTTATCTATTTGTCAGTTGAAGGACATCTGATTGTTTCCATCTTTTGGCAAATGTGAGTATTGTCACTAAAAGCATCAGTGTGAAGATGACTGTTCATGTCACTGCTCTTTGTTCTTCTGGGTATGTACCTGGTAGTGGTATTGCCAGATCCCATGGTAGATCTAGATTTAACTTCCTTAGGAACTGCCAAACAGTCCTCCACAGTGGCTGTACCATTCTACATTCCCACCAACAGTGAATAAGTATTCCTATCACTCTGCATCCTCTCCAACACTTGTAGTTTTCTGTTTTGTTAATAGTGGCCATTCTAGTAGGTGTGAAATGATATCTCATTGTAACTTTGGTTTGCATTTCTTTAATAGCCAGTTGAACATTTTTTCATGTGTTTTCTCACCATTTGTATGTCTCCTTAAGAAAAATGTCTATTCAGGTTTTTTGCCTATTTTTTAACCAGACCAGTTGTCTTTTTATTGTTGAGTTGTAGGATCTTTTTATATATCATGGATCTATGACTCTTGTTGGATGTGTGATTTCCAAATATTTTCTTCCATTGACTAGGCTGCCTTTTTACCCACTTCACAAAGTCCTTTGAGGTGCAGAAGTGTTTGTCTATTTTTTCTTTTGTTGCTTGTGTTTTGGGTGTAAGGTTTAAGAGACCCCCCACTTATCAGAAGATCTTGAAGATGGTTTCCTACATTTTCTTCTAGAAGTTTTATGGTCCTGGCTTTTATGTTTAGGTCTTTGATCCATTTTGAGTTGATTCTTGTATAAAGAGTGAGATAGGGGTCCTCTTTCATTCTTTTGGTTATGGATATCCAGTTCTTCCAGCATTATTTGTTGAAGAGACATTGGAATTGTACTGCATGATTTTGCAAAGATAGATACAGGCCATTACACATTCTGTCAAAACCTATAAAATTTATGATGCAAAGTGTAAACCATAGTGTAAACTATTAACCATGGTTAGTAGCGAAGCTTCAATATTTGTTCATCAATTGTAACAAATGTACCATACTCATGTAAGATGTAATTAATAAGAGAAAATGTGAGAGGGGGAGGGTTGGGATATATGGAAATCCCATATACATATATATATATATATTTAGAAAGTACCAGGGATTAAACCCGGAACCTTGTACAGAGGAGCAGATGCTCAAATACTGAGCTACACCCACTCCCTCCCTATACTTTTTCTTTTTTTTTTTTTCTTTTTTTTTTTTACCGGGAGGTCCCGGGGATCGAACCCAGGTCCCTCCATATGGGAGACGGATGCCCAACCAGTTGAGCCACATCCGACCCCCCTATATTTTTTCATGTGACTTTTCTGTAACCTAATGCTTCTTTGAAAATAAAGTGAAAAAAAAAAAAAAAAAAAGAAGACACTGGGGGAACATACAGAAGAAATTGTAAACACACATAAAAGATAACAGATCTTATAGTGATGAAAGGCACGATGCAAGAAAAAAATTTTTTGGTTTTGTTTTTGGGGAGTTTGGGATTACAGAAAAGTTACAACTATGACAGGGGAGAATCACTGGTGCAGGATGTTGGCGGTGGTGGGGATGTGTGTGGAAGGATGGACCCAGGGCATGCCTCTATGGAATATGTGTTCATGTGGTAATGGGGTATTATCTCAGTGGGTGGAATCCCACACAACAGCCAAAACATATTAAATTCCCATCCTGGGGAGCACTGCTACATTCTCTAGCAGAGTGACAAGAATCTCTAGAGTACGTAGACAGTACCTAGTGAAAGAGGACAGACCAATACACCAGACTCTTGATATTAATGCTTGTACTTATGAATCTTATTCTTGTAAAATTGAAACTTAGCCTAGTAATATATATTGCCTAAGAGCTATCTCCTGGAAACCTCCTTGTTACTCAAATGAGTCCTCTCTCTAAGCCAAACTCAGCATATAAGCTCGCTATCTTCTCCCCAGCATGGGACATGACTCCTGGGGACAGACCCCCCTGGCACCAAGGAATAATTACCAAGTGCCAATTAGCAATGCATTTGGAAAAAGACCTTGAACAAAAAGGGGAAATATTAAATACAAATGAGGTTTTATGGCTAAGAGATTTCAAAGTGAGTCGGGAGGTCACTCCAGAGGTTATGCTTATGCACATCTCAGAAGGATCTCACCACCTGCCACAGTAAACAAAGCCTCAAACATGGGTGCTCCTGAGGGCTCTAGAGACATCTGGACACTATAAACAGGGCACACAACCCCAAAAAATCAGCACCCCATCCATGGGCCTTACTTTGGAATATATGCTAACCTATTTCCCCAATGTAACAGAGTTAGACTCATTTATAATTTCCCTATACTTGTTTCTTCTGCCCCTTTTATTTGAACCTATAATTAGCACTATACCTATGAAATATAAGTCCCTGAGACTTAAATCTTCAGTCTGTCCATATGCCTGTTGAGCCCAGACCCTCAACAGAGCTGGAGCCAATACCTCCTCTCCATTTCATCGGACTTGCCCAGGACAACTAACAAAATGATGATGATGGACAAAGTCCATCCCAAAAAACAGAGCATCTACAACTGCAAGCAAAACAGTTCCATCCATCTGTCCCATGGGATCTAAGCCCCCTTTCAATCAGAAGCAGGGTGGGCATCACCATCCCCAAATCCTGAAGAGTGAGGAATGAACAAACATAGATGAGACTGCAACCATGGACCAAGGTAGAACTATTATTATTCTAGTAATGGAAGAACTTGTAAAATTGATATAAATATAGTGGTCACCAGACGTTCTGAGGGGAGGAGGAGGGAAGAATAGCTGGAACGTGGGACATTTTGGGTACATTGGAATTGTTCTGCCTGTATTGCAATGATGGATTGAAGCTATTATACATTTTGTCAAAACCTATAAAATTGTACAGTGCCAAGTGTAAACCATAATGTAAACTATAGACCATAATTAGTTGCAATGCTTCAATATTTGTTCATCAATTGTAACAAATGTACCACACTAATGAAAGATGTTATTAGTAGGGGAAAATGTGAAGGGGGTGTGGGGTATATGGGAATCCCCCGTATTTTTGATGTGACTTTTCTGTAATTTAAAACTTCTTTTAAAATAAAGTTTAAAAAAAATAAAGTGTATGCGGGGGTCAGGGGGAAAGAGAGAGAGAGAGTGAAAGAGACTGCTCTGTCCCAGAAAAGTGGACTTGATAGGCTTACCAAAAATCAGTTGACCATAGAGGTGAGGGCCTATTTCTGAACTCTCAATTCCATTTCATTGATCAATGTGTCTATCTTTATGCCAATACCATGCTGTTTTGACCATTGTATCTTTATAATACACATCAAGTTCAAGAAGCATGTGTCCTCTGTCTTCGCTCTTCTTTTTTAGGCTGTTTTGACTATTTGGGACCCTTTTCCCTTCCAAATAAATTTGGTAATTGACTTTTCTATTTCTGTAAAGTAAGCTGTTGGAATTTTTATTGGTATTGAATTGAATCTATAAGTCAATTTGGATAGATTGACATCTTCATGATATTTAGTCTTCCAATCCATGAACATGGTATGTCCTTCTATTTGTTTAGGTCTTCATTTATTTCTTTTAGCAATGTTTTGTAGTTTTCTGAATTCAAGTCCTTTACATTACTGATGTAATTAATTCTTAGATATTTGAGTCTTTTTGTTGCTATTGTAAATGGAGTCTTTTTCTTGATTTCCTCCTCAGCTTGCTTATTACTAGTATATAGAAATGCTACTGATTTTTGTGTGTTGATCTCATATGCTGCTACTTTACTAGATTCATTTATTAGCTCTTATAGTTTTGTGTACATATTCTGGGATTTTCTAAATATAGGATCATGTCATCAGTGAATAGTGAGAATTTTTTTTTTTAACTGCATTTCTCCTCCTTTTCTTTTTTTTTTTTTTTTAAGATTTTATTTATTTATTCATTTATCCCCCCCTTGCTGCTCGCGCTCTCTGGGTCAGCTAACCACGCCGTGTGGGCGGGCTTGCCTTCACCAGGAGGCCCTGGGAACCGAACCCGGGGCCTCCCATATGGTAAACGGGAGCCCTACTGATTGAGCCACAGCCGCTTCCCTGAATAGTGAGAATTTGACTTCCTCTTTTCCAATTTGGATGACTTTTATTTATTTTTCTTGCCTAATTCCTCTAGCTAGAACTTCTAGCACAATGTTGAATTACAGTGGTGACAGTGGACATCCTTGTTTTTTTCCTGATCTTAGAGGGAAATCTTTCTACCTGTCCCCATTGAATATGATGTTGGCTGTGGGATTTTCATATATGCCCTTTATTATGTTGAGGAACTTTCTTTCTATATCTATCTTTTGAAGTGTTTTTGTCAAGAAGGGATGCTGCATTTTGTCAAATGCCTTTTCTGCATCAATTGAGAGGATCATGTGGTTTTTGCCCTTCAATTTGTTAATGTGGTGTATTTCGTGAATTGATTTTCTTGTGTTGAATCACTCTTGCATACCAGGAACAAAACCTACTTGTGACTTACAATTCTTTTAATATGCTGTTGGATTCAATTTGCAAGTATTTTGTTGAGAATTTTTGCATCTATGTTCATTAGAGAGATTGGTCTGTAATTTTCTTTTCTTGTAATATCTTTATCTGGCTTCGTTATTAGGGTGATGTTGACTTCATAAAATGTGTTGAGTAATTTTCCCTCCTTTTCAATGTTTTTTGGAACAGTTTAAACAGTATTGGTATTAATTCTTCTAGAAATGTTTGGTAGAATTCACATGTGAAGCCATCTGGTCCTGAACTTTTCTTTCCAGAAATCTAGACTGATAACTGATTCAATCTCTTTACTTGTGACTGGTTTGTTGAATTCCGGTATTTCTTATAGAGTCAATGTAGATTGCTTGTGCATTTCTAGGAATTTGTCCATTTCATCTAGGTTGTCTAATTTGTTGGCATACAGTTTCTCATAATATCTTCTTGAGGTCCCTATTAAGACTCTCAAAGAGATTCTCATCTTGTTCATTCATTGTTTTCCTTATATCCTTTAGTTCTTCCTCTGTGTTTTCCTTTATCTTCTTGTGCATATGAAGGATCACTTTTTAAAAGTTTTTGTCTGGTATATCTAAAGTCTGGTCCTTTTTATTGACAGTTTCTGGATTTTTGTATTGTTCCCTCAGATTGGCCATCATTTCCTGTTTTTTTGTTTGTTTGTTTGTTTTTGTTTTTATCTTTTGTTGCACACTGTACATTTTAATATTTTAAAGAGTTAAGTTTGGAATTTAGTCCTTGAGCTCTCTGTTCCTTTAAGTTTGTACCCAGCTAGTGATATGACAGAAATTTCCTTGAATGCCAGGTGCTAATAAAAACAAGCAAACCAAAGCAAGAAGCATCTTTCACTGACTTTGCAAATTGGCTCTGCTTTGGATGGTATATTCCTTCAGACTTTAGCCCTCCTATCATGAAAATCAGGCTGAGGTAAATTCAAAGTGCAGGATCCTCTCTGTCGTATCTGATTCCTAGATAAGAGGCATAAAGCTTGATTCTTTTTCTTGTCTTGTGCTGGCTCCTGGCCTTAGGACTTCCCCAGTTTACAGTTTACAAGACCTGGAATACCACTCTACTCCCTTTGAAATAGACCTTCAGCCTTTCCTGGGTTCTGTATTATATGCCTTAATGCTGGTTGTCCTATGCCCTAAGATGCTTCAATTTAATTGTTTCTTACATTTGTCTGCAAGCTGCTTCTCTGCCTTCAGGACAAATACTGGGAGGGTGAGCCCAGACAAATTTCCTTGTTCAATCTTTAGGTTTTCACTGGGTGGATTGGCACTGACATACAGACACTCCAGTATCAGTATAGGGGTTACTCTGCTCCCTCTGGAACAGGTCCAGGGACCCAAAAGGGAAGTGCAGGCTGGTTCCATGCTATGCTGGAGGCAGGGGGCATGGGGGAAGGGTTAGCAAAAAGGCGAGCTTCTCTCACCATTTTTCAGGCTGCTTTTTCTTTCTTTCTTTTTTTTTTTTTTTTTTTTTTTTGAGATACCAGGGATTGAACTCAGAATCTTGTACATACAGAGCAGGTGCTCAACCACTGAGCTACACCTGCTCCGCTAATTTTTTTTATTTTTTGAGAGGCTGCTTTTTTTAAATTTGGCACTTGCCCTTTAACTGTTTTCTGGAGTTTTAGGAAGATGGCTCTGTTGGGTTTTTCTAGTTCAAAGATTCTGTGGAAGAATGGCACCCTGGAGCATGTTAAGCTGCTAGCTTGGCCAACCAGCTTGCTGTTTTGTTGGACATTTAGTTTGTGTCTGAGTTTTTGCCATTATAAAGGAAAATACTATCTTATCCCACTTCCCATCCCACTCCCCATTTATATCAATTCAGTGAATGAATTTAAAAAGAAAGTACTCATCATGAGACCTTTACCTGGTCTTCGTTCATTTCACATCATTCACAACTTCTGTGTCAAGCATTTCAGACTCAACTTATAGAAAATGGAACCCCTGAGCTTTCCTCATAACTTGTTCCTATTTTGGGCCTCCCCATCTTAGGACAGGTGCCTCCTTCTTGGCTGTTTGAGTCAGAAGCTTAGAAGCCCTTGTTGACTCCTCTCTCACACCTCCCTCCTTCTCACCTTTACCAACCCCTTCTTCAAAAAGGGAATAATCTTGTTACTTTTAGTTCAAAATGTTGTTTTCTAATGCCCATTATAATTTCTTCTTCTCCAAATGCACAGAGTTTTTCTATTAATTTGATTCCTAGTTTATTGGCATTATGAGTCTGGGATTATGATCTAGATGATTTTAATCTTTTGACATTCATTGAGGATTATGGGTCAGTATATCGTCAATTTTTATGTCTTTTCCATGGGTGCCTGAAAAGAACGTGGGTTCAGTGTTCCTCGTATGTTCAATAGGTTGGGTTTCTTTAATCTTATTATTCACACTTTCCATATCCTTATTGACTTTTTTTTATTTTTATTTTTTTTTTTGGTCTGCTTGTTCTATCAATTATAAAGAGAAATGTGTTAAGTTTTCCCATCATCACTGTGGATTTATCTGTTTCTCATTGTAGTTCTGTCAATTTTTGCTTTATTTCCTCTGAGGCTCTACCATTAGTATAGGTATATACAAAATTTACCTTTCTGGTGAAATGAATCTTGTAACACAAAATGGCCCTCTTTAGCTCTTGTAAAGCTATTTGTCTTAAAGGTTATTGTTCTGATATTAATATAACTCCACTGGCTTTCTTTTGATTATTGTTTGTTTTTTACATTTTCATCCTTTTACTTTCAGTCTGCTGTATGCTTATATTTCCATGTGTCTTTTGTAATTAGTATATAGTTGGATTCTGTTTTTTTTTTTAATCCAGTCTGACAATCTTTGTCTTTTAATTGGAGCATTTTGTCCATTTGCATTTTAAAAATGTGTTTTCAAATTGTTTACATTAGCCTTTTAAACACTTTTTTTTAAGTTACAATTTATATTGGTAAAATGTTTAAAGTGCACACAACTACGAATCTCAAGTATACAACTTGATGGATATTTACATAGGTATAGACCCTGGTAACTACCACCCAGATCAAGACAGATCGTTTCCACAGCCCAGAAGCTACCCTAATGTTCCTTCTGGGCATTATTCCTTCTCCTAGAGCAGGGCTGCTCAATCTCCACTACTGACATTTTGTGCCGTGAAGGCGCTGTCCTGTGCATTGTAAAATACATCCCTGGATTCTACCCACTAGATGCCAGTAGCAACCCCCAGTCGTGACAACCCCAAATCTCTTCAGACATTGTCAGCTATCCCGTAGCAGGAAAGATTGCCACTGTTTGAAAACCACTGCTTTCAACATAATTCTCTGACTTCTCTCACTATAGATGAGTTTTGCCTGTTCTTGAACTTCTTATAAATATACTACTTTGTGGATTCTTTGGCCCACTGTTATGTCTTTCCAATTCATCCATATTGTTGTGTGTAATCAGTAGTTGAATCTTCTTTTTTTTATTTCTCTGCATTGTATGAATAAAATCTATTTATCCATTCTTCTGTCTGTAGACATTAGGATTGTTTCTGTTTAGGATATTATGAATAAAGTTGCCATGAACATTTTTGTACAAGTCTTTTGGTAAAGAAATATACTGATTTATCTTGGTGCAGAGATATGCTTATTTATCTAGGAGTGGAATTTCTGGGTCATAGAGTAAACATATGTTTAACTTTAGTAGATATTGCCAAACAGTTTTTCCAAACAGTTGAATTACTTTACCCTCCCCCAAGCGGGTATATGAAAGTTTCAATGGCTCGACATTTCATCAACTGTTCATATAGTCAGTTTTTAAAATTTCAGTCATTCTGGTGGGTGCCCAGTGATATTTTATTGTGGTTTTAATTTTGTTTCTTAGTGACTGATGATGTTGAGCATCTTTTTATATGATAATTGGCAATTTGGATATCCTCTTTATCCTCTTCAAGTCTTTTGCTCATTTATTTATTGGGCTGTCTTTTTCTTACTGACTTGTTGGAGTTCTTTATATAATCCAGATATAAGTTCTTTTCAGATAAATGTATTATAAATATTTTCTCTAAGTCTGTAACTTAAAGTCTTTTGATTAACAGAAGTTTTTATTTTAAAAGAACCCAATTTATTGATTTCTTCTTTTGATTCTTGCTTTGGTCTCCAATTTAAGAAATCTTTGCATTCTCAAAGATCACAAAAATAATCTCTTATATTTGCTTCTAGGAGTTTTGTTGTTTATTGTGCTTTAGAGTAAATAGTGTAAGTCCTACAATTTTTATCTTCTTCAAGATTGTCTATTCTAGATGCTTTCCTTTTCCATATCGATTCTAGAAACAGCTTGTCAATTTCTACAAAACAAAATAAACTAACCCACACCCCCCCCATGGAATTTCACCTGGGATTTCATTGAAATTACAGATCCATTTAGGTAGATTTGTTGTCTTCACAATACTGTTTTCCAATACATAATCTATTTATATTTAGTGTAATCATGGATGATTTGGATATCTATTTACTACCGGATGATTATGCCATTGTCCTGCTTGTTCTATGTTCTTCTGTTTCTTTCTCTCTTTCTTTCTTCCTTCCTTTCTCCCTTCTTCCCTTCCTCTCTTCCTTCCTTCCTTCCTATTTCTATTTTTCTCTTCTAATAGTGTGGGATTTATATACTGTTTTAAGTGTTTCAGTAATTCTCTAGAAGCTACAATGTGCAATATTTAATCAATCAAAGCCCAGATTAATCAATGCATTTACCTTCTTCCCAGACAATTTAAGAACTTCAGAACACTGACTCCGTTTGATATTCTCTCCACAACTTCTATTCTATCCAGTATCTTAATTCTTTTTTCTTAGTCCCAAGAACAGTCAATGTTCTTATATTTACCCAAATATTAACCTCTTTCTTTGCACGTCATTGCTTATTGCATCTCAGACATTCCATCTGGGAATAATGTCCTTCTTCCTGAAGTACATGTTTTAGTGAATACTGCCAATGGCAGTCTTTCGGGTTTTTTTGACTGAAAATGCTTCAAATTATCCTTCATTCTTTTAAAAAATTTGAAATGATAAAAACTTACAAAAAAGTTGAAAACTTTCTGAGTTCTGAGGAAGCGTCAAATTGTTTCCCACAGTGGATGCACCATTTTATATTTCTACTAAGAATGTACAAGGGTTCTTATTTCTCTTCATCCTCTCCAATACCCATTATTTTCTATGTTTTAAATAACAGCCATTTTAGTGGGTATGAAGTGGTATCTCATTTAGTTTTGATTTGCATTTCCCTAATGGTTAATAAGGTTGAACATATTTTCATGTGCTTATTGGCCATTTATCTATCTTTGGAGAAATACCTGTTCAATTCCTTTGCCTATTTTTAAATTGGGTTGTTTGCCTTTTTTATTGAGTTGTCAGCACTTCTTTATATATTCTGGATATTAAACACTTATCAGATATATGATTTGCAATTCTTTTCTCCCATTGAGTAAGTTGTTTTTTCACTTTCTTGATAATGTCTGTTGATGCACAAAATTTTTAATTTTAATGAGGTCCATTTTATTGATTTTTTTCTTTTGTTGCTTGTGATTTTGGTGTCCTATCTAAGAAATCATTGCCAAATCCTAGGTCATGAAGGTTTCTCTCTATGTTTTCTTATAAGAGTTTTATCATTAGGTCCTCTTATGTTTCGATCCTTGTTCCATTGTCAGCTAATTTTTTGTATATGGTATGAGATAGGGGTGAAGAACCATTCTTTTGTACCATTTGTTGAAGAGACTATTCTTTTTCCATTTAATAAACTTTGGCAACCCAATATCAGTTGGCCATAGATACATGCATTTGTTTCTGAACTCTCGATTCTATTCTATTGGTCTATATGCCTATCTTATTCCAGTACATGTTGTTTTGGTTACTATGGCTTTGTAGTAAGTTTTTTTTTTCAAGATTTATTTACTTACTTTATCCATTTTAAACCCCCCCCCTTCCCCATTTTCTGTTTTGTGTCCATTCGCTGGGCAATTCTCTGTGTCTGTTCCCTGCCATCTCTTCTCATCCTCCTCCCCCAATCTTGACCGGGATTCGATCCTGGAAACCTCCGATGTAGGAGAGAGGCATTCTGCCACCTGTGCCACCTCGGTTCCTGGTTTCCTGAGCTTTCGGAGAATCTCGTCTTGTCTCTCTCCTGCCACGTCATCAACCTGCTGCATGGCTCCCAGGGCCTGGCGGCTCACCAGCACACACACCCTGGCAGCCCATGTGCCCTCTCTCTATATATTTTTTATTTTACCGGGAGGTCCCGGGGATCGAACCCAGGTCCCTCCATATGGCAGACAGACGCCCAACCAGTTGAGCCACATCCGCCCCCTGTAGTAAGTTTTAAAATCAGGAAATGTGAGACCTCAACTTTGTTCTTCTTTTTCAAGATTGATTTGACTATTTGAGGTCCCTTGTGATTCAATGAAAATTTAAGGATCAGCTTTTCTACTGCTGAAAAAAGATGGATGGAATTTTGATAGGGATTGCATTGAATCTGTAGATTGCTTTTGAGTAGTATTGGCACCTTAACAATATTAAGTCTTCTAGTCCATTAACATGGGATGCCTTGCCATTTATTTAGGCCATCTTTAATTTCTGTGAACAATGTTCAAAGTGAACAAGTCTTCATATCTTTGATTAAATTTATTCCTAGGTATTTTGTTCTTTTAGATGCTATCGTAAATGGAATTTTCTTAATTTTCATTTTGGATTGTCATCACAGATGTATAGAATGACGACTGGTTTTTGCTTGTTGATCTCATACCCTACAACTTTGCTGAATTTGTTTATTAGCTCTAATAGTTTTCTTGCACATTCTTGCAATATTCCACGTAAAGATCATGTCATCTGCAAAAAGAGATAGTTTTACTTATTTTCTTCTTTACTTTTAAAAATACAGTAAGATATTTATTTTATATTCTGTGTCTGCTAGTTCCAATATATGAAGTCTTTGTAAATCTGTCCTGTTATATTTTTTTCTGCTGGTTTAGCTCATGGTACTTAGTAATTTTGCTAATGGTGCTTGTGTTCCTTGTAATTACTTTTTTTGTTTTGTTTTGTTTTTGTTTTTTACCGGGAGGTCCCGGGGATCGAACCCGGGTCCCTCCATATGGGAGACGGAGGCCCAACCAGTTGAGCCACATCCGACCCCCTCCTTGTAATTACTTTTTACTAATTTTCCTTGGAAGATTATGGGAAGTCTTTGAGACCTATAATGAAGGTAGGTCCCTCCAGAGAGAATTTACATTTGCTACTGCCATGTGTCTGGGTGCACCACCAGTCTATGACCACTTTATTATTATTTTTAATTAATTTTTTTATTTTTAAAGAAGCTTTAGGTTATATAAATGTTATATAAAAAATATAAGGGAGTCCCATATGCCCCTCTCCCTCCCCTTCCCACACTTTCCCACATCAACAACATCCCTCTTTATTGTGGTATACTTGTTACAATTGAACATACTGAAGCATTGCTACTAACCATAGATTACAGTTTACATTATAGCTTACACTCTGTTCCACACAATTTTGTAGGTTATGACAAAATATACAATGGCCTGTATCCGTCACTGCAATGTCATGCAGGTCAATTCCAATGTCCAGAAAATGCCCCCATATTGCACCTATTCTTCCCTTTCCCATCCTCCAGAACCTCTGGTGGCCACTGCCTTTATATCAATGATAAGAGTTCTTACATTGCTAGAATAATAATAAATCTATAGTAGATATATGACCACTTTAAACTAAATTCACAGGTAGGCACACATTGGACTACCCAGGTGATTTGAGTTTAGGCTGTAAACCATAAAAAATGCAGGCATGTGGTTATAGCTTTCAGGATGAGTTCCTCCACCCCTGATTTGCTCAGCACATGAACAATTTCTTAGAAATCCCCTTAGGGTGTGTGTGTGTGTAACAAATCTCCTTACAGTGGAGGTGTAGCCCTTTGGGATCCTGAATCTTACATATATTTAATGTCTTTCCCACTAGTCTATAAGTCCCATGACAACTGTTTTATTCATGGCTGACTCTCTAGTACCTTGCAAAGTGTCTGGGCATTAAATAATTAGTTAATTCAATAAATATTCAAGAGTTTTAAGCAGGGGGTGACATGATCTGATTTACATTTTAAGAATCATATTAGGGGCAGAAGACAAAGCCCAGGGTCCATCCAAGTCGTATAAGAGACGCTCTCCATAAAGTTGGGATTCTTCATTGCAATGATGTTCTCCTTTTGTTGTAAGGGACAAAAATCCAACCCAAAGTTGCTTAAACAAAACAGGGTATTTATTGGTTCATGTAACCAAAATGCCCAGGAGTAGATCTAACCTTAACCTAGGCTGGGTCCCAAAATTTAAATAACATCAGGAATCCATCTCTCTCTCACTCTCATCTCTGCTTTTCTCCCTATTGGCGCCATCCCTTGGTGGCAGCCCCTGGTGGCCAAGATGGCCCTGAACTTCCAGTTTCATTGCCCTTAATGACCTCGATCTCAGAAGGAGAAAGACCCACTCTCCCTCGGTGTTCCCCTCAGCCCTCAAAAAAAGAATCTATTGGCCCTGCTCAGCCCAGGACCCACCCCTGTGGCTGGGGATCTGGGGTACTCAGATTAGCCAGGCTTGGGTTCCAGGCCCACCACTGTGTGAAGAGGGGCTATGGATGGTGGTCCTGGAATTCAACTTCACTGAGTTTCATGGACTAGGTAGCCACAGGAAAGAGAGTGGTTATTTCACCAAAAGAAGGGTGAGGTAATCTGGGGATGGCAAAACAGCAGATATCTACTATACCAAATCAATGTCTAATTGTAAATTGTGATATCTGCTGACAAAAGAGAACAGAATGATGCTTGAGAGGCTCACAGGGCCTCATTTAGCCTGGGCATCAGGGAAGGCCTCTTGGAGCAGTGGCAGGCAAGCAGAGGCCTGAAAGAGGGGAGCCCTAGCTGGGCAAAGGGATGTGGCAGGGGAGCAGAAACTGCATGTGCAAAGGCCCTGAGGTGGGGAGCATTCCCAGGACTCACAGGAGGCCAGTGTGGCCATAGCATGGTGGCCCAGGGGAAGCAATGAGAGGTAAGGTGGGGGAAACAGGGAGTGGGAGAGGACTGGTCAGGCAGGAGCTCGAAGGGCCTGATGAGGATTTGGGCTTTAGCTCAGTAAAATGGAGCACCTCTGAAGGGTTTTAAGGAGGGGAGGTGGCCTAAGATGATTTACGCTGATTTACACAGCTCGCTCTGGCTGCTGGGGGTTAAAGATGGGTGGAACCCAGTGGAGGAAAGGAGGTGGGACGATGGTACCCTAAATATACCCTATCTTCACCCTTTCTTTTCTCTCCTTCTCAATGACTCTGAAACATGCAGAAGGCTTCAATGAAGTAGCCACATGCCTGGTGAAGGTGCCAGTGAAGAAAGAGGATGGAGGCAAAAAGGCTCTGGTATGCCTCCCACCCAGCCCCCAAATGACTTTCCCAGGATGTTCCCCATGACCACCCCACAGCCCCTAGCTTCCCTGTTCCTCTCTGCAGCTTCTCTCCTCTCCATTAGACTCATCACCACCTGATGCAATATTCACTTTACTTCCTCATCTTATCTATCACCAGTCTCCCCCACTAAAACATAACCTCTGTACAAACAGGGATTTTGTCTGACCTGTTCACAGCTGTATTCCAAGCATCTAGATTGATGTCTGGTACATAGTAGTTGCCCAATAAAGGTTTTTTGAATGACTGAGCAAATTATGGAAGAGGCTCTGAAAGGGGCATAAGCAGATCCAGCCCAGGTCTTGGCTATCCAGCAAGAGAAACCAGAGCAGGCCAGTCCAGCAGGTGAAGTGCAACATTTGCAGGACTCAGTGAGGGCCCTGGACAAGCTGGAGGGCATAACTGTGACCCATGAAGTGTGAGTGAGATCGGGAGGTGGACAGAGTCCAGATGCAGGGAATCCATCCAGGCTGAGACACGAGGGAGCCCAGATGGGCAGCCAGCACGAGGGAAGCTGGTCACTGGGAGGGAGACCCTGTCCCCAGGCTGCTTGAAGGACAAGCTCCAGTCCCTGGGGCAGTGAAGGGCAGGGGCTGGAGGGAGAGTAACAGGCTCAAGAAGAGGCCTGGGGAAATGGATGTGGCTCAAGTGATTGGGCTCCCATCTACCATATGGGAGGTCCAAGGTTAGATTCCTGAGGTCTTCTGGTGAAAAGCAAGCTGGCTCGCATGGAGAGCTAGCCCGTGCAGAGAGCTGGCACAGCAAGATGATGCAACAAAAAGAGACACAGAGGAGAGGCAATAAGAGATGCAGCAGACCAGGGAGATGAGGTGGCACAGGATATTGAGCTCCTCTCTCCCATTTTGGAGGGTCCCAGGATAGGTTCCCAGTGCCACCTAAAGAGAAGACAAGCAGGCACAGAAAAACACACAGAGAGCAGACAGCGAGTACAAAATAACAGCGGGGTGGAGGTGGGGAGAGAAATAAATAAATCTTAAAAAAAAAAAAAAAAAAAAAAAAAGGAAGAGGCCTGGCATTTTGGAAGCACCAGTCCTTATCCTGTGGCATTTTCCCAGTGTCCCACCTTGCTCTTGTCACATTGGCCTTCTTATTGTTTCTCACACATGCCAAGCTCATCCCTGTCTCAGGGCCTTTGCACTTGCTCTTTTCTCTGTCAGGAGTGTTCTTCTCATTACAAATGGATGTAATAACATTGTAGCAAAGCCTATTTAGATAATGTATGCACAGCCCCGAGTATGGTGCCTGCACAAAGAGGCAGCATTGAGTGCCTCAGTCATTCAACAACACACAGTTTCAGGCACTAAGGATCCAACAGTGAGCTGTCATTCTAGTTTGGGGAGACAGGCAGACGTTCCCCTCATTTTTTCACATATTTAGCTCTTCCATGTCATTTAGGACTCAGCTTAAATGTCAACTCCTCTTAGAGGCTTTCCCTGACCATGCGGTCTTAATTAGCCATCCTTAGCCATCCCTCCACCATCACTCTTGCTATTTAAGTTATTGATTGCTGTTTCACAAACCAACCCCAGACTTAGCAGCATAAAAATCACTCTGGCTGCTGGAGGAGTAAGGATATGAGGGGCCCTATTTCTCAGGATTCTGAGGTTTGACTGGACTCAGCTGGGTGGTTCTTCTGCTCCATGTGATGTCGGCTGAGATCACTCATGGGGTCTGGACCATCCAAGAGGACCCCTCGTCTCCCAGAGCTTCTCTCCATGCCATCATTCATCATTTCCTATGCTATCTGGGCTCCCTTACAGCATGGTGTTCCAGAGGGGAGGAAAGCGGAAGCTGCCAGGGATGGGCCAGGAACTGGCCTAGCATCACTTCTATAGCATTCTAGTGGTCAAAGAAAGCTGTAAGATGAGGCCAGATTCAAGGGATGGGAAATAGATTCCTTGTCTTGATAGGGGGATCAAGAAAGAACTTGTGGCCATCTTTAACCTACCACACTTTCCATCATATTGTTTTCTTGACATATGAAGTTATCTTCTTTATTTCATGTTTATTTTGTCTGCTTGTGCCCTAAGATAATGGGAACTAACAGATAACTAGACGTCAGCTAATGTGTTCCCTCTCTCGGGTGCCGGGGGGGGGGCCTTAACGGGAATAATATGTCCTAGAAGGCCCTTAAAACATGATGCCAGTGATGGGACTCTGCCTGTCTTATTAGCTCCTGCCTCATCCTCCCCTTTGTTAACTGGAGGGGAGGGGGATCCCATGCATCCCCTGACATCTGTTTCATGTCCAAATGCTGGCCTTCAGGGACTATCCCACCTCTCCCCACACCACCACGAGCTTCTCAAATCTTCACCTACTCCAAGTTCCTCTTGCGGTTTCCCATTCTCCCAAGCTGATGCTGATGGCTGGCAGCTGGGAAGCAGCTGGCTCGTGTGCATGTGTCAGGTGGTTCGTGGGTGGTGCCTCCACGACCCCAGGGAACTGGGGTCAGTGCGGCTGTCACCCTGTGGCTTTGCCCTCTGCTATCCCAAGGTCGAGAATGTCATCAGCCTCCAGAAAAGCCAGGCTCTGCTGGAACCAGAAGGAGAGAAGAAGATCATGATGAAGAAGATGATGGTGCGGGAGCCACAGGAGGGTCTGTGGCACTGGGGTGGGGAGGGGGCGGCAATCTTGAGTCTGCCCACTGAGGAGACAGGGGGCTGAGGTGGGGAGAGGGCAGGATGATAAGGCAGGGGGCCTGGACTTGAGGCTCAGCTCCACCTGGGCCAGTCCCTCCTCCAGGGCTCCCTCTTCTCATGTAACTGAGTATGATAACGCCTGGGCCACAGGGTTGTTGGGAGGATACAACCCAATGTTTAGTTAAGGGCACAACCTGGTGCACCTGGGGGTGGTTATTATGATTTAATGAATTCTTTCCCCAGAACTTCCTCCTGGTGGGAAACTCCAAAGGGTTTCCTCACCATTTTGCTAAGTGTAGTCACTTCTCAATTATCTGCCAGAAAGGGTTGGGGCAGTGATAACCACTGAAGTTTGCAAAATTACATTTGGCTTTGGGTTCTTTAAGGAGAGAGAGAGAGAAAAAAATCCTTGCCCTTCACACTGTCGTTTAATTTACATTTATTGAGCACCCACTGTGTGCCGGTGCTAGATCATAGTGAGAATGAGGTAATTAGAAGAACATTTGAAAGAAATTCAACTGGACGTCTTTCAATGGCCACGCATGATGCTTTTTGGTTTGGGCCAGTCCATGATTTAAATATGCCTCCCCACCAAGAGGCTGCTGAAAAGATTCTTGTCGAGCCCTGTGTGTGGGGTGCAGCTGGGTAGGGTGTGGGGGGTGTCTTTGGTGGCCTTGAAGTGAGGGCTCAGGACTGGGTCTGAGCCAGTTCTCCACCCCTGGAGGCTGGGCAGGGCATGGAGTGGGGGCGGGGGGTTCTTCCCAGGCTGAGGGGCTGCTGTCACCTGGTCCCTGTGTGGAGGGCCTCATCCTGCAGTCTGGAGGGTCCCTGTATCCCTCATCCATCTTTCTGTGGTCCCCTCTCTAGAGGCAGATCCAGGAGGAGCCTCTGGATTCCCTCTCAAGCTCCATCCGCCGGCAGGCCATGGAGACCCTGACCCAGCTAAGGTGTCCACCGCCCCTTTCCTCCCCTCAGCTCCTTCCCCCTCCTCCCCCACTGGGCTCCACAGGGCTCTGACTGTGCCCCCCCACCACTCCTGTGTCTTTCCTCTCCCCTTGCCCAGTCTGACCTCCACACCCCATGTCCCTCCTCACCCCGCCTTGTCCTTTTGTAGAGTCTGCCTCTCAGGCTGCCCTGAGCCCCGCGCCAGGTCCCCAACCCCCAGCCCTGCATCCTCAGCTTCCTTGCCTCCCTCACTCGACACCTTTGCTCTCTCTCCTAGTTACACCCAGCCAGTTCTGGGCGTGCGGGAGAAGTCAGACCTGGTGAATACCTGTGTGAGGAGTGTGTTCTCCCTGCCCTCGGTGCAGGCCATGCAGGAGAAAGACGAGGCCAAGGCTGAGGACATCCAGGTAAGATAGGGCCAGGTAAGACAGGAGTCCCTGTGGGGTGTGAAAAGGGTGTTCCAAGGAGGCAGGTGTGGCTCTTCACCTTCCCCCTCATTAGCTGTGGGCCTTGGGCACTCAACAAATATTTGGTGAATGAAAGAATCCTCTGAACAAGAGATCCCTCACTTGGAGGGCCCTGACCACTTCTGGGCCCTGAGCTATGAGGGGGTGTGGAGATGGGTAGATGTTGGCACGACCAGAGGAGGTGGCCAGGATTGAGGGGAGAGAGGGCCTGAGGAACAGGTCACAGCAAGGAAAGACCGGGGGTGCTGGAGCTGAGGCCTGCAGAAGCAGAAGCTCAAGGGGCACAGGAGAGCAGCCTCAGACCTCTGAAGGACTATCCCAGAAGGGTGGGGCAGAGGTGACCTTAGTGTAGGCTGAGGGGAGAGCTAGGGTCAGCGGGATAGGTTAAGGGAGAGGGATTTCAGCTCAGGGTGAGGCACATTCATTCATTCTTTCATTCAGCAAATATTAACTGAGTACTCCATGACGAACTCAATGCAGGGTCTTGCAGTGGGTGCATGGGGGTGCGTGGGGGTGAGGGGTAGTCGGATCTTATCAAAGAATCATACAAACGAGTGCAAAATTATAACAGTGGTAAATGCTGCAAACAAGAAGTACCTGGTGCTGTAAAGAGCCTGGAATGCGGGGACTTGGCCTAGATGGGGTTCAGGGAAGGCTTCCCTGAGGGGTCTTGGTGACAGAGTTGAAAGGTTAAAGAAGAGTTATTGGCTGAAGAGGGTGGTGGGAGGAGGAACATTCCAGGCTGAAGGAATAGCCGCTGCTTGCAAGATGACAAGAAGGCTGTGTGGTTGGAGCACAGAGGGTAAGGAGAGTGTTGGGAAGTGAAGCTGGAGAGCAAATGGGAGCCAGACCACGCGGCAGCAGGGGGGCTCCGGTTCCCAGGGGTACTGTACTGAGATACCAAAGGAAAGTTGGGGAATCCTTGCTGGGTGGGAAGAGAGTGGGGCATCCCTCATGTAGTACCAAGCCTTGCCAGCAGAGGGCAGTGCTGCTCAGTGATTGGCAGTTGGGAGGGAAGGAGGAGGTAGGTGGCTCCAGACGTTTGCTTGGTGGTTGTGGTGTAACTCTGAGGACAACCACTCCTGGACCCGTGCAGACTCAGGAAGCCTGGACAACGGGAACTTGGAGGACAGATGTGGGGGCAGCTGGCAGGAGGAGGGGAAGCAGAGAAGAAAAGCTCTTTCCAGAGCGGCTCAAACCCACTGCCCAGCCTTGTGGATGTGTGATCCACCTTCATAAGACAATCCCAGGACTGTGGTGTGACCAATAGGATGAGGAACCTGGACACAGGCGGGATGGCTTCCTTAAGGAGCCAACTTGGGAAATCTCTTTGGATCTAGGAGTAGCAATTAAAAAAGAAAAAATCAGAGCATCCCCCTCCCCCATTTATCTAGCCCTTATAATTCTAGGGCACTTCCCCATCTATCCTCTCATTTGTTCTTCACAACTCAAAACTTCCCTGCTGTGTGACCTTGTGCAAGTGTCTCCTCATTTGTAAAATATGTAAAACAATTTGAGGACAAAGTGATTTGGCTGTACAAGTCATCAGGACTCACCTGGTCCATGGTAGATTCTCAGTAAACGGTGGGTCTCTGTCCTGTCCCTTGAAGGTATGAAGGGCAGAGATAATCATTACCAACTTGCAGATTAGGGAACAGGAACCCATGGAGGGGAAGTAATTTGCCAATATCACCCTCAAGTTAGCCTCAGAGGTAGGACCAGAAAGCAGCTCTCCTGGGTCCAAGTACCCATCCTCCCCTGGCCCACACCAGGGGTACCTGGGACCGGGGTCTGCCCCAGAGGCCCCCTAGTGACTTGGTCTTCTTCCTCCCCACAGACACTTTACCACCAGACCCTGGATGCCCTGCAGACACTACTCAACGCCCTCTTTATTGAGGACCCTACTCCTGCTGGGCTGAAGAGCATCTTGGAGGTAGTCAGGGAGAGATGAGGGGAATTGGCTCAGGACCAATGGGGGGCTGAACCCAGGAAGGAGTGATTTGACTTCATAATATCATTTTGTGCCAGTGTTCTGCCTCTCTGTCCCTGTTCCAGGCCCTGTCCTCACCCTGTGCCCCTTTACTCTCTCTCTATCCTCTACCCTTTTGCTATAGCTGTCCCCATTTCCTCACTCTCTCCATTCTTGTTCCTCACCCTCTCTTCTGTTTTCATGACTCTCCTCTCATTTCTTTCCTCATTGACCCCCTTCTTCTCTCTTATCAGCCCTGTTCACAGCTTCTGGATCTC
Organism: Tolypeutes matacus; assembly: GCA_026826555.1. Taxonomy (NCBI): domain Eukaryota; kingdom Metazoa; phylum Chordata; class Mammalia; order Cingulata; family Chlamyphoridae; genus Tolypeutes; species Tolypeutes matacus. The sequence goes on from JAKSZT010053883.1 coordinate 50,386,013, forward strand.
ATCCTTCCCTAAGCTCTTATGGGCTATGGAAGGATGAGCCTCTCCAGTCCTCATGCCCTCTCTGGAAGCTTACTGCTGATTGGCAAAGACTGGTCTGCACACCCTGGGCAGTAGAGGATGGCATCTGGCATGCAGCTCTGAGTCCTGCCCTTGTCTCCACAGCCCCTGGGACCCTGGATGAACTCTGGGAAGGCTCATGAGCGAGCACGGGCTGTAAACAGCAATGTCTCCTTGTTGAACCACACGCTTCTGACACTGCCCTTCTTTGTGAGTGGTCCGTGACAGGGGTGGGCACTCCTAGAGAGAAACTTCCCAGCTCTGAGGGAGATTGTTCATCCAGGGACCCCCAAGTGGTTCTTACCATTCTCATAGGGCTCTGCTATCAGGGCCAGACCTTCCAGCTCTGTTCACCATTTACTGTATAGCATTATTGAACTTATATGACTTAATCTCTAAGATTCTGACACAAACAGATGTCCTCGGGGTTCCCAACGCTGGGGCTACTGCTGGGGAGGCTCATCCTTCGCATCGGGGATCCTGATGAGGAGATTGGCCGGGAAGCTCTGGATGGCATCACCATCCTCTACACCATCCTGGAGCTCCAAAAGCGTAAGCCTTGTTGGAGAGCCTCTGAAGCAAGGCTTCTAAGCAAAGCTTAGCTGTGGAATTGGGAACAAAGCAGGCTGGGGCCTTGGCAACAAGGCACTGGTGGGATATGGGGGAGACCAGGATAGGAATCAGATTAGGTCTGGGGAAACTGCTATTAAGCCTTAATCCCCACAGAGCCAGGGGAGAGAGGCTAGAAACAAACCTGTTTTGGGTCAAGCAACACTTCTTTTTCCTAAGTCTTTCATCATCCTTCCAAGCTTAATCTGTGACTCTCAGCCTTACATTCCCATGGCATTGTGTACACTCAGATATGATAGCCCTAATGGTGTGTTTTCTTATCTGTCTTCTCCACTAGACTATTACCCCATTGAGGGCAGAATTGGGCTGTGTCTTATTCACAGCTGTATTCCCAAGGCTTAACCCTGAAATTGGCATGTGGTAGAGGCTCAGTGAATATGTATGAATATTTATGAATGATAACTGAACAAAGAACTGGTCTTAGAATCTGGAGTGGGTAAAACCTGCTGTTGGGAGAACATCCCTAGGTTTGGCTTCAGGGAGCTGGTGAAGTGATAAGGGCTGAATGGCCATCCTATATTTTATCTGACAACCCTAGGCCAAACCCACACTGTAGAACCAGGGTTCAAACCCAGGCTAACTGACTCCAGATCTCAAGCTCTTTCACTTTTCAAACAATTCCCACACTTGGTCCTTCTGGTCACTCTGTCTTGATGGCCTTTTCTTGTGCCTATGTCTTATCTGGTAAACTCTGAGGAGATCCAGGAAGGACTTAGGGCAGGCCTCAGTAAGGGCTCAGGAGATGTGTCTGAAATGTTTCCTTCATCAGAAAATATGGAGTCACTATGTACCAGGTTCCATTCTCGGCACTAGGGACACATCAGCAAAGAAAGATTAACTAAACAATCTTTTTTCATTGAGCTTATGTTCTTGTTGGTAGAAGAGAGACAATGAACAATATAAACATACCATATATAGTAAGTCAGATATAAGTGCTAAAAAAAAAAAAAAAAAAGCAGAAAAAGGGGATCGAGGGTACCATGTGGGAGGAGAGTTACAGTTTAAAAGAAGTACCCACATACCACCAGAAAGGTGAAAATGAAAAAGACAGGCAACTGGAACTCTCATATACTCCCAGAGGGAGAGTAATTGGTTCCCTACTATAGAAAAGTCTTCGGCAGGGTTTTTGTTTCTCTACTGCAATCACAAAAACCACAAAACAGGTTGGCTGAAGTCCAAAACCAAGGTGTCAGCATAGCAATGCTTTCCTCCTGAAAACTGTGGCATTCTGGGGCTGGCTGCTCGCTATCCTTGGTTCTTGGCTTTTCTGTCACATGGTAATGCACATGGCAGCCTCTCTTAGCTTCTCTTCCGGGTTCTTCTGACTTTCAGCTTCTGGTGGCTCCCTGTGGCTTCTGTCTGACTTTCACTCTGCTTATAAAGGACTCCGGTAATCCAGATTAAAATCCAACCTGATCAAGATGGGCCACACCTTAACTGAAGAGATATCTTGAAGAGATCTTGTTTACAAGGGGTCCACACTCACCAGAATGCAGACCAAGACCAAGAACATGTCCAAACTGGGGTTCACAATTCAGTCCACCACAGGCACTATCTCCTGAGGCTGACCATGTGCTGCCTTAGTTTGCCAGGACTGCTATAACAAATACTGTACAATGGTTTGGCTTAAACAACAGGGATTTATCGTCTCACGGTTTGAAGTCTAGAAGTCTAACATCAAGTATTAGCAGGGCTCACTCTCTCCCAGAGTTTATAGCATTCGTGTGTGGGCTTGCCACAATCCTTGGGATTCATTGACTTGCATTTCTGCCTCTGGCTCATGGCAATTTCTCTCTCCTCTCTGGCTTCTTCTGATTTTTGAATCTACTTCTGACTGATTATATTTGGATTTCCTCCCTTTCTAAAGCCTCTAGTCATATGTGTTAAGACCCATCCTGATTCAATTTGGCCACACCTTAACTAATACTAACATCTTCAAAAGGACCTATTTACAAATGGGTTCATATCATCCCACAGAAATGCAGATTAAGATTTGAACATGTCTTTTATGGGGTACATGATTCAATCCCCAACATATGCCTATGCTATGGCCCAGCAATTCCATTCCTAGGTATAAATCTAACAAATACATATGCATGGTCACCAAAAGACATGTATTCTAGAATGTTCATGGCACTACTGCTTATAATAGCTGGAAACAACCCAAGTGTCCAGCAAAAGTAGAATAGATAAAGACATTGTGGCATACTCATACTATGGAAAATCATACAGCACTGAGAATGAATGAACTAATGTTGCATGCAATGGCACCGGTGAATTTCACTCCATGTTGAGTGAAAGGAGACAGACATAAAAGATAACATATTGTATGAGCCCATTTATATAAAGTTCAAAAGCAAGCAGTCTCATCTATGGGCATTGAAATCAGGACAGTGGTTACCCGGGGCAGGGGAGGGGCAGAGGGGCTGGAAGGGGGTCAGGAGAGGGCTTTTGGGTTTCTTGATCTGGGTGCTGCCTATGTGGGTGTGTTCCCTGCATGAAAAGTTACCAAGCTGGTTACTTATTGTATTTCCTACATCTATGTTTCATAAAAAGTTTAAAAAAAAAAAAAAGGGTGCCTAGGCCTCCCTGAGAAGTTTCTCTTCTTGCAGGAGCCAGAGATAAGGAAGAGACCAACAAGAAGGAGCTCTATGAGAGCAACAAGCGTTTCCTGGGGCCCTACAACCCCGTCAGTCCCTGCCAGAACATCCTGCGAGTGATTGCGGTGACTGTCCACGGGCCTTCCAGGGGCAGGGAATGGTCGACGGTCAAGCGGCAGCTCCGCCCCCACCCCAAATGCCTTCTACTCTCCATCCATCTGAACAAACCACCCCCTCTCTCCATCCCGAGTGTCCCCTCCTCCTCTGGTCTTGGCCACAGTATGTGGGCCATGACTTCATTGTCCCTAATGCTTGTCACCTGGTGCCAGGGCCCAGGACCCTGGTGTTCTGCAGCCTTCCCACCCCCGCCACGGATTTACCAAGACCGTGGGGGCCCCTCTGTGTGTGCCTGTGTTGGTGCTCCAGGTGTGTACATGTGTGTCGTACGTCTGCACCTTTGTTTCAGGAATTTGGAGACTTCCTGGGGCCCCAGCAGGTAAAGGACTTGCTGCTGGCAGCCCTGGAAGGGCTGAAGGATGGCTCAGAGGCTCGGGGCAAGGACTCGGGGGAGATGATGCAGCTGGCCTCGGAGGTCACGCTCAGCTCGGTGCTGGAGTGGTACCGGCACAGGGCACTGGAGGTGGTAAGGGCCCCTGTGGGCATGGGGCTGGGCTGTCAGCTAAAGCTTGGGAGACCCCACAGGGCCTGCTCACCACTGCCTGATGGTGGGTGGGAGTGGGGGTTGGAACCCATCCAAGCGCTGGGGCAAGATACGTGGGGTGGGGTGGCTGAGTGCTGGGAGCTCCCAGCCTCCAGGTTCTTTTTCGCTCCAAGACAACTCAAACAGATGGGTTGGGGGCATCGAGGGGAGGGCAGCAAAGACAAACTGGCTTGTCCCAGGAAGGAGCAGGTGCTTTGCTTGCCTCTGTCCCCATGTCTCTCCTGTACTCCCACCTCTCCCCTCCCCTTTCCTCCTCTCCCCTCTTGTCACCCTCAGTCCTTCCTCCCATCCCCCAGAGCCCCTCCCCCACCCCTCACTTGGCGTTTCCCTTCCCACTGATCTGCCTCCCCCCCCCCACCCTGCTCACGGCCGCCTGCCCCGGCTGTGCTCCAGATCCCAGAAATCATGCAGGGCATTTATGTGCAGCTGAGCCACATCCAGGAGCCACGGGCCCGCGAGGTGGCCCTGCTGCCCGTCTCCCTCCTGGCCAGCTCCTTCATGACAGAAGTGGTGGTGGCCCTGCTCATGTGCCCCCTCCCGCTGGACAGGTACAAGCAGGTTGAAGCCGTCCCCACCTGGACTGGGAAGCCCCTTGCCCTCCCAGATGGCCCCTTGTCCACGGCCTGCGGTGCTGGTGACAACCATAAAGCACTGCACAAGCAACTGCTGGGTGTCAAGCCCCATATGGGCAATGAGTGCATTCCTGATCCTCACCACAGCCACATTCTACTCATGAGGAAACTGAGGCTCAGGGGAAGTCTCCTGCTCTAGGCACCCAGTGAGTGAGCAACAGAAGCTGCACCCACACTTAGGTCTGATGGACTCCAAGCCCAGAGCTCTTTAACAATGCATTACAAAGGAGGCCTAAGTGTTGGTCTGGACTCTGCCTCCAGCAGCTGTGTGGTCTTGGGTAGCATGCTTGCCCTCTCTGGGCTCCAGTTTTCCCCCATAGGCAAAAGGAGGAAATAATCCCTGCATTCTCACCCACGAGGTGTGGATGGACAAGAAGCAGTCAGCTGTACTGAGGGCCACCTTGAATTTTGCACCCCACGTGCCTCACTCACCTTACCCTAGCCTGGGCCTAGGTCCAGGAGTTGGTCTCTTGGGCCACCCAGGTGAAAGCTCAGGTGCAAGGGAACGAGACTCATTGAGTGGAGGTAGCAGCTGCCCTGGCTCAGGCCTCACAGAAACCTAGGTCTCTCTTATAATAAAGAACCCTACAGGCTTCGCTTCCAAGGTGCCCACAGGGACAAGCCCAGTTATAAGAGTCCCTGTACCCTGGGAAGCTTAGTGCTCTAGTGTCCCCAACTGGTTCTTATAGTTAATTTATAGTTCTTCCCAGCCCAGATGCAATTTACCAATCAGGTCATTTTTACCGTAAGCAATGTTGCCTAGCAACATAGTTGACATACTATCTTTATCAGGTTTCCAGGGGAACAGAGCTAGGAAGTTAATGCAAGGTTCAAATGCTCATGCAGAAGGGGAAAAGGTTTTTGTTAACCCTTTACCACACTGGCTGTCAGTTAGGACTCTCAGTTCCCCATGATAGGACTGCCCAGTCTGCTGTGGGCTCTTGCAATGATGCCTCTTCCCGCCTGGTATACTGCCTTCTAAGTGGTAGGACCCGGCGCTGCCTGATATTATGTGACAAATGCAAGATCCAGGCGCCATAGCATTCAACTGCCTTGATTCTTGCTCCTTGGTGGAGAGGAAAGAGCACATCAAATCTGTTCAAATCGCTCATTAGCTATATTGTCTAGGACGAGTGATTTCAACTCTCAACCTCACTTCCGCATCTGTAAAATGGGAATAACAACACCCACCTTGACTATCTTATTCACATTTTTCTCCCAGAAATTTGGCCTCATATAGCAGATGCTCAATAAATATTTACTGAAGTAATAAGTTGTTTGTAAAGCACCTGGCATGATACCTGGGAAATAGGGTTTTCAAAAATTGTTCACTCTGGGGAGTGGATGTAGCTCAGTGGTTGAGCACCTGCTTCCCATGTACGAGGTCCTGGGTTTGATCCTGGGTACCTCCAAAAAAAAACAAAACATTGTTCACTCTCCCCCTTCTTCGGGGAGTATTTTCTGGACCATTCCTTGCCGGTAAGCCCGTGGATGCCATTTCAGTGGCATCTTCCCTCCCCCACACTCCCCAAATCATGTGGAGGCAGGGCTGGCCCTGCTACCCCACCACCACTCACCACCCCACCCCTGGCCTCTCAGCAATGGAGCAGAGATGTGGAGGCAGCTGATCCTGCGCAAGCCCAGCTGTGATGTCCGAGACCTCCTGGATCTGCTCCTGACCAGCCTGAAGGAGAAGCCTGTCACCAAGAAGGGCCGGGCCTCCATCGTGCCCCTAGCTGTGAGCAGCCACCCCGCCCTCCCCCATCACTGCCCCTTCCCGCCCTTCCTCCCTCCTTCCCTCGCTCTGCTGAGCTCAGCACACCAGGCTTCTACTTCCCTGCTCCGCCAGCAACCAGCTGCGTGGCCTTCGGCAAGGCTCTGTCTCTGGGCTCTTGTTCTCGATCTGCTGGACCGCAACCGGGATGCTACTCACGGGGACAGACGGCCCTAAGGCTGAGTCCTGCTTGGCAAGCGTTACTAGTCTGTGACCCGGGCACATCACTCTACCTCTCTGAGGCTCAGTTTCTGCACCTGTAAACAGAAATAGTAACGTGTTTCATATGGCGGTTGTAAAGATTAAATGAGATAACTAATTCCATTTATTGAGGCAGCACCAAAAGTTTAAGCGCTTCTTGCTGCCAGGCTCAGAGCTAGGAAGTTAATGCAAGGTTCAAATGCTCATAACATAAAGTTCACCATAAATACCCTGTGAACACAGAGGGAAGAGGTGGCTCTTTCCTCTTTCCTCTGCAGGTGCTGAGGAAAGTGGGTTGGAGAGATGGATTTCTGTTTGCTTCTGTCACCACCCCTCTGGTCCAAGCCAGCGGGGCAGGATTCTGTTCCTCACTCATCTCCCTGTTTCCACACTTGCCCCTCCAACCTGTACTGCAGCTAACAATTCTTTGAGAATTGCACCATCTGCTCTTTTCACCCCACTGCATGGCTTCCCATTGCCCTGGAGAGTAACACAGTGCTCACAACTGTGCTGCAAGGCCCTGCACCCCTCGCTGTTCTCATCACACTCCCCTTGTGCTTGCTCTGCTCCAGCCTCACTGGTCTTTGTCACATCTGCCACACTCCCTCCTGCCATAGGACCTTTGCACATGCTGTTCCCTCTGCCTAGAAGGCTTTCCACCTAATCGCCTCCTACTCATCCCTCAGTTCTCAACTCAAGCATCACCTCCTCAGAGAAACCCTCCCGGATCTCACCGAAGAGGTCAAATCTGCATATTTTCCCATGGCACGTAATCACCTTGGGTGAATTTACCCAGTTGCAATTTGGCAATCATGTGGGGATCATTTGATTAATCCAAGAGATGCATAAGGACCCTGCTTGTGCCTGTTTTGCTTACCATGATATCCCCAATGCCTACCACACACCTGGCACATGTTGGGATGACTTATTTATTTAATAAATATTTATTGGGCACCTACTATGTGCCGGGAACACTCATAGGTTCTGGAGATTTAGCAGAGAGGAAGACATTATGGTGAGAGGAAGCAAATAAATATATAGTGGACAGAGGAGGAGGGGTCATTTTCGCATTTACAGAGGAGGGTATTACTGCTCAGAGATGGTCCATGTCGCATCCAAGTTCACAGGAAGTGGTGGTGCCAAGACCAGCCCAGATCTCTGGCCTCCAGATTCCCTGCTTCAGCACCAGATCGCTCTGCCTCTCTCCTCCAGCACTGAGCTCTAGGACTAAGGCCCCAGTACTCATTCCCTCCCTGACTTGGGCATTTGTCCATTCCTCCCTCAATCAGCATGCATTAGTGCAATCACGAGTTACTTATTCATGCTTTTTAAAAGCAAAAATCTTTTTATTTTGAAATACTTTCAAACTTACAGGACAGTTACAAAAATTCTACACACTCCATATAGAGAACTCCAACATACCCTATCCCCCCCGGATACTCTGATCCACCAATTTTAACCGTGACCACACTTGCTATATATTCTATCTATCCATCGACCAATCCATATATCGATCCTATCTATCTATCCATTTTCTGAACACTTGAGTGTAGATTTTATACATCATGCTCCTTAAACACATAATACTGCTATGTGTATTTCCTAAGAGCAAAGATATTCACTTATATAACCTTAAGTGCAGTTATCAAGTTCAAGAAATTCAACTTTGATGTAAAGCTTACAGTCAATATTCCATTTTTTTCCCTTATATTGCAATAAAGTCCTATTGAGACTTTGCTCCTCCCCTGTTAGATCCTGCCCAGGATCACATACTGCATTTAATTGTCATGGTCTCTTTAGTTTTTTTAATTGTGGGAACAAGTACTCAACATAAACTTTCCCATCTCAACCATTCGTAAGCACACCATTCAGTGGGATTAATCACACTCACAAATGTTGCAGTATGCTCATCATTTTCCGTTACTAATCTTTCCCATCTCCCCCCAAAAACCCTGTACCCATTATGCATTAACTCCCCATTCCCCTTGCCCCCTTCCAGCTACTCTGTGAACTTACATATGCTCCGATATTTTCTTTGTAGTCACCAAATATAGATTTAACATCCTAAATCTATAACAATCTCATTTGCTTTAATACCAACTTAACTTCAGTAGTATACACATACTATGTTCCTATACTCCCAGCTTTATGTAGTTCTTGTCGCAAATTACATTGAATAATTTATACATTGAGCCCCAAAATACTGACTTGTCATTACATTTTATGCATTTACCCTTTTGATCCTGCAGGAAGTAAAAAGTGGAGTTAAAATCCCCAAATACAAGAATACTGGTATATATATTTTCTCATGTTGTTACCCTTACTAGAGATCTTTATTTCCTCATGCAGCTTCAGTCTATTGTCTAGTGTCTTTTCCTTTTAATATTCAGAATTCTCTTTTGCATCCCTTGTAGGGCTGGTCTAGGTGACAAACTCCCTCAGTTTTGTTTTTTAAGATTTCTTCCCCGCCCCTCCCCGGCCCCCCGTTGTCTGCTCTCTGTGTCCACTCGCTGTGTGTTCTTCTGTGTCTGCTTGTCTTCTCTGGCACTGGGAACCTATCCTGGGACCTTCCAGAGTGGGAGAGAGGCACTCAATCTCTTGCACCACCTCAGCTCCCTGGTCTGCTGCGTCTCTTATTGTCTCTCCTCCGTGTCTCTTTTCATTTTATCACATGCTGAGCCAATTCTCTCTTTATCTTTGGCATTTGACAGTTTCATTATATGTCACAGTGTTGGTCTATTTGGGTTTATCCTGTTTGGAGTTTGTTGAACATATTGGGTGTATATATTCATTCATGCTTCTTGCACAAGTATAGTTCAAGCATGAATACAGCCTAGACTGATTTTTTACCTATGGTATTAATAAACAGTTTGAGCAAGATAGAGCCAAGAGCAGAGCTCTGTGGCACACCACTAGGGACTTTTCTCTACACTGCAGACTGTGCTCTTTAGATACAGTCAGAAACTTTGGTTTTACCTGGGAAAAGTGCAAGGGGTTTGAGTGCAATAAGCCTGTCCTAGCTTTGCCACTGCCTCATTGTCTCACTTTGGCCAATCACTTCCCCTCTTTAGCCTTGGAATTTATATCTGTGAAATAGATAGTAATAATTCCTGCCTTATTTTTCTTCCCTAACTGTTGAGAATAGTGAGCTAGTGGGTGTGAAAGGGTTTCCTAAGCTGCAAAGTACCCATAACTGTTGTTCATTGTTTCCAATCAGCCCACATTGTATCACTTATTTCCAAGGTAATATGCCAGGGATTCTTTTGCTCCACAATTAGAGGCTTTTCCCTGGGCTGGCTGCCTGGGGTCTTGGTGGCACAGCTCTTGACCATTCATCTAGAAAGCATTCTCACCCCACCCTCTCATTTAATCTCTACCACATCTGTGAGATGGCTGGAAGAAGATGAGTGACCCTGCTTTACAGAGGAGGAAACTGAGGCCCAAAGAGGGGCCAGGGAGGGGTGGAGCCAGAATGAACATCACCTCCCGTGACCTCTCCTCACCTGCAAAATGGGACCCAGGCTCTTCATATGCCATGATCTTTCCAGGGTTGCATAAATGTCACAGCCCTGGGCCAAAGCCAAGAGGTGGGCTGTAGTTACTGTTCCTGGGTAGGACCCACCCAGAGGGCCAGGGGTCTGGGGGGAGGAGAGCAAACACCAGAGAGGCCGTCCGGGCCCCAGCTGGCCTGGAGTGCTGGGAAGACAGGCCAGTGCCTCCCACCAGCCTCCCTTCTGCCCCCAGGCAGCCAGCGGCCTGTGCGAGCTCCTGTCTGTCAACAGCTGCATGGGCCGCGTGCGGCGCATCTACCCCCAGCTGCTCCTGGCCCTGCTCATTCAGGTCCATTACCACATCGGCCTCAACCTGCCTGGCCGTGGGGCCGCCCACAAGGATGCCAAGAAGGATGCGCAGCTCCCCGTCTTTGTACCTGTCCGGTATGCCTTTCCTGACTCGCTTTACCCCACCGTTCCTGGCAGTAGGGTTGGCCCCACAGCAAGGGTCCTTCCAAAAGTCTTTAGGTCAATCAGTCCAGAGAAATAAGCTTTGGGACTACAAGAGAAAACAGAAGCACTTTTATTGGAGCCAATTATTCATTCACCAGCTATTTTTTGAGCACCTGCTGTGTGTTTCAGATGCTGAGCTGAGTTCTGGACTGCAGGATAGCACTGGAGTCCCTGCCCCAAGAAACCCACCATTTAATTTTTCTTTGCTCCCTCCCTGAAGATATTACTTGCATTAATTTGTTTCTAGGGCCCAACCATTTTATTTCTACTTATTAGTTGGTATGCACATGGGTAAAGCATTCAAAAGACGTAAAAAGCGAGTCTCCTTTCCTGCCCTTACCTCAGCTACCTTCCCCAAAGACAACCAGATTCTTTAACAGCTTTCCAGAGGATTGCTAGGTATCAGCACATGTGTTTGTAATTTATGTTTTTGCACTATTGGTAGCACACTATGCACACTGTTTTGCATTCTTGTTTTTATCATGTACTTTATCTTGGGGATTATTACAGATAGAGCCACCTCTTTATTATTATTAATTTTTTTTTTTTTAGGAGGTATAAACCCGGGACCTCGTACATGGGAAGCAGGTGCTCAACCACTGAGCTACATCCGTTCCCCAATGAGAGTTGATTTTTTCATTTGTTTCTTTTTAGGAGATACTAGGGATTGAACCCAGGACCTTATACATGGGAAGCAGGCACTCAACCACTTGAGCTACATCTGCTCCCCCTGCCTCATTATTTTGAACAGCTGCAGAGTATCCCTATGTATAGAATTCTAATGTACCATAATTTATTTAACCAGGCTCCTCCTGACTTCGGTAGTTTCCAGCCCTTTGCAATTTCAAATGATGCTGCAGTGAATTTGCTTGCTAACATGTTTATGCATGCATGTGATTGTATGTAGAGGATGAATTCCTGAAAGAACGGGTACATCAAAGGGTGTCTGCATTTATTTATTTAGGTGGAACAGGACTATGTGGTGGAAAAATTCCTTGTGTGATGAGGGAAAAGTGGAATACCTCCTCAAGTCCCCAACTTACCAAATTATTCCCATAAAGGGCACTGCCCCCAGCAGTGTATAAGAGTGTCTATTTCCCCACACCCTTGCCAACACAACATATTATAAAACATTTTTATCTTTGCCAATCTGATAGTTGAAGAAATGGTACCTCACTGTAATTTTAATTTACCTTTCTCTTATGTGAGTGAGGTCGAACATCTTTTAATAGGTGTAACTGCCATTTGTGTTTCCTTTTCAACCTGTTCTTATCCTTTGTTCATTTTTCATAGCCTCTTTGGGGGTTTTTCTTATTCATTTGTAAGAGCTCTTTAAATATTAAGGAAATTAATTCTTTGTCATTTGTATTCCAGTTCGTCACTTGTCAGTTTTATGGTCTTTTGTCATCCAGAAATATAAAAGTTTTATGTAGTCGAGTTGATCAGTCTTTTCTGTTTGGACATTTATTGTGTGTTATGCTTAGAAAGGTGCATTTTGAGAAGCAGAGGGCAGCAGTTGTGCAGCAGGGCTTGAAGTCAGGGAGCCTTAGATTCGAATCCTGGCTCTATCACTTAGCGCTTTGCACTTTGGTAAGTGATTTAACCTCTTGGTGGCTTGGTTTCCTAGCCCATGAAATGGGGTGAATCATTCCTACCCCATCGGTGTGTTGTGAGGACCAGATAGGGTCATATTGCAGCATGACACTGTGTGCTGATGGTGTGGCACCAGTTCTGATTCCCCTGTGCTGGTAGGTGCTGCTCAGAGAGCATCACCCATGGCACAAAGCTGTGGGCCCTAGAGAACCCAACCAAGAGAAAGTGGAGGAGGCGCTAGAGGAGGTGGAGGAAGAGGAATGCGTGGTGGGAAAAGTTCTCAAGTATTGAGTGATGAACTGTAGGACTGGCCAACACGGAGGGCTTCGCTCAGCGGAGGACTATGCCGGGGAGCTAGAGGGGCCTGGGCCCAACCTCCCCCCGCATCACAGAGAGCAAACTGGGAGACAGAAACAGACAGAGGTGGACGAGCACTATGCTGAAGGGCATCCTAAGAGCCACGAGGCTGGGCTGGGCAAAGGGGGTTGGCTGGTGGCCTACCTGGAATCTGTGAATATGAACTTATTTGAAAAAGGGTCTTTGCAGACATCGTTACGTTAATGATCTCAAGATGAGATCATCCTGAATTAACTGGCGGGCCCTAAATCCAATGGCAAGTGTCCTTATTAGAAGAGGGGAAACCCACAGAGACACAGAGGGGGAAGGCGACATGAAGATGGAGGCAGAGGTGTGGATTATGCTGCTACAAGCCAGGGGACTCCTGGAACCACCAGAAGCTGGAAGATGCAAGGAAGTATCCTTCACTGGGCCAAAGAGAGCAGGCCTGAGGACACCCTTGATTTTGGACTTCCAGCATCAGGAATGTGAGAGGATACATTTCTGTTGTTTTCAGTCACACTGTTTGTGGTCCTTTGTCATGGCAGCCCTAGGAAACTAAGACAATAGAATTTGGAGCCCTAGAAGATCGTGGGTGCTAGAGACTCTGAGGAGTGTGGCCGGTACACACAGGTTGGCCTTTCCCTCTGGGAGAGAGGTGGGCGAGGGGGGTGAGTGCAAGGATTCACTCTGCAGGCACTGAGCCCCATCACATCGACTTGGGTTTGAAGGGGATGGGGAGGAGTTCTCCAGGACTTGACACCAAGATATGACCTGAGAAGATGTCCTGTAAAGAGCCAGGCCAGGTGCTGTGCAGCAGCCATGGGCTTTAAATCAGTGCCATGTTGGACTGCTGACCCCTATCCCAGTGGAAGAAAGAAAATGAGTGTTTCAAGGCCACCCTCCCTTCACTTTGCTGAGAAAAGCCAAGAGCCTTCCAGGAAGGTGAAACTTGCAGAATTTTAATTTGGGGTGGGGTAAGGGGAGTCTAAAGAGCTGCTCTGCCACCCCCAGCCTTCTTCCTATGAGTGTAAACTCTGCATTTTTACCAAAGAGTACCAGCATCGAGTTTGGCTATTACAGGTATATTGTTTGGGGGTGGGGAGGAAAGGAGATGCATAGGGTCATTTTTTTTGAAATTTGGAGGCTGGTTAGGAAATAGTGAAACAGTGGGAAGGACAATCTGTGAATGATGCAGTTCTGTGTTCAGAAGCTCTCACCTGAGTACATGATCATTGCTGGCTGCACAGCTGAGGACCAAGCTGTAAAAGCTGTGAATGGCCAAGACCTCTAAGTCAAGCCATTCCCTCTGAGCTCCTGAGTTCAATGCTGTCCCCCAAACTACTTAGTGGGCGACCAACTGGTTTCGGAGGATGACCAACCTGCCCTGGGGATGGGGTCACGTGGGAGAGATACACAGGCGGCTCGTTCTGTCCCAGTTAAAGCTTCTAATTCTTGAAACTGAAGAGAATAACCATTTTCCAGATGAAAATGTGTCAGTCCTGGCCTGGCCATCCTGCCTTCTGGGGAAGAGGGAAGAGGGTGGAGGTAGGAGAGTGGGGGAGCAGGAGCCCCATGGCCTGAGATGGCAAGCACATGGAGCCTGCTGCGCGCCCTCCCTTTCTCTTCTTTTCAAACTTTGAATCCTGGAGGCTTTGCTGGTAGGGGATCATTCCTCACATGTTGCAATGAACCAGCACAAGGGGTGAATGATTCCAAACCCTGGCCTCAGGAGACACTTGAATTTTCACACTGGATCAATCATTCATTAAAAAAACAAAAACAGGAACTGTAAGAGCAAAATTCCTGAAGAATTACCTGACCTCCAAAATGCTTTGTCTTGAATCATGAGAACCATTAGCTCTCAGTTTCATCTGAGGTATGTCCATAAAACTGCACTGTCAACTCTTTAAGCAAGTGGTTAGGCTTCTGGACGACGTGGCTTAGGTGTCAACTTCGTTCTGCACGGCCGGTTTTTATCACACACACATACACATAAAGATCTTACTTGTGAATACCTTTGCTCAGGTACATAGTAGGCAGTGCCCTCCTCCTGCTCCCTCACAGCAGGGCTTCTCAGGCTCTGTGTGTACGTCAGAATCATCTGGAAGCCTAAGAAGCACAAAGGCCTGAGCCTGGTTGGGTCAGTCTACAGCTGTAAAAGCTGCTGCGGGGATTCTGCTGTGTATCCAGGTTTGGGAATCGCTCCTTGAGTGTCCCACTGGGGTGAAGGACTGTGACGTGGACGGAAACCTGATCGTATAGGTGAGGACGCAGCACTGTCCCGCCAGGAATCCACTGGCCACAGGCTTGAGGGGATCAGCAGATGGAAGTGGTGGGGAAACTGAGGCAGGACCTGAGACACCACGCTGCCCCCAGGAGCCTGGGGAGGCTGCCAGGCTCCGATCTCTTTCTCCAGCAAAATGAGGCTCAAGAGAATAGGAAGGGTGAAAGCACAGTCTCCAAACGGAGGTGAATTTTGCTTCTGTTTACTCTTGTGTCCTCAAGGCTAATTGTTATTTTTCCCAAGTGACCCTTTGTGGATACACTGAGCACCTCCAGTCCTATCTAACAGGAGACAAGCTTCTAGGACCAGATGGGAACTGATAGTGGAAGAGGCCCCGCTGTGGGGAGGTCCAAGCTGCCTGGGCAGAGTGAACAAGAGGTCTCGGGTCCCTTGTCTTGGCAGCTGGGTAGTGAAAGTGGTGAAGACCCTGCTGCTGAAGATGGGCTGCTCATACGAGGCCACCTTTCTGGAGGAACAGGGCGGCTGGGAGCTCATGGGGCAGGCCGAGAACCACCACCGTGGAGTGTCTCTGCTGGCGAGGTGAGGCCTCCTGGACCACATCGGGTTGGTTGGGGGGGATTGGGGGAAATTCGGGATCTTCAGACAGATTTGGCTCTGCATCTCTCTCTGGGCAAGACCCTTTCACTCTGTCTGCCACCGCTTCTCTTCCATTTTGCTGATGAGAAAACTGAGACCCGGAGATGTGAATTAGCTTGTCCCAGGTTGTACAGCTTGTCAGTAAAATGGAAATAATAATAGGACCTATCTCAGGAGGTTCCAGTGAGAATTAAATATTTAGTAAGCATAAAGTACTCAGAACAGTCCCTGGCACATGGTAAGAGCTCCAATACAGCTTTTATTTCCTATCATGTCTGGTGGGGCAGGGATTATGAATCCACATTTTGCAGAGGAGCATGTCCAGGTACAGAGAGGGACAGTCGAGTACCCAAAGTCGCATAGCCAGGAAGCAGCAGAGCTTAGAAATGATCTGCTGATCCCAATGCCCTGACCACATGAGGCCTCCCACGGGGCCAGCAGGGGGCACCTTGACTTCAGAGATGTGGTCCCTGCAGGAACGAGCCTGTTTCCTAGGCCTGCACCCCAAGTACCCAGGATGGTGCTCTCCCCGAGTCTTGTGATACAACAGTTCTAGCTGAGCACTTACTCTGCTCTAGGTGCCACGCAAAGAGCTGCTCATGGATTTGCCTAGTTAATGCCTGCCAGCCATAACCAATGAAATAGGCACTATTATTTCTCTGTTACACATGAGGAAACTGAAGCCCATAGAAGTTAAGTGACCCGCCCACAGTCACATAGCTACACAGCTCGTTGTGGGGCTGGGAGGTGAGCTCAGGCTGTCTTACTGCAGGCTCCATGCAGGGCTGCAACATGTTCCCGGAATCCCTGATTAATGAAGCATAGAGCAGTGACCTCAGGCTTGAGATCTGAATCGCCTCCAGGGCTAGTTAGCCCACCGCTTACTGACCCCAGGTTTCTGATTCAATCTGGCTGGGATGGAGCCTGAGAAAACGCATTTCTAGCGAGTTCCCCGGTGGTACTGATACTGGCAGTCCAGGGGCCACACTCTGAGAACCCCTCACTTAGTCGAATGAATGACAAGCTGGACCAGGGAGCCCTGGGTTGGGGTTCCAGTTCAGCCATTCTCCAGCTCTTGTCACCTTGGACGGTTCACGCTCCGAGCCTCCGTTTCCTCATCTGTGAAATGGGGACAATAGTACCAGCCTGCCTTGAAAGGTAGTGGTGACAGATGAATGAAATAACACTGAACGTGCCTGGCTGATGCCTGGTGTTTTGTGAGTGGGTGTTCTCACACCCTGTCCTGTCTCTTCCTCCCAAACTGGTCATGTGCAGTCGGGGGTTTTAAGCTTGTCTCTCTTCCTGATTTGCTCAGTAACCTCAGGCAAGTTGCTGCCTCACTCTGGGCCTCAGTTTCCCCACTTGTAAAACAAAGCATTCACACTAGATGGCCTGTGGGAGCCCGTCTGGGGGGAGCATTCCAGGGTCCGGGAACCCAGGTGTCCCTGGCTTGACCAGAGTTTCCTGAGAGTTACGGCCAGACCTCAGCAGGCGCCCTCCCCCTCCTCACCCAGGGCCATGGTGCAGTACTCCTGCCAAGAGCTCTGCCGCATCCTCTACCTGCTCATCCCGCTCCTGGAGCGTGGCGACGAGAAGCACAAGATCACAGCCACTGCCTTCTTCGTGGAGGTACTGACCGGGCAGCGGGCGCGGGGTGAGGGCTCCTTGTGGGCCTCGCCCTGGGCATAGGCCTCGGTTCACATTACTGGTCATCTCTCCTGTAGGAACAGCACTTTACAGTTTACAAAATGTTCCCACGAGCTTGATTTCTCTTGATACAGTCTCCTAGGTCTCCCTCCCTCCTTTCCTTTTCTCCTCTCCGCTCTACCCTCACCCTATTCCACTCTTCCCAGACTGCCTGGTGCCTCTGGCAACAACCAACCTTTACTGGGCACCTCTGTGTGCCAGGGACAAGAGATACAAATATGAATTTGACTCCACATTTCCTCAAGGAACTCTCTGTGGCAGGGGAGACAGAAGATAACCCCAAACAACATGGGGTTCCATGGAGTGACTTGTGCTGTAATGGGGGAAGTCCCAGCTGTGGTGCAAGTAGTAATAGGGGTCTTGGGGAGGGGGAGTCATCAGGGAGGGCTGCCTGGAGGAAATGACATTAAGTTACATGTGTGTGGGGGGGTGCTGGGGAGAGATGTGCATAATGGCAAGAGATGAGCCAGAAGAAGTTGGTGGGGTCAAATCCAGAAGGGGAAAAGTGGCCAATAAATAGCTAATGTTTACTAAACACTTACTATTTTCCAGGCATGTTCTAAGAGCTTTACACGCATTTCATGTAATCCTCACAATAATCCTACATGGCAGATACTATTCCATTCCCATCTTTTACAGAGAAGGAAACTGAGGCAAAAATTTATATAACTTTCCCAAGGCTACACAGCCAGTAAGTAGCAGAATCTAGAATTCAAACTCATTTATCCTTTAAAACTCGCTCTCATCTACCCTTGCCTGTCTCTTATGACCTGATCATTGGCATGTAGGGGTCTGGGCTATCACTAGGGTCTGTCTGGTGGGGCCTAGAAGCAGGAGGTTCACTGTCTGCTTGGAAGGTAGGAAGATTAAGGCAGGCTTCCTGGAGGAGGTGACGTTTGAGCTTGGTCTTTGCTGGTGAGCTGAGTTTGCCAGATGGACAGGAGGCAGCGTGGGCATTCTAGGTACTTCTTGCACCCTTTCTGCCTCTCCAGCTGACCTGTGAGCCTGGGGAGCAGGGGCCATGCTATGTTTCCATTGCATGCCCAGAACCAGCATGGACTGGTCCAGAGAGGACCCCAGGAAGTGGGGATTGGATAAAAAAGTGAGTGCCTGAATGAACACTCTGCCTGGCTCTCTGGGGTCAGAAGAACATGTCACCTTCAGAAAGGACAAGCCTGGGTCTTGGGGTCAGGAGTCCTGGGTTGCAGCCCCAGCTCTGCTCTCATGACTCCAGTGAGGGAAAAGGAAAGGGGAAAACCCCTTGCCACGGGCCTCCCATGTGCCAAACACCGCACCTGCCTCTTTCATATGTCACCCCGTTAACCTGCACAGCAACCCTGTGAAGAAGGAATGGTGACAGTCATGCTTAGGCGAGTTAAGGGGTATTTTTCCAGGTCACACAGCTCAGGGAGTCCAGAGAGATTCAGAGCAGGTCTGCCTGGTTTGCTGCTCTGTCCTAGCCAGCCTCTCGGGAGAGCACTTCTCTCTGAGTTCCTTTCCCTGCTAGGAGGTTGGACCTCGCCAGACCTCAGTGTCCACCACAAGAGTCAGGGACTCTGGGCTGAACTTTTCCCCAGTGTTCCCTTGGAACCCTAGCACACCCAGGCTCAGGCCTTTTCCCACCTTCCTAGAAGAGGTGGCCCGCTCCTGGACAAAGCCAAGCCCACCACGCTGGCTGTGGTGCTTTGACATGGCCCAGGTGACCCTCCCACTTAGCCCTCCATGCTGTGATCGTCTGTGTGTGTGCTTGCTTCTCCCAACAGGGAACTCCTCACGGGAGCTGTGTGGCCTTGGACACATCACTTGCCCTGTCTGTGTCTCAATTTCCTCATCAGAAATATGGGGATGATGAATAGCCCACTTCATAGGGTTTCTTCCCCTTATATAGTAAACTTTATTTTTAGATTACAGTAAAGTTACATCAAAAGTATAGGGGCTTCCCATATAACCCACCCTTTCCATGTCCCACATTTTCCCCTATTAATAACATCTTACATTAGTGTGGTATACTTGTTACAAGTGATGAACCAATATTGAAGTATTGCTACTAGCCAAGGTATATAGTTTACGTTATGGCTTATACTTTGTACCCAACAGTTTTATAGGTTTTGACAAAATGTATAATGGCCTGTATCCACCATTGCAATACCATGCAGAACAATTCTAATACCCTAAAAATGCCCAATGTTCCATCTATTCTTCTTTCCTCCTCCCCTCAGAGCCTCTGGTAACCACTATCTTTATATCAATGTAACAAGTTCTTTTGTTACTACAATAATAAGTCTACTTTGGTCCATTGTTGCATTCTCCCCTTAAGTTTGTTCATTCCTCAGTCTTGAGGATTTGGGGATGGTGATGCCCACCCTGCTTCTGATTGAAAGGGGGCTTAGATCCCACGGGACAGATAATTGAAACTGTCTGGCTTGCAGTTGTAGATACTCTTTGTTTTTTGGGATGGGGTTGTCTTCTATCATCATCATTTTGTTAGCTGTTCTGGGCAAGTCCAATGAACTGAAAAGTAGGTATTGGCCGCAGCTCTGCTGATATTCAGGGCTTAACTGGCATATGAACAAACCAAAGATTTAAGTCTCTGGGACATATATTTAATGGGTATAGTGCTAATTATAGGTTCAAATAAAAGGGGTAGAGGAATTATGAGTAGGGAAATTATAAATGAGTCTCTGTTATATTGGAGAAAAAGATTACCACATATTCCAAGATAAATCCCATCAATGGTGTGCTGATTTCATGGGGTTGTGTGCCTTTCCTAGAGTATCCAGATATCTCTAGAGTCCCCGGGAACATCCCTGTTTGAGGCTTTGTTTCCTGTGGCAGTTAGTGAGATCTACATGAGACATGCATAAGCATAACCTTTGAAATAACCACCCAATTCACTTTGAAATCTCTTAGCTGTAAAAACTCTTCTGTAATTAATGTTTGCCCTTTTGGTCAAGGTCTTTTTCCAAATGCATCACTGGTTAGTGCTTGGCAATAATCTCATGTTGCCAGGGAGGCTCATCCCCAGTAGTCATGTCCCACATCGTGGGGAAGGTTGTGAGTTTATTTGCTGACTTTGGCTTAGAGGCCACATTTGAGTAACAGGGAGGTTTTTGTGAGGTAATTCTTAGACATGTGATATTATGAGGCTAGGTTTCAATTTTACAAGAATAAGGTTCATAAGTACAAGCATTAATATTGAAGGCTTGGTATATTGGTCTGTTTTCTTTCATTAGGCACTGTCTATATACTCAGAGATTTTTGCCACTCTATTTGAGAAAGCAGCAGAATGGGAGTTTAATATTTTGTTGGTTATTGTATGGGTTTCCACCCACTGATGTAACACCCTATGACCACATGAACACATTCATATTCCATAAAGGCCTTGCAGGGTTTTGATGAGGATGACATGTGTTCAAGTCAAGCACTTAGAACAGTGCCTGGCATATTTGAAACTGCTCTGAGGGCCAACTATGTTGACTGTTTTCGTTTCCTGGGCTGCTCAGGCAAATACCATGCAATGAGTTGGCTTAAACAACAGGAGTTCATTAGCTCACATTTTGAGGCTAATAGAAAACTAAATCAAGGCATCATCAAGGTGATGCTTTCTCCCCAAATGCTGCCAGTGGTCCTTGGTCCTGGGCTCCCCTGTCACATGACAATACACATGTGGCTGGCCTCTCCCTTCTCTCCCAGGTTTTATTGACCTTCAGCTTCTGGCTGCTCCCTCTATGGCTTTCTTTCTCTCTCTCTCTGAATTTCATTCTACTTTTATAAAGGACTCCAATAATAGGAGTATGACCTATCCTGATTGGGCTGGGCCACATACACCTCAACTGAAGTGACCTCATCAAAAGATCCCATTTACAAGGGTTCACACCCACAGGAATGGATTAAGTTGAAGAATATGTTCTTCCAAACCACTGCCTGGCCCTTACGTTGACTATTACTGTTTCTGTGCCTCTAGTGCCCATCAACTGAAACAGAGCTGACCTGAGTGGTGGTGGTAGGGATGGAGGGAGGGGGGCAGGGGTGATGGTAGAGCCCCTCCTTTCCTGCCTCCTCAGATACTTCCCCACCTGTGCTGCTCCCTTTCCTCCTACTCTCTCTCTCCTGGCTTACTTTTCTTCATACTAACACATGCTCTCAATAGTCGTGGTAGTGCAAGGCAAGGGCCTGTAGGGGAGAAGTGTTTATGAGGGTGACTCAGCAGGAACTGAAGACTGGTTGGCTGCTGTGGGTGGGGAGGGCAGTGAGGGAGGGGAAGGAGAGGAGGTTGGTGCCAGGTTTTTGACTCAGACAACAGGGGGTTGGTGGCACAGACCCTGAAATGGGGAACATGGGAGGAAGGAAGTGCAATGTTGAAGAGGAAAGGAACCAAATTTCATGTTGGACCTGAACTCATGCAGCAAACGTTCCCTAAGCACGTGCTCCACACTAGACCTTGTGTTAGGTAACAGGGACCCACCTCGGTCTCTGTCCTCAAGGAAGCCCCTAGTCTGAAAAGAGAGGCAGATGCGTAAGCAGATGGGGGCACTAAAGGTGTCACAGCCTCAAGGAGATATTCAGGGTTCCCAGAGGCCCAAAGGGGCAGTCAGTCTAGTTGAGGGCTGGGAACAACATTAAGCATAGCTTCAAGGAGGGGCTGAATTTCAGATGGAGCCATGCAAGGTGAGTCAGAGTTAGAGTGGAGGTGGGCATCCCAGCAGAAGGGCCTCCGGTCGGCACAGAAGGGACAAAACCAACCACCTGGGTCATTCAGGGACTGAGAGAGAGCCAGGCAGCTCGGTTAGAAGCTGGTTGCCTAGTGGTAAGAGTGTGGACTATAGGCTAAGTGGCAGGGGTCAGATGGTGAAAGGCAATGGGGAGCCCCAGGGGCTTAGCTGGAAAAGTGGCATGTTCAGATTGGCCATGAAGTGCCTGATGGACATCCAGGTGGAGGTGTCCAGCAAACTGTTGGTTTTCCAAGTCTGAAGTTCTGGGCAGAAGCTGAGATGGAGACAGAGATTTGTGCGTTACTTGCAGCAGTTAAAATCCTGAGAGGTGGAGAACTGGCCAAGGAGAGAGGGTGGAGGGAAGGGGGCAGAGAGAGAGAACAGAACCTGGGGGTGGCCATCGTTGGGGGCGTGGAGCCCGGTGGCTGTTACCTAGACCTGTGCTGCCCGGAAAGGTAGCTGCTGGCCACAGGCAGCTACGAAGCACTTGAAATGCAGCTGGTTTGAATTGGAAAGTGTTGTAAGTGTATACTTCACACTGGATTTCAAAGATTTGGTTAAAAAAATATGAAAGAGCAATACTTTTTATATTGCTTACAAGTGGAAATGATAATATTTTGGCTATATTGGGTTAAATAAGATATTTTATTAAAATTAATGTCACCTGTTTCATTTTAGTTTTCTAATGGGATTACTAGAAAATGTTTAATTCTGTATGTGGTTCGCATTGGACAGCACCTGACCAGCAAGCAATCATTCATGCACCACACCCAGATTCTCAATTATCCGGCGAGCGCTTCCTCCCTCTGGGGAGACCTCTGGGGCTGCACCCAGCCCCCAGCCCAGCAAGTAACTGCCGTTTGCTCCCTCAGCTCCTCCAAATGGAACAGGTGCGGCGGATCCCTGAGGAGTACTCTCTGGGGCGGATGGCGGAAGGCCTCAACCACCGTGACCCCATCATGAAGGTGCTGTCCATCCGAGGCCTGGTCATCCTGGCCCGCAGGACTGAGAAGGTGAGCAAAGGTGGGACGGGAGCCCGGCCCAGCCAGGCCCCAGGCTGGAGGAAGAATGGAGCTTGGCCTTCATGGTCTCTCACATGCTGGTGGGTGGCTACAATCAGAGCCCATCTCAGGCCCAGCCCAGCATGGCCCATCTATAAAATGGATACTCCTTAATAATCCCCTTTATGCTTTATTCTTTTTGAAGTAGTTTCTAATCCAGGTTCTTCACAATGACCCTAGAGGCATGGGTATAGGCAAAGCAGGGTGAGAGACAGGAAGTGGCAGTAATTAGTCCTATTTTACAGATTGGGAAGCTGAGGCCCAGATGGTTGGTGCATCATTAGTCAGCCAAAGGGGTGCTGATGCAAATGCCAGAAATCTGTTGGTCTTTATAAAGGGTATTTATTTGGGGTAGAAGCTTATAGTTACCAGGCCATAAATCATAAGTTTCTTCCTTCACTAAAGTTTATTGTCACGTGTTGGAGTAAGACAGCTGCCGACATTTGCCGGGGTTCAGGCTTCTTGGGTTACTCTCTTCCCAGGGCTCTGTTTCTCTCCAGGCTCAGCTCCTCTGATTCCTCCACAAGGTCAGCTGTAGACTATAAGGCTCTCTAGGCTTTGCCTCTCTCCACAAGGCCATCTGTGAACTGTCAGGCAAACCACTCATCTCTATCCTGGGGCCTTCTCTCCTTCCTCATGATCAAGCTCCTCTGTGTGCTTGCTTCCCCGGGCTCCAGCATTAAAACTTTGCATCAGAACTGCAACTCAAAACTCCAACTAACTCCTCTGCTCTGCCATGTAGTTTTATCTGAGTCCCCACCTACCAAGGGGCAGGACGCAACATCCTACTGACATGGCCCAATCAAAGCCTTAATCATAACTTAATCTCGCCCAGAGGAACAGACCAGTTTACAAGCATAATCCAATATCTATTTTTGGAATTCATAACTATATCAAACTGCCACAATTAGCAGTTTTTAAAATTATTAAAGCAGTTTTATTCACACATCATACAATCCATCCAAAGCATACAATCAATGGCACATTAGCATTTTTAAAGGACTTTGTTTTTCCCTACCAAGCACTATTGCAGCTTGTGATGTAGCCAGGACGAAGAGACAGGACACAGCCTCAGAAAGATAAATAACCATGTAGGGTGCCATCGATTTAGTGCCAAGGAAGGGGGTAGACAGCAAAAGGCCACAGGTATCCAGGCCAGGAAGGAGTCGGGGAGGCTGCAGAGGGCTTCAGGGAGCAGCCAAAGCTGGAAGGAAGGGGGCATTCCAGGCAGGTGGCCTGGCATGTGCCAAGGTCTGGAGGTGGGAATTTGCCCATCAAGTTCATCTCAGTGAGCCCAAGACCAGGTGTCCAGGTAGGAGCCCCCATCCCAGATGCTCCTGCCCCACAGACCGCCAAGGTGCAGGCCCTTCTGCCCTCCATGGTGAAGGGCCTGAAGAGCGTGGATGGGCTGCTGGTGGTGGAGGCTGCCAACGACCTCAAGGCCATCTTCAAGGGGCAGGACCGCAAGCTGACAGACAGCTTGGTCTACGTGGAAATGCTGGAAGTCCTGCTGCCGCACTTCAGCGACGTAAGGAGGAATCGCTCCGGCAAGGGGGGTGGACTTGGGAGACTGAGGATAGCTGCATGTGGAGGGCCATTCTTTACGACACTGGAGAGCTACAGTTACTGCTCCCCCTCCCTAATCCCCTACACCCCAGTCCCTACACCCTGCGACCTGGGCAGGGCCTCGTTCCAACTGGTCCATGACTTTTTATAATAGTTCCTTTTTCTAGTTGGCTCTCTCAGAGGAGGCTCTTCTTTTGTTATCAAGTACCCCCAGAGAGGGATATTATTGTGATTGGTCCACCCAGAGGGGGTGCATTTTCCTCCCGGTTTCTGCAGAGAGGGGCATTTTTCGCCTCAGCCCTAAGACGCCCTTTAGGTTAGTATGGGGCCCTGGCTGGGAAGCCTGCAGAGCACTCCAGAGGGAGGCTCAGGTAAGGTGGATGTTGACTTTGGATCAGCCCTGCTGGGTGGTCTCAGCCGTCTTTCCCTCTCAGTGCCTCTTGTGCCTGGAGGCTCCCCTGCTCTGGAATGTGAATGGAAGGCCACAGTGCCTCAGGGTGGGGCACAGGAAGGCAGAGGCCTGGGTGGGCTCCTGGAGGAGGGAGCACCCCCTGAGCCTTCATGGCCCGCTCCAGTCGCGAGAGGACGTGCGCTCCTCATGCATCAACCTGTACGGGAAGGTGGTCCAGAAGCTGCGATCGCCCCGCACGCCGGCCATGGAGGAGCAGCTGATCAGCACCTTGGTGCCCCTGCTGCTGATCATGCAAGAGGGCAACGCCAAGGTGGGCCAGGTGAGCAAGCCCCAGGCCCTGCAAGGGGCCTCCCTTTACAAAAACCAGCCAGCACCACAGAACAGTCCATTGGGGACAGTTATTTGTGTCCAGCAAGGGTATGTTTTCCAAAGGCACCCAGGTCAGGATTCCTCCTCAAAAAAGCCAAATTTGCTTGCATGTTTCAAATAGGAACTGATTTTCCAAAATCCATTTTTCACACGGTGTTCTTTCTGGAACATATTCTGGCTGCCTTGCACTTCCACAGCTCTGGTATCTATTCCTGTTGGTCCCCAGAAATGTGTGAAGACTCTGTTCCACTGTTCTTGCTTCATGACTTGGGAGTTGCCAAAAAGAGCTTATAGCCGGAAGCCCTGGGACAACCAGCAGCAGACGGTGGCCAAAATCTGTAAATATCTTGTGAGTGCTTCTTGGGACTATAACGGTTGGTTATGATCATGGCGGAGCTGGGGCATTCTTTCCTCTTCTCTTTTCCTTTTTACATAAGCATCCTCTGACAATTTCTGTTACCACCTACAAGCTGGTGGCTCCAAAATGTTCACCTTTATCTCAGACTTCTCTCCCCACTTCTAATGTTTCCTCTCCAATGGCTTACTGGACAGGACACCTCCCCCTAGGTGAACCACAGGCATTTCAAGCTCAGCAGGTCTCTTCTGAACTTACGAATTTCCATCTCAATCCTGCTCTGTCCCTCTGGATCCCCAAAGCAGAAGCCTAGAACTGTCCTAGACTTCTTCATCTCCCTTACTTTCCACATTTGATCAATCTCCAAATCTTAAATATCTTAAATATCTCTTAAATCTGTCTTTCCCTCTCCATCCCCATTGTCATTGCATTGTCAGGGGTTCTTAACATTTTTTTGTTCCACGGACCCCTTTGCCAGTCAGGTGAAATCCACGGACCCCTTCTTGGAACGTTGCAGCAGATAGTTTTATGACACTCAACATTGGAGGTCAGAGAAAATAAAGATAATAAGTTGATTTTTTTTCAAAACTCACGGACCCTTGGTTAAGAACCCCTGCCTTAGTTCAAGCCATGGATGACTCTCAGCTGGGCCATAGATTTCAGCTGTCCGTGGACCTACTGGTCTTTAAACTTAATCCATCCAATCCTTTTCTACCCAGGTCACCAGAGTGGTTTTGTTCAAACATTAGTCTGCCTTTATTATGTCCCTGCTTACAGGTCTTTGTTGGCTCCCTTTTCTACAATAACAATTCCCAGGCCCACAAGATATGCCCCACAGGGGAAAAAGAAGTTCCAAGGTGAATAAGTTTGGGAAATACTGCATGGACATCTTCCTCTTGGAGATTTGCAATCATGTCAGCACACATTAAAGGCTCTGAGATGTCCTGCACTGAAGAAATGTGTTCACTGTTGTTTAATGCATGGCTCCCAAACTTACCTAACTAGAGAATCCCCTTTCTAGGTAACATCCTGAGGCAGGAGCATGCTACAGACACACTCTGAAACACTACCCTATAGGATATACTTCCTCAGCACAACATTTGGGAAGCTCTGCCATCTAGTCCCAATCTACCTTCCCCAGGAAGACAGAGCTGAACCTGCAGGAGGCTTATTAGGGAGTGCCCTTGGGAGCAACACCCATGGAAGGCAGGGGAGGGAAGCAGGATTGGCAGAGGGAGAAGTTGAGCTGCAGTGTAGTTTCAATGAAGGTCTCAGCCAACCCTATGGTGAGCTTCCCCAAACTGGGGCCAGGGGCCAGGTCTTTACACTCCCATGTTCATCTATCATTGGATGCCAGCCCACCCCAGGAAAGTGGGCAACCTTGGTCAAGTTAGTTTTCTTGGGCCAGGGCAATCCCCATACTTGAGGAATAAATCCTTCAAACCTAAGGAGATCTGGGCAGGGCATCCTAGTGTCTACCACTCCAATCTAACCATTAATATACAAAGTCACAGTCATTACTGCCTGGCACCATCATTATCAGGAATGCCCAAAACCTCTACACTTGAGTGTCTAATATTATTACCAGTTTTATGGAGGGGAAAATAGGCTTGGAGTAAGCATTTGGCCAGAGTCACTAATTGAAATGCCTCCAGTGACCAGGCAGATGATGATCGTGTGTGAAATGGAAGTGGTGGGGCCTGTGACAACCTGGAGGGCCTCTTCAAGAGCATGAGCAGCGACCCCAGTCACTGTCACCTGGTGGGCCATGCTTGCCAGGTCCTTTGGTCTCACAAGAAAAGCTAGAGATGCAGATTTTTAAATAAGACAATTAGCAATTAATTTAACTTGCTTAAAACACTGTGCCAACCACTCTGCAGGCCATTTCTGGCCTGTGGGCTGCCAGTTTGTGACCTCTGCATTAGACCCCTCTGGACCCTCTGTCTCTTCTTTGCTCTCTAGTCTGTCAACAGCTTTGCTCATGTGAGGGTCAACCTCTATCCTTAGCTTTAAGAAGGAGCCAGTAACCCTTCCTTCCTTCCTTCCTTCCTTCCTTCCTTCCTTCCTTCCTTCCT
>JAKSZT010053883.1:51099425-51165998 GCA_026826555.1 Tolypeutes matacus
GGAAGGAAGGAAGGAAGGAAGGAAGGAAGGAAGGAAGGAAGGAAGGACAGATGAGAGTAAGGGAGGACTCTGAGTTGAGAATGTGAGTTCAGGCCCCAGTCCTGCCCTTTATTGGCTGTGTGACCTTGGTAAAGTCAGTTTTCTGCTTCAAACCAATTTCTTCAGTGCTAAAGGGTTAGATAATCTCCAAGATTCCTTCAAGCCCTGACATCCTGTTATCTGGTGACCTATTTTACCCACTATCTAGAGCTCATGTCCTGGCCCACCCAACATGATTCATGCCTCAGGAACTTCAGGCGTTTGGTCACTCGAAGGATTTTACATTCTTTGGAGAACCTTTCACTCTTCAAATATTATCTTTCTGATGCAGTCCTTGGCAGCGTCATGGATCCCTCTGGCTCATGCAAGTTGGGTTGCTCAACAGGAACAGGGTAGGTCAGCATGGACGTATTACCTTCACTCAGTTCCTGGCAGTCTGTGCATTCCCATAAGGAGCCCCAGAAGAGGGTGGGATCTGCTAAGCCAGTGATGGAGCATTCTGCGATGCTGATGCAACCTAAGTGGAGGGGAAGCTGTGACTCAGTATTTATGAGATGTTAGCTTGTGGGGTAAGTAAGACCAAACTGAGGCCATGAACTTTAGGAAGCAGATAGTCCAGTTAGTTGGAATTGGAGCTAGAAGGTCAAGTTCAATTCCTGCTATGGTCACTCCCACTTCCTAGCTGTGTCTCCATTAACACATAATATAATCTTTCTGGTTCCTATCTGTAAAATGGCTACATTAACACCCAGTCTACTCATCCCCTTGCATGATTTATTATGTTTTTATTTTTATTATTTTATTTTTAAAGAAGCTTTAAAATTACATAAATGTTATATCAAAAATTAGGGGATTTCCATATACTCCACCTCCCCCCACACACACTTTCCCTTACTAACAACATCTTTCATTAGTGTGGTACATTTATTGCAATTGATGAACACATATTGAAGCATTACTGCTAACCATGGTCTATAGTTCATTATAGATTACACTTTGTACCATACAGTTTTATAGGTTTGGACAAAATGTATAATGGCCTGTATCCATCATTGTAATGTCATGCAAGACAATTCCACTGTCCCCAAAATGCCCCATGTTACACCTATTTTTCCCTCCCCCACCCCTCAGAACCTCTGGTGGCCACTGCCTTTATATCAATAATACAATTTCTTCCATTGCTAGAATAATAATGTCTACTTTAGTCCATAATTGTATTTCCCCCTTATGCTTGTTCATTCTTCAATCTTGAAGATTTTGGGATGGTGATGACCACTCTGCTTCTGATTGAGAGGGGGCTTAGATCCCATGGGACAGATGGATGGAACTGTCTTGCTTGCAGTTGTAGATGCTCTCTGTTTTTTGGGATGGGTGTTGTCCATCATTATCCTTATGTTAGTTGTTCTGGGTGAGTTCAACGAACTAGAGAGTAAGTGTTGCAACTCTGCTGAGATTCAGGGCTCAACTAACATATGAAAAGACTGAAGATTTAAGTCCCTGGGATATATATTTAATGAGTATAGTGCTAATTATAGGTTCAAAGAAAAGGGGCAAAAGAGCCCTGTGTAGGGAAATTATAAATGAGTCTAACTCTGTTAAATTGGGGAGCATATATTCCAAAGTAAGACCCACTGACAGGGTGCCAAATTCCTTAGGTTGTTTGCCATGCCTATAGTGTCTATATATCTCTAGAGCCCTCAGGAGTCCTGCTGTTTGAGGCACTGTTTACTGTGGCAGTCAATGAGATCCTGCTGAGATGTGCGTAAGCGTAACCTCTGGAATGACTTCCTGACTCACTTTGAAATCTCTTAGCCATAAAAACTCATTTGTATTTAATATTTCCCCCTTTTAGTCAAGGTCTTTTTCCAAATATATCACTAGTTGGTGCTTGGTAATAATCCCTTGGTGCCAGGGAGGCTCATCCCCTGAAGTCATGTCCCACTGAAACTTGTTTGTGACCTAACATTTGATCTGTCCGGCATAATGACCCATCTTCACTAGAGAAGAATGTGTATTCTTCTGCTGTTTGGTGAAGTGTTCCATGTATGTCTCTTAGGTTTAGTTGGTTTATAGTATAGTTTAAGCCTTCTATTTCCTTATTGATCTTCTGTTTAGATGTTCTATCCATTATTGAAAGTGGTATATTGAAGTCTACTATTAATGTAGAACTATTTGTTCCTTCAAATATCATTATTTGCTTTATGTATTTCAGGGCAATATAGTTAGGTGAATATAAATATTAATATTATTATATCCTCTTGTTGAATTGATCCCTTTATTAGTATATGGTCTTCTTCTTTGTTCCTTTTAACAGTCTTTGACTTAAGTCTATTTTATGTGATATTAGTATAGCTCAACCAATTCTCTTTTGGTTACTATTTACATGGAATATTTTTCTATCTTTTAATTTCAACTTAGTTTTTTTTTTTTTTTTTTTTTAATTTTAAGGTCACTCACTTGTAAACAGTACAGTTGTGTCATGCTTTTAAAAACTCCGTTCTGCCAGTTTATCCCTTTAATTGGAGTGTTTAATCCATTTGCATTTAAGGTAACTACTGCTAATGCAGGACTTTCCTTGGCCATTTTGCTCTTTGATCTTTGTGAGTCTTATCTCTTTTTGTTCCTCAATTCTTCCATTAGTGCCTGATTAATATTTATTTGATTTTTGTAGTGAATCATTTTGAGTCCTTTCTCATTTCCTTATGTGTAAATTTTTTTCATAAATATTCTTTGTGGTTACCATGTGGCTTAAATGTAATGTCTGTGACAGTTTGAAGCTTTTTGTCGATCCCAGAAAAGATCATGTTCTTAAAACTAATCCATTCCTGTGGGTGTGGGGCTGTTTGATTGGATTGGATTCAGTTGGGGGGACTCTGATTGGATAACTTAAGTGATGCATGACCCAGGATGGATCTTGGTCCTCTTGCTGGAGTCCTTTATAAATGGAGGACTGAAAACAGAGACACATAGAGAAAAAGCTGCAGAAACAGAGAGAAGGAACCCAGGAGCTCAGAGAGGAGCCCAGGAGAGAGAAAAGCCACAGATGGAGCAGCCTGAAGCAGATCTAGCAATGAGGCCAGGAGAATAGGGGAGAGACAAGCAGACTGGTATTGTGCCTTGCCATGTGCTTGATCACCCAGAGCTGAGCTTGAGAAGAAAGTGGGCCTGGAGGAGAAGGCCAAGATCCAGACTGGCAAATGCTACCATTTTGTCTTGCCATGTGGCAGGAGTTCAGGATCACCAGCAGCTGACCCTTAGTGAGACAGCATCTCTGATGATGCCTTGATTTGAACATTTTCACAGCTTCAGAACTGTAAGTTTTTAACTTAATGAATTCCCATTATAAAAGCCAACCTCTTCCCCCTATTCCCCCCCAAATGCCAACCCATTTCTGGTATATTGCTCCCAGCAGCTTTTAGCAAATTAAAACAATACCTAAATCTATAACAATTTTGTTCAATTTGATATCAACCTTATTTCAATAGCACATAAAAACTATGTTCTGTACCCTTCTGTCCCCCCACATTTTTGTTGTTCTTGTCACAAATTGTAACTTTATACATTGTGTGTCCAAAATAGATTTATCATTATTTTTTATGCATTTGCATTTTAGAATCTGTAAGTAGTAAAAAAGTAGATTTACATACAAAAATACAATGCAATAGTATTGGTGTTTATAATTATCCATATGGTTACCTTTGCTGGAGATAAAGTCTGATATTTCCAAAGTATTTTATTCTTCATTAATGGTTTCTAAAGTTTTATCTTTTTCCTTTGGATGGGCCATCATTTCCTGTTTCTTTCTTTGTCTTGTAATCTTTCATTGCATACTCTACATTTTCATTTTTAAAATGTGTTAATTATGGAATTTAGTCCCTGAGTGTTCTGTTCCTTAAGTTTGTATCCAGGTAGTGATATGACAAAGATTTCCTTGAGTGCCATGATCTAGCAAAAACTAATATTCCAATGCAAGAAATTCCTTTCACAGTCTTTCCAAATTTGCTCTGTGTTGGCTGATGCTCTCCTTCAGAGTTTAGCTGGGATCCTCTCTGTCTTTTTCTGAGCATGCCTTCCTGTCCTGGGAATATGCTTATGGCGTTAGGAATTACCTCATTTTCAGAGATCAAAATGCCCCTCTATTCTCTTTGAAATATACTCACTCCCCCTTCTGGGTGCTCTATTGTATGTCTTGAAGGTGGTAATCCTTTGCTGTAGGCTGCTTCAGTTTGATCGTTTCTTCTACTGCTTTAGCTGTCAATAAGCTGCTTCTGCCTGCACAGCAAATTGTGGGAAGGGAGCCAGAGACAGATGTCCTTGTTCAGCCTTTCAGGCTGCCACCCGATAGACTGGCACCAACATAAAGTCATCCCAGTATACATATTGAGGTTACTCTCTTTCCTCTGGGCAGGATCAAGCCTCCACAATGACAGTGCTAGCTGGCTCCACATTGTGCCAAGAAGGAACCAGCAAGGCCACTAGGAACTTCTACCTTTTTAAAGCTGTGTTTTCTTGACTCAGCACTTGACCTGTTACTGCAACCCTCTAACTCTTTTCCAGAGTGCTGAGGAAGATGGCTCTGCCTAATTTTTACTAGTTATTCAAAGATTCTGTGGGGGAATAGAACCCTAGAGTGTCACTTTCAACCCATATCTTCTTCTTTACCGTGCTATATTTTAACAAATTTCCCCTTTGCTTCCCTTGTTCCCTTACTATTTTACTTGGATTTAGCAGCGGTGGTAAACTTTTGTCCATAGGCTAGAGAATATTAAGAAAGAATTGTGTTGGAGCTGGAGGAGGAATGAGCCTCACCCAGAGATTCTGGACTTGCTGAGTACAATAACTGGCAAGACTTTGGATTGCGCTCCATTTATGAGAGGTCAAACACATTTTCATATATGGAGAGCTCACTGATTTAGGCAGAAGACTTTTGTTGTTGTAATGATTGTTTTTGTTGTTATTGTCAAACTGAAGTGTGGAAGAAAGGTCTATGTGAAATTTGGGCAGCCAATGGGGGGATTGCACAGGAAAATACTGATTCTTCTGTTTGGAAAAATTTCAGCCTTATGTTCCTGCCTCCTCAAGGTTTCTATAGTCAGCCTTACCCATAGAAGCAACTCATGGAAGCAGGGCCTTCTCACAAGCCATTTGGCTGGCAGTGTAGTTGCAGGGCATACAGCTCTGGTGCAGAAATAGTATTGTTAGGGTGATGGTAGAAGGGGCAATTTCCACTTGGGTTCAGTGCACTGCAAAAGCAATGGTAAGTGTGTGTTGTTAGACAGGGTAGCCAAGAGCTTGTCCTTGAGCTTGTCCTTGAGCTTGAAATAACTTATTTTCTGCTTAATCAGCCAAGAGCAGCTTTGAGTTCTTGCTGGAATAAAGTCTGACTAACGTAGACATTAGAATAAATATAATAGTAATAAAAGAAATCCTCTATTGAGGACTTACCATATGCTAGGCACCATGTTATATAGTAGACGTGCATTGTCTCCATTGCTCCTTTCAACAATGCTACAAGTTTAGTGTATTTTTTCTTTTCTTTTTTTAGTAGAGGAGGTAACCAAAACTTACAGAGATTTCAAAATTTGTACAAGATCACAAATTAGGAATGAATGTCTGTGGAGCTTGAGAGTCAGCAGAAAACAAATTACATAGGGCCTTGTGTGCCAAACTAAGGAATAAAGATTGCAAACTAATGTTTTATGCTTTTTTTATTATGGGAAATTTAAAAACATTCACAAAAGAGAGAATAGAACAACGAATCTCTGTACATCTATCAACCCAGTTTCAGCAAATTATCAATATACAAAATTGCTTATTCTTTATACTGCAAGTTTAAGTAAGTGGAGCTAGTTCTACTGAGTTTCCATGAATATTGTGATGTTTAAGAGTTTTGGAATTTGAGTTGGCTGCAAATGTAAGTGCTGTGTTAATTATAATTTATATTAAGTTCTCAAACTATATAAAATTTAAAACTTCTGTGTCAAAATATCATTAAAAATTAAAAGGCAAACAATAAACTGTGAACTTTATTTGCCACAGATGTGACAACATTTAAAAAATATTTTTCTTTTATAAAGAGCGTATGCATAATTATAAGAAAAACCACTGAATCCAGCAGAAAAATGGGCCAAAGGTGTGAACATATAATTCCTAAAAAAAGAACCAACATAGCTATCAAGATTACTTGTAATCAATGTAATGAAAATAGAAACAAGATATTTTCACCCAGGAAGTGAAAGATTTAAAAATGGGTGCTCACATTCTGCCGAAGGATGTACAATAAGTATGACCTTATTGGAAATTAATTTGAAAAAATGTATTGTGGAGCTAAAGGAGTTTATATCCTTTGATCTAAAAATTCCACAAAGAGCATTTTCTCCTAAGGAAATTTTGAGAGGTGTGAAAAATATTTCTATACAGAGATTCTATTTAAAGCATGATTTATAAGTGTAAAAACACTGGAAAAAATCCCTGAAAAGCCTAACAATAGGTGAAGGAGTATGTAATTATGTTGTACATACAAATAGAATATTATAGAAACATTTTCCTTGGAAAATGGTCATATATATAAAGGATGATCTCATTTTTTGTGAAAATATGATCTGTCTATACACACACATACACACACACTTACATAGAAGAAATTGGAAAAAATACACCAACATTTTAACAGTTGTTAAAGTTGTTAATCTCTGAATTGTGTGTTTGTTGGTATTTAAATTTTTCTATTTATTCTTTTCTGCATTTTCTCCTTTTTTTAAATGAGCAACATTAATTCTCTTTTAGAATCAGAAAGGAAACAACAAAAGGTTTATTTAAATCATTCATATCCAACAAACTGTTTCATAACTTCATTATTGTAAACAGAGTGAGCCATGTAACTGGCTGCTTATTATTAATATTAATAACAATTATTGAATATTTGCTATATGTAAGGTATTTAGTTAAACTTAAAAAAAAAGAATCTCAATTGCTGTCTCCTCATAGAATTGTAGTAAGGATTATAATCACTCCCAGTTTATAGATGGGAAGAAAACCAAGACTACTAATGGTAACTTGTGGAGCCAGGGCTTGAACTAGATTCCTTTTGTCGCCAAGGTCCCTGTTCTTCCTATGGGGAATGTGCCTCTCTCACGGACAGCACTGGGATGGCCGTTCCAAAGTGAGCCTGTGTCATAAGGCAATGTGGGTCACAGCCTTGGGCCTGCCAAATGCTAAGTCCAACCCTGTTTGACAGAATCAATTAATTGTCAGAGGACCAATTTGAAGAGAAAATCCAATTTTTCCTCAGGTTGAAGAAAACAGGTTCTCCTACCCTCACCATTTCATTCAGTGAAAATGGAAAAAAACCTACAAGAGAGTTGAGGTGCTGCATTCTGACCTTTTCCTAAACAGAGTGTCTGTTAACCATTTTCTTTGTCTCCATGACTGACCCAAATCCTTTCAGATGGACACATTTTTTTTCTTTAGAAAATACTAGTACCTTCAACTAGGTTACAATCAAGTCCCCGCCGTCCATCTCTGTGATGCTCCGTGAAGTATTATATTTAACTCTCAGAGGACAGCCTTGTTTTCTTTATTTTTATTTTCAGATACTTGACTTAAAGGGAGTGGTCCTTGGGATGAAGCTCAGTCACTTTGGTCTCCCAGAACTGACTGCATCTTGCAGGGCTGTGGAAAGGCTTAGTGATAACGTGTATAAAGCCTAATTTTCTAAAGACCCCATGAAGGCCAGGTAATGGCAACTTTGTTCCCTGTTGTATCTCTGTGTCTTAGCACTGGTTGGAGCAGGTATTTAGCAGATCCTCGATGAGTAATAGAATGAATGAATGAATAGAGCACATAGCACATAGAAGAGAGTACACGCTCAATAACCCTTTGCTATAATACAATATTACCTCTCTGGCCCTTAGCCTGTGCACTTCTATTACAAAGGCTTGGACTAGTTGGTCTCCAGGGCCCATTCCAGTTCTGACTCTAAATACTCCTGAAGCCAGTGGGGGCCCTGGGAGGAAAGATGATCCTTCTCAGCATGTGCAGAGAATTATCTGATGTGTTCTCCATGTGAGAGGAGGAGGCTGTGTACCCTCCTGGGGCTAGCCCTGCTCCCTCTAATACTCTGTTAGGGCCTCTCTCTCAAATGTGAGTCTGTAACATCTGTCAAAAGCACTTTGTGCCAGGATGACTCTTGCAACAAGTATGTCCTCAGAAAGCCCTTGAGATAGAGCGACTACAGGGAGTTTATGTAATGCGCTGAGTGATCAGAGAGATGTATGCACAGGGCTGATTCCATGATGAATCAGTCTTCTATGACAGCTCAGGGTGACTCAACTGATTGTCACATACAGTTCTTAAAATCCGGAGGACTTGGAGCACCTTGCACATTCTGCTTCTACTATCTATTGTTTTTTTGGTGCTTATTCCTCTTTTTATTCTAAAAAAGGAAGGCTTAGCCTTCCTTTTCGTTTGGTTAAGATGGCTTAACCAAACACAAACAGTACAAATTATGAAAAATAAATAAGGAAGTTGGGATGAAGGGAAAACAAGAGGGCCTCTGCTTGGCCCTCCAGACCTGTTTTCCACCATGCTCTGCCCTGCTGCCTGTGCTGGGTGCAGACCTGTGTGGCCTGCATCAAGGGGCTCTCGTCCCCTCTGGATCCTTATTGGGTTTGGCATGGGAGCACCAGCAAAAGATGGGTGGGAAGAAGGAGAGTGAGGTTGGGGTTTTATTTTCCAGTTGTCTCTCTGTGAGGACACTAATCCTCTGAAGGTGACCTTCTCAACAAGACTTTCTTTTGAGCAGGTAACTGTTCCTTCCCTTGGAATTAGGGGTGATAACCTCCACTGTTATTGGCCCCTGGTTCCCCACCTTTGCAAATAGTTCCATTTTAGCTGCACCTACTTGAATTACCCTAATTTGAGTATACCATCTGTTTTCTGTTTGGACTCTAACTGACACATAAAGGTAGAAAAAATGAGAGGAAGCCAGAAATAATGCTAGTAAATGAAATATACAAATTGTAGTGCCCTGTACATGCGCGTGCATGGAAAAAAAAAAAAAGATATGTGAGCATGTGCATGCAATGCTTCACATCTGATTCTGAGCTTCCCAGTGACCAAAGCAACAGAACTAGGGGAGGAGATCTCCTATCTTTTCTTCCACCACAACCCGAGGGATCTTCCTAAATAGAACTCTGACCATCACTCTCCTGACACGGCACCAAGGTGCTCCATCAGCTGGCCTGGCCTACCTTTCTAATTTCATCTCCCACCACTCACCAGCTGACATTGTTTGCTCTTTGTTCTCACATACACTGTGCTATTTCAGATCTTTAAGCTTTTGGTATGTTCTTATGTCTGCCAAGAATAACTTTTCTAATTTTCTGGACTTGGCTTAATCTTTTTCACCCTTATAGATTCAACTCAGGTGTTACTTTCTCCAGGAAAGTACATTTTCCCCGTCTCTCCCAACTGTGTTGGGTACATTTCCTTTGGACTCCCACATCATAGGTAATAGATAATTGATGCATTTGTTTCCCTCCCCAGACAGGAACCTCTTCAAGGGCAAGGTCTTGTTCATCTCTACATCTCCAGTGTCTAGAACAGTTCCCGGCACAAAGCAAAGTTTATAGAACTGTACAATTCCTTAGGGTGGTATTTGTTTGGTACCTACAATAGGCCAGACACTTTTCTAGGCACTTTGTTTGTTTCATTTATGGATGAAGAAATTGAGGCTTGGAGAGGATATTTTCTAAGGTTATATACCTATAAGTGAGGGAATTGGGATTAAATTAGGTCTGTCTGACACTATGGTCTAGACTCTTCCAATCCAATCTACTGCCTCTTTACACTGGACAGATAAAGAGGGGCCAGGTTAGGAGAGGTCTGAATGCAAGATATCTATCTTGAATAATAAGCCTGGAGACTTGCGTGGACTATGCTGATAAAATCAGGTGTGTATTAACCAAATCTCCTTTTACTTTTGCTGAATAGACATCCAGCAAGCAGAAATGTTTATTCCCTTAAAAAAAGAAAACACAGTTGTTACGTGGTGCAATCAATATGGATGGGTCACTCAGTCCTTTGAAGAGGCTGGGATTTCTGTTGGGAGAACATTAAAAATGAAAGAGATGTCGTTTTTTAAGTCTCAATAGCAATGCTGTTTTTTGTCTCAGTGCCACATTGTGTCTAGGTAGCTCAGAAATGATAGCAGCACCTAAACACCCACTCCTGTCTGTATTTCACCTTCCAGAGAACGTGCTTCTAGAAGTGGACCTGTGAGATGGCAAAGCATTGAGAAAGGCAGGCAGGGGAACTGCATTTTATTGAGAAAGTTAGCATTTCTTTTTTACTTTAATCCTTACTAGCTTTTAAACTAGTTTTTATTATCCTCAAGTGTGGCAGGCCCTGGGCTGACTATTGGGGTTCAGTGGTGACCAAGAATGACCAGGCTTCTCTGCTCACAAAGCTGACATTCTAGTGAGGCAGAAAGGAATTAAACAGATAGAAATCACACACGTCCAAGCAGTGTGACTTTGTGTAACTAGTGACAGAGCTGGAATTTAAACCTGGGCACGGAAGGCTTAAAACCCCTTTTCTTTCCTTTGGCAATGTCCTTGGTTTATAATACTTAATATTCTGGTCCCTTCTTAGGATGTTGCTATTGAAAAAGCTCTGTGCTATTTAGCAGGCTTTAAATAAGCTGTCTTTCTTCTTCTTAATGATGGGAGGTCTCCTAGGGTGAAGGATTGGAGTCCTAGCTCTGCTTCTTACTAACTGTGACCTTGGACAAGTCCCATGACCTTCCTAAGTTTCCTTTTCCTCATCTGTAATGCAAGGTCCATGTGAGTCTCAAATGAGAGGATGCATGCTTTGTAAACACGAAGAAGCTCTCCAAAT
This sequence comes from Tolypeutes matacus, assembly GCA_026826555.1. Taxonomy (NCBI): domain Eukaryota; kingdom Metazoa; phylum Chordata; class Mammalia; order Cingulata; family Chlamyphoridae; genus Tolypeutes; species Tolypeutes matacus. The sequence goes on from JAKSZT010053883.1 coordinate 51,110,364, forward strand.
GGTGGAGATGATTAAAAACAAGCAAACAAAGCACTGCCTAAGCTCTTCCGAGAAATAGCTGGGAATTATTCTAACTTGTATGAGAATGGCAGTCAGGGTAAGGTTTTTCTTTGTGTGATATTTGCAACAGAGGCTTTAAGCAAATTAATAGCCAGATAAGATTGGAGAGAATAAAAAAGAATTTACAGTCTATACAGGATTTAAGTTATGTTTTTAGTGTTTCAAATCTCTTTTCACTATAGCAAGTATTTCTTTACAATGGGTTCATTTAAAAAGTACTTAATCTCTTGAGAAAAGGGGGAAAAAAGATATATTATGTGTCTTACCTATGGACTGCAGGGAGCTCTGTATTTCAGAGTAACTAATCACCAAATGATAGCTATTGTTAAAATAATAATAATTGCTAATATTACTACTATTATTATATCAGGCATAAATGTTTTTTGGAACCTATATGTGAACATTGGGAAGTAGGCTAAAAAACATCTGTGAAATCACAAAACAAATTTAAAACATTTTATGTCCCTTTAGGTCATCACTCATAGCCATCTTATGTTACAAACAGTTCTAATATCCTTAGCATTCAGGTTATAGACGGCAGGTTAGAAATAGCAGAGCCTTCTTATAATGAAATGAGAAAGTGTGCCTATTTCTAATTGCCAGACACTGACTGCTTATCTGTAATCTCTTGCTGCTGAGGGTAGAATCAGAACTGGGTTCTGGGTTTGAATCTTGTCTCTGCTACCTACTAGTAGAGTGTAATTGGGGTAGCATGTCACTTAATCTCTTTTTATAATTGGTGATATATCCACTTCACAGAGTTATTATTAAGGAAAATAGCTAGTGTTTGCACAGCTCTTTGTGTTACATTTATCCTCTTCATCTACATGGTCACTGTAAATCCCTTAAGAACCCTAAGCAATCTGAATTTGTATCCCCACTTGACCAGGGAGGAAAGGCAGGCCTGGAAATGAAGTGTTGCCTCTCAGGCCACACCATTAGTTAATGGCAAAGCTGGAGTTAGATCCTAGCTCTCCTTTCTTGCACTCTCTCTGTTGCTCTTAAGTGCAATTATTACAACCATCAAAATATGGTAGAATATGGCTTTGGAAAGGGGATTTCAGTCTTCCAGTTTCTTAGACTTTTCAAGTTGCATAATGAATTCGAGTTAACAAGCATCCCTTCAGTGCCTAAAAATTTGTCTCACATGGAGGTAGGGTGATGAGTGTGGAAGAGGGACAGAAAGACCAGGCTCCGTGCTGGTCCTTAAGGAGCCTGTAGGCAAGGGGTATGTCAGGACATTTACAGGAGAAAGAAATAAAAAAAAAAATTCAAATAGCTTTTATAATGGAGAATTATAACAAAGTAAACATGGATAAGACACATACATTTCCCAAGGTTTGGCTATACAAAGTCAAGTTATTTTGTTATTTTGCTTTTGGTAACAAAAGGCAAGGCCATATTCTGGTGGGTGGAGTAGGGTCTTACTTTGGAGAGAATAATTGATTCCATTGTCGGACATTCCGGGAAGTGTTAATTCTGGGGCAGAATATGAGTGAGATTTTGAACTAGGGGAGGGTCAAGAGGATTTTGGCTTCAGACTTCGAGTTGGGAAAGGAGAACTGAGTTAATTTTGATGGTGGATATGAACAAGGATGGTGGTTATAGTAGGTTGAAAAGTGGCCTAATCAGGTACTAATCCCTGCAACCTATAAATGTTCCTTTATTTGGAAATAAGCATTTTTTGCAGACGTGATTATGCTAAGGATCCTGAGATGGGAAAATTATCCTGGGTGATCCAAGTGGGCCCTAAATGCAATCACTTACATCCGTATAAGTTGGAGGCAGAGACAACACACAGATGAAGAGGAAGGAAGCAACATGACCAGGGAGGCAGAGAATGGAGTGAAGTAGCCACAAGTCAAGGAATGCCAGCAGCCATTAGAAACTGTGAGAGACAAGGAACAGATTCTCGTCTAGAGTCTTCCGAGGAAGAGTGGCCCGGCCAACATCTTGATTTCAGCACAGGGATACTGATTTTGGACTTATGGCCTCCAGAACTGTGAGAGAATAAATTTATGTTGTTTTAAGACACCAAGTTTGTGGTTATTTGTTACAGTGGCCATAGGAAATGAATATGGGTGGGGGTGGTGGAGGATGATGAGCTGCCCTTGGCCACATAGAGACAGGACACATGTTTGTGGCATCTTCAGCCTCCAACTTCACTGGTGGCAATAATGGCTGCTACAACATTGGCCTAAGCAGTGCAGAGAGGTGAGCTGATTTTGGAGCAGTGAGCATTTATGACAGTCTCGAGAGGTGAATCTGAGTCTCAGGTCCATTAGTAAAGGATGAAAGGATCTAGGGTTCCTCCGTGTGAGGAGAGCAATGCCCTTGTGGAGGCCAATGTGTTAATCATCTGTGGAGACGGTGGATCCCAGGAGGACAGAGACCTCATGGGGTTATAAACATGGGGCAGAAGAATAGGGAGGGATTGGGGCTGAGTGCTTATGTAATGGAAACTGCTAGGCCTGTCCTTAACACTTGTAGTGTCCAGAGCAGGAGTTCAAATGGAAGCCTATGTACCATATGTCTAAATATTTAAAAGTTATAAATCAACATAATTTGATAAAAATTTAAAAAAAAACCTTGTCAAGTTGTAGTTTTTAAATAACTGAAAGTTTGGCAAAACATAAAAGATGACTGAATTTAATTATTATTGAATGTATCTGAGTGTTCTGTTGATGGACCAACAATATTTGGATAAGTGATAAAACAAAGACATGCATAATTCATACATTTTATGTAATTATTCCATAAAATTAACTTTTCTTTCCTCTATTTCTGCAAAATCAGTAATTATGTTGTTATAATCAAGATATTCACATAATTCATAGTCTATACGCAGCAAAAAAGTTTTTCAGATACATAAAAGTTGAGTTAGTCTCTATCAGATATAATATAATGAACATTGAAGGAGGTTTTTCATGAAGAAGGAAAAAGAAACCGAAAGAAAACTCTGATCTAAGGAATGAAAAACTGTGGAAATGGTAAACTTTTGAGTAAATATGAGACTTTGAAAAACATGCTAATTTTTAAAATATAATTGGCCATATGAAGCAAAATAACAATGCTCTGTGAGGTTTATAGAAGTAAAATATATGACAACAATAGCTTAAAGGAGTAAAAGGATAAAATGGAAGCATTCTGCTGTAAGGTTTTTTATATTACCTATGAAGTGTTGTATTATTATTTGAAGGGAGACTGTGAGAAATTAAAAATGCGTATTGTAAATCCTACAACATTTACTTAAAAGGGGGGCTTGGGTAATAAACCAAGACAGGAGATGAAATGGAATATATTAAAAAAAATAATAATAAGAAGGGAGAGAAAAGAGGAAAGAAAAAAGAAAAAGGATAGAATGAAAAATTACATATGTATTTAATTTTAATCTACATATAATGATATATTCAAAATATTATATTAGCATGTAAACAATATAAAATATTAATCAGATAGATGGCATTTTTAAATACTAAATCTCTAAAATCTGGTGTGTATTTTACATTTATAGCTCATCTTGATTTGGACCAGTCCCATTTCATGTGGACAGTAGCCACATGTGGCCTATAGCTGTTGTAGTAGACAGTGTAGGTTTAGATGAAATTCCTCAATTTTAACAGGGCTTCACTGACCCCTATCAGGTTTGCTGCTTGGAGGTGGGCTTGACATGTGTTTTGACTGTTCAATGGCAATAAGAACATGCAAATCATACAATCAGGAGAAGACATGGTATTTTCATTTTTACTGTTAGTCTTTCAACTCATTAGCAACTTATAATCTCTATGAATTGACTTTCAGCTCCTGTCACCATTCCCCTTCCACGCTAATAAAGGCAGAGCAGATTCTCAAAAATATCCTCTTCTGTCATTATCAGAGCCACCAATTATGGCCTCGTAAATAGGTTTTTTGTTATTATTTGTTATGAAAAATGCCCATTTTAAATTGAGATGAAACTCATAAAACATAAAAGTAACCATTTTAAAGCAAACAATTCAGTAGCATTTAGTTCATTCATGATTTTGTGCAATTACCACCTCTATCTAATTCCAAAACATTTTCATCACCTCACAAGAAAATCTTTTACCCATTAAACAATTGCTTCCTATGTTCCCCCTGCCAAAACCCCTGGCAGTGATATATTTAAACCCAATATTATTGATAATTACATTAAATATAAGTGATCTAAACACTTCAATTTAAAAGGTAGAGATTGTAAGAGTGGATTAAAAAAGCAAGATACAGCTATACGGTGTTTGTAAGAAACCACTTTAAATGTAAAATCACAGATAGGTTAAAAGTAAAAGGATGGAATAAGATTTACTATGTAAACATTAATAATAAGAAAACTGGGGTAACTATATTAGTATCAGAAAAATTAGTTTTCAATGCAGGCAATATTGCCAAGTATATAGAGAGACATTTCATAATAATAAAAAGATCAACTCATTAATATGACATAACAATCCTAAATATGTATACACATAATAAGAGGTCTACAAAATACATGAAGCAAAACCTGATAGAACTGAAAGGGGAAATAGAGAAATACATAACTTTAGTTGAAGGCTTTCATACTCATTTCTCAGTAATTGATAGAAAAAGTCAGCAGAAAATTATTAAGGATGTAGCACAACACTATCAATCAACATGGCTGGATTGAAATTTATAGAACACTATGCCTCCAAATTCCAAAATACATATTATTTTCAAGTACACATATAACATTCACCAAAATAGACCCTAATTTGGGCCATGAAAAAAAACCAATACCTTTAAAAGAATAAAAAAATCTCATAGAATATGTTCTCTGACCACAGCATAATTGAATTAGAAACCAAGGAAAGAAGATATCTGGACAATCCCTAAATAGTTGGAAATTAAACAACACATTTCTAAATAGCCTGCAAAGAAGATATGATAAAGCATGTTAGAAAATATTTGAATCTGAATGAAAATGAAAAGATGACATATCCAAATTTTGACAATGCAACTAATGAAATTTTTAGTGGGAACTTTATAACTTTGAATGCTTACATTAAAACAGAAGAAAGATCTAAAATCAATGATCTAAGCTGTTACCTTAAGAAACTGAAAAAAAAAAAAAAGAAAAAAGAAAAAAAAAAGAAGAGCAAATTAAACTCAAAGTACATAAAAGGAATTAAAAAAAAAAAAGATAATAGCAAACAGTAATGAAAAAGAAAAGAGACATAACAGAGAAAATCAACTAAAGCAAAGCTGTTTCTTTGACGAGTTCAATAAAATTGATAAACTTCTAACCAGGCTGATTAAAAAAATGAGGAAAGACACAAATGACCAAAGATAAGAATGAAAAGGGGTTAGGAGGAGTAACATTACATGCATAATAGAGGTATATCATGAACAACTTAATGGCAGCAAACTGGACAATTTAGATGAACTGGAAAAATTCCTTGAAAGACACTAATACCAAAATTGACTCAAGAAGAAATAGAAAAATTAAATAGCCCTATATTCACAAAGAAATCGAAATCACAATCAACAACTTCCCCTCAAAAGGGTAGAATAAATACTGTGGTGTTGAACTGGAGAAAAAAGGATCAGTATGAACTCCTAGTTGTTTTTCCCCCCATAAATCTATCTCTCAACAATAGATAAATAGATATGGAAGTAAATGTACATATATGTGTATACATGGGTTAGTTTATATATCCTAGCTCTGTCCATTGAAGCAGTGCTATCTCAGTAGCAATGAGAATTTACCTATTCACATCTTGGTTTTTAAATATCTTTTTCCAATAAAAGGAACCAGGGATCCTTGAAGAAGTTGTTGAATCGAGGACTAGATGAGGTAAAAAACAAGATGAGTCTGAAGCATTTTGTGGTGCCAGAAAGTAAGGAAGTGCTAAATAGAAAAACAAGAAAAAGTAAATTAAAAAGATGGGAACATGTGAAAGGGCACAGGAGCCAACTGAAAGAATTCCCAGTGGTCAAAGTAGAACAATTTGAGCAATAAAATAAAAATGGTAGTGTTGTACTATAATCCAAATAATAAAATCAATATATTTTAATCTGTACTGCTATAACTAATTAATTTATTAATCATTAATTAATTAATGGGGAGAAGACATAACTCTTCCTTACAGTAGAATTCTAATCAATAAATGTTGATGTTGAAACAATAGAGGCCAGAAAGGGACCGACAAATATAGGGTCAATTGCTTTTATCAATTTTTTTCTTTTCTTTTTTTTAACAAATCAATTTTATCATTACATATTAAAAGCATAAATCCATCCAAAGAGTACAATCAGTGGTATTTGGTGTAATCACATACTTGTGCATTCATCACTCCAGTTATTCCCAGAGCACTTTCATTATTCCAATAATAATAAATAACAAATAAAACTCATCATCTCTCAATCTCTCTATGCCTCGCCTTCTGTACACAGTTGCTATTCTTTTTCCATCTCTATATTTGTGTTTATATTTTGTAAAAACAGTCTTATATATGTGATATCACCCATATTCATGTTTTACATGAGGTTTTACTATCTTATACAGTCCCGTTACAGTTTTTAGCTTTCCTTCTAGTAATATACATGACCTTAGACTTTCCCTTTCATCCATTGTCATACCCATACAATAGCACTGCTAGTTACAAACACCATGATATGCTTTAACCATTGATTTACAAACAACTTTTTTACTAATTCTCCACAGATTAAACCTCGGCTTTCCATTCTCTACCCTCCTTCTATTTTCTGGTGACCTATATTCTAATTATTAACTCCATGAGTTTACACAATATATTTAGTTCATAATAGTGCAACCACACAGTATTTGTCCTTTTGTGTCTGGCTTGCTTCACTCAACATGATTTCCTTCAGGTTCATCCATGTTGTCATATTCTTTACAACTTCATTTCTTCTTACCACTGCATAATATTCCATCATATGTATACACCACAATTTGTTTATCCATTTGTCAATTGATGGACATCTGGTTGTTTCCAATTCTTGCCAGTCATGAATAATGCTGCTATGAACATCAGTGTGCAGATGTCTGTTGGTGTCTTTGCTCTCAGTTCTTCTGAATATATACCTAGTAATGGTATTGCCAGGTCACGTGACAAGTCTATGTTCAACTTCCTTAGGAACTGCCAAACAGTCCTCCGCAGTGGCTGTACCATTCTACATTCCTACCAACAGTGAATAAGTGTTCCTGTCTCTCCACATCCTCTCCACCATTTACAGTTTTCTGACTTTTTAATAGTGGCCATGAAATGATATCTCATTGTAGTTTTGATTTGCATTTCCCTAATCACTAGGGATATTGAACATTTTTTTATGTGGTTTTTTTTTTTTTTTTTTTTTCTATTTGTATTTCTTCTTTGGACAATTGTCTTTTCAAGTCTTTTGCCCTTTTTAAAATTGGGTAGTTTGTCTTTTTATTGTTGAGTTGTATTATCTCTTTGTATATCATAGATATTAAACCCTTATCAGATATGTGATTGCCAAATGTTTTCTCCCATTGAGTTGGCTGCCTTTTCACCCTTTCCACAAAATCCTTTGAGGAGCCAAAGTTTGAGAAGATCCCATTTATCTACTTTTTCTTTTGTTACTCATGTTTTGGGTGTAAGGTTTAAGAAACTACTGCCTACCACAAGATCTTGAAGATATTTTCCTACATTTCCTTCTAGGAGTTTTATGGTTGTCACTTTTAGATTTAGGCCCTTGATCCACTTTGAGTTAATTTTTGTCTACGGTGTGAGATAGGGGTCCTCTTTCTTTCTTTTGGATATGGATATCCAGTTCTCCACGCACCATTTGTTGAATAGACTGTTCTGTCCCAGCTGGGAGGGTTTGACTGCCTTGTCAAAAATCACTTGACTGTAGTTGTGAGGGTTAATTTCTGAGATCTCGATTTGGTTCCATTGGTCAATGTATCTGTCCTTATGCCAGCACCATGATATTTTTACCACTGTAGGTAAGTAATATGCTTTAAAGTCTGGAAGTGAGAGTCTTCCAACTTAATTCTTCTTTTTTAAGATCTTTTTGGATATTCAGAGACCCTTACCCTTCCAAATAAATTTGATAACTGTTTTTTCCACTTCTGCAAAGAAGGCTATTGGGATTGTGTTGAATCTGTAAATCAGTTTGGGCAGAACTGACATCTTAACAATATCTAGTCTTGTAATCCATAAACACAGAATGTCCTTCCATTTATTTAAGTCTGCTGTAGTTTCTTTTAGCAATGTTTTGTAATTTTCTGAAAACAGGGTCTTGGCTAAGTTTATTAACCAACATATCCTTGGTTAAGTTTATTCTTAAATATTTGATTGTTTTAGTTACTATTACAAATGGAATTTTTTTCTGATTTCCTCCTCAGATAGCACATCAGTAGTGTATAGAAACCCTATTGATTTTTGCATATTAATCTTGTATCCCACCACTTTGCTGAACTCGTCTATTAGTTCTAGAAGATTTGTTGTGGATTTTTCAGGAGATTCTAGATATAGAATCACATCATCAGTGAATAGTAAATGTTTTACTTCTTCCTTTCCTATTTTGGTGCCTTTTATTTCTTTATATAACCTAATTATTCTAGCTAGAACCTCTAGCACAATATCAAAAAACAATGGTGACAGTAGGCATCCTTGTCTTGTTCCTGATCTCAGTGGGAAAACTTTCACTCTCTCACCATTGAGTACATTGAGCTGTAGGTTTTTCATATGTGCACTTTACCATATTGAGAAACTTTCCTTCTATTCCTAACTTTTGGAGTGTATTTTATAAAGAAAGGGTCCTGTATTTTGTCAAATGCCTTTTCTGCATCAATTGAGAGGATCATGTGATTTTTCTTCTTCAATTTATCAATGTGGTTTATTACACTAATTGATTTTCTTGTGTTGAGCCACACTTGCATACCTGGGATAAAACCCACTTGATTGTGGTGTATAATTCTTTTAATGTGCTTTTGGATTCTGTTTGCAAGTATTTTGTGGAGGGTTTTTGCATCTATATTCATTAGAGATATTGGTCTGTAATTTTTTTTTTTTTTTTTTTTTTTGGTAGTTTCTTTATCTGGTTTGGGATTAGGGTGACGTTGACTTCATAGAATGAGTTTGGTAGCATTCTTTCTGGTTCAAATTTTTGGAAGCGCTTGAGCAAGATTGGTATTAGATCATCTTTGATTGATTGGTAAAATTCACCTTTTATGTCATTTGGTCCTGGGCTTTTCATCCTTGGGAGGTTTCTGATGACTGTTTCAACCTCTTCACTTGTGATTGGTTTTTTGAGGTCGTCTATTTCTTCTAGGTGGTTTGTGTATTTCTAGGAATTTGTCCATCTCATCTACATTGTCTGTTTTTTTTTCACATACTATTGTTCATAGTATCTTCTTATGATCTCTCTTATTTCTGCGGGGTCAATGGTAATGTCCCCTTTCATTTCTGATTATATTTATTTATGTCTTCTCTCTCTTTTTCTTTTTCAGTCTAGCTAAGGGTTTGTCAATTTTGTTGATCTCAAAGAACCAACTTTGGGTTTTGTTGATTCTCTCTATTGTTTTTTTTCTTTTTTCTTTCTCAATTTCATTTATTTCTGTTCTGATCTTTACTATGTCTTTCCTTTGGCTTGGTTTGGGATTAGTTTGCTGTTTTTTTTTTTCCTAGTTCCTCCAGGTGCACAGTTAGATCTTCAATTTTAGCTCTTTCTTCTCTTTAAATGTAAGCACTGAGAGCTATAAATTTGCCTCTTGGCACTGTCTTTGCAGTGTCCCATAGGTTTTCATATGTTATGTTCTCATTTTCATTCATCTCAAGATATTTGCTGAATTCTCCTGCAATTTCTTCTTTGACCCATGATTATTTAAGTGTATTGCTTTATCTCCATATATTTATGAGTTTTACCTTCTTCCATCCATTATTGATTTCCAGCTTCATTCCACTGTGATTAGAGGAAGTGTTTTGTATAATTTCAATCTTTTAAAATGTATTGAGATTTGTCTTGTGACACAACATATGTTCTATCTTGGAGAAGGCTCCATGAGCACTTGAAAAGAATGTATACACTGCTGTTTTGGGGGTGCAAAGCTCTATAGATATTTGTTAGCTCTAGTTCACTTATCATATTATTCAAGTTCTCTGTTTCTTTATTTATCCTCTGTCCAGATGTTCCATCCAATACTGAGAGTGGTGTATTAAGGTCTCCAACTATTATTTTAGAGACATCTATTTCTCCCTTCAGCTTTGCCAGTGTGTGCCTCATGTATCTAGGGGCACTGAGGTTAGGTGCATAAATATTTAGTATAGTTATTTCTTCTTGGTGAATTGCCCCTTTTATTAATATATAATGACCTTCTTCATCCTTTATAACAGTTTTCCATTTGAAATCTATTTTGTCTGATATTAGTATCAATATTCCAGCTCTTTTTTGGTTACTATTTGCACGGAATACCTTTTTCCAACCCTTCACTTTTTAAAAATATATATTTTTATTTTTTCTGAAAGATACTTAGATTACATAAAATGTTACATTAAAAAAATATAAGGGATTTCCATATGCCCCACTCCCCACACCTTCCACTTTTACCCACATTAACAACTTTCATTAGTGTGTTACATTCATTGCAATTGATGAACACATTTTGGAGCATTGCCACTAAGCATGGATTATAGTTTACATTGTAGTTTACACTCTCTCCCTCTCAATTCTGTAGGTTATGGCAGGATATATAATTGCCTGTATTTGTCATTGCGATGTCACTCAGGTCAATTCCAATTACTGAAAGTGCCCCCATATTACACCTCTTTTTCCCTCTCTCTGCCTTCAGCACTGCTATTGGCCACTGTTTCCACATCAATGATATAATTTCTTCCATTGCTAGAATCACAATAAGTCTATAGTAGAATACCAGTAAATCCACTCTAGTCCATATTTTATTTTCCAATCCTGAGGATTCTGGGATGGTGATGCCCACTCCACTTCTAATTGAGAGGGGGCTTCAATCCTATATGGCTGGTGGATGGGACTCTCTTGCTTGCAGTTGTAGACTCTCTTGGTTCCTTGGTATGGTGGTTGTCCATCCTCACCTCCTTGTTAGTTGACAACCTTTCAATTTGAACCTGGTTGTGTAGTTATGTCTGAGGTGTGTCTCTTGTAGACAACATATAAATGACTCATATTTTTTAAATCCATTCTATCAGTCTTTGCCTTTTGATTGGGGAGTTCAGTCCATTAACATTCAATGTTATTACTGTAAAGGCATTACCTACTTCATCCATTTTGTCCTTCAGCTTTCTGTTGTCATATTGTACTATTGTCTGTCTTATTACCCTTTAGTTTACACTTCCTAATAATCTTCATTTCTAAACTCTTCTCCAAATCTCTCACCCTTGTTTTTTCCTTTCAGGCTGAAGCACTCCCTTTAGTAGCTTTTGTAATTCTGGTGTTTTGGTAACATATTCTATGAGTTTTTGTTAGTTTGTGAAGACTTTGAACTCACTCTCATTTTTAAAGGACAGTTTTGCCCGATTCAGAATTCTTGGCTGGCAGTTTTTCTCTTTCAGTGACTTAAATACACCATACCACTTTCTTCTCACCTCCATAGTTTCTGATGAGAGGTTGGCACTTAATCTTATTGAGGTTCCCTTGTATGTGATGCTTTTCTATTCTTTTGCTCCTTTCAGAATCCTCTCTTTTTCTCTGATATTTGAAATTCTGAACAGTAGGTGTCTCAGGGTCAGTCTATTTGGATTTATTCTGTTTGGGGTGCATTGTCATAAGTATCATAAGGGTTGGGAAATTTTTGGTCATTATTTCCTCAGATATTTTTTCTGCCTCTTTTCCATTCTCTTCTCCTTCTGGGACATCAATAATGCGAATGTTTGTGTGTTTCACATTGTCATTCAATTACCTGAGACTCTGTTCCATTTTTTCCATTCTCTTCTCTTTGTGTTCTCCTGTCTTTCCCAGTTCATATGTTCTGTCTTTGAAACCACTAATTCTTTCTTTGAACAATTCAAAATCTGCTCTTATGTGCCTCTAATGTATTTTTAATCTCATCCATCATGTCTTTCAGTCCCATAAGGTCTGTTAATTTTCTTTGCAGGCTTTCAAATTGTTCTTTATGCTCACCCAGTGTCTTCTTAGTATCCTTTATCTCTTTAGTCATATTTTCTTTACATTCTTTGATGTGATTAAGGAGAGTTTTGTAATTATCACTGATTAATTGTCTTAAATCCTGTAGCTCTTCAGGATATTTGGTTAGTTCTTTTACCTGGGCCATTTCTTCCTTTTTCCTAGTATGGCTTGTCATTTTTTGCTGATGTCTAGGCCTCTGAATACGTTGGTGAATTTACTCTAATGGCCAATTTCTCTCTTTTGCCTGTTTTTCCAGTTCCTCTTTTATGTTTTGTTCAACTTTTTCTAAGTCTTTAAAATTTCCCAGGTTAAGTTATCAAAATTGGGCCAGGGACTCATGGGATGCAGATTTTCTCCCAGGGATTAAGTTACAGATAGAACCGAGAATAGTTTTTTCCATGCAATTTTCAGACTGACCAGTAGATTGTGCTTATCAGTCTGGGCTTTTCTATGTTCCTGGGTTGACTCTCCAGAGCAGAGATTCAAATCAGGCTTTGCTGGCCAAATTCACTGAAGACCCCCCCCCGCCGACTCCCCCCAACTTTTCCCTTGAAACACCTTACAGGGAGGAAGGTATCTGTTTCCCTCTTAGATGGCTGCAGTGAACCAGGGGTTTTATCCCAGCTTAGTATATTGGGAGTGTGGGAGGGGAGCCCTTCCTGGCCACTGCAGGGCTTGGTAACTTATGTTTATTGTTTCAGCTTCTTTGTCCCCCTGTCCCTCACCCTCCTGGGAGTTGTGTAGCACTGTCCTGGTGTGCTGACCCCCAAAGCAAGTGCCTCGGACAGCATTGGACTCGTTCTCTGTTGTTTCTGTGGGAGAAGTGAGCTCTTCCTGTTAGTCCAACACCATCTCACCACAATTCCTCTCAACAATCTTTTAAGTCAGTGCCTAAAACTGAAGATGATTTGATTCAATGAAATAAAAACCTGCACTTTTTACAGGAGTTGTGGCATCAATTAATAATCATTAATTTCAAGTTGTTTTTCAGTTGTTCAAATGACTTTTATGCTGCTACAAACTAGTTGATCCAAGTAGTATTACTTAATACTATAACATTAATATTATTTTACAATTTAAAAATATTTTTCTTCTCTTTATTCCACATTAAATTAAAAATTTCATTTGAATTCTTCAATCTAGGGACTAATCATTTGTGTCATTATTTAAAAAATCAAATTTACAAGCTCTGTTATTGTAGCATTGTCTTAGTCAGTCAAAGGGGTGCTGGTGCAAAATACCAGAAATGGGTTGATCTTTATTTATTTGGGGTAGAAGTCCACAATTACCAGGCAATAAAGCATAAGTTTCTTCCCTCACCAAAGTCCATTGCCACGTGTTGGAGCAAGACAGCTGCTGACGTTTGCCAGGGTTCAGGCTTCTTGGGTTCTTCTCTTCCCAGGGCTGTGTTTCTCTCTGGGCTTTGCTCCTCTGTTTCCTCTACAAGGTCAGCTGTAGATTATGAGGCTCTCTAGGTTTTGTGTCTCTCCACAAGGCCAGCTGTAGACTATCAGGCAAATGGCTTTTCTCTATCTGGGGCCTTCTCTCCAAGCTCTCTTACTTCCCAGGGCTCCAGCTCAAGACTCCAACATCAAAACTCCAACATCAAAACTGCTTCAACTCTGTTCTTGCCATGCCTTTTATATTTGATTCCCCCACCCACCAAGGGGTGAGGCTGAACACCCTACTGATACGGCCCAGTTAAAATGTCCTAATCATAATTTAATCAAGCCCAGATTAACAGATCAGTTACAAGCATAATCCAATATCTATTTTTGGAATTCATAATTACACCAAACTGCCCAGTGGCTACAGGCATCAAATGTCAAAATTGATTCAACTAAACCTAAAAAGTTTCCATGTGGTCTGTAAATATTGTGCTTTTATTGCCATGAAAATATTATTCATTATGCTTGGCTAAATATTGGATACATAATTTTATTTTTTAAAACATCATGAAAATATCCATTATCACTTGCTTTCTTTGGATACTATAGAAGTTTTGCTGATTTTTAACCTTATTTTTGGTTTAGGAATTACAACATTTGTGTGTGCATGTTGATTCTGTCCACTTTCACTGTTTCATATTTGATAGAAAAATTTGATAGATTACCTCTTTAAGTTTTTCTATATTTTTGTTACTTTTAGCCTTCTTTCTTTATTCAGATTCACTCTCATATTTTCAATTTTTATCATGACCTCAATTTGTGCTCATTCTCAGTGATCTATTCTAAAGGATTAAAAATAACATGTAATGTATCAATGGCTATCTAATTTAAATATTTTAATCAATAATTGAAAGAATAAAAGTAAAAAATGTCCTTCATATAATTTTTTCCTTTATTAGAGAAGTTGTGGGTTTACAGTACAATCATGCACAAAATACAGGATTCCCATAGACCACCCCACCACCAACAGCTTGCATTGGTGTGGGACATTTGTTTTAATTGAGGATAACACAATTTTATAATTATACTATTAATTAAAGCCCATGGTTTAACTTAGGGTTCACTGTGTAGTGTAGTGTATTTCCATGGATTAAAATTTTTTTTATATTCTTTTACCATATATATAGTATAACATTTCCCCTTTTAATCATATTCAGAGCTGTTAATTGCACTCACAATGTTGTGCTACCTTCACCACCATCCATTACAAAACATTTCCATTATTCCAAAAAGGAATCTTGTACATTTTAAGCCTTAACTTCTCCTTAAGTATCTGCACCCCATCCCCTGATAACCTATATTCTAGAATCTGACTCTATGAGTTTGCTTATTCTAATTGTTTCAAAACAGTGAGATCATACTATTTGTCATTTTGTCTCTGGCTTATTTCAGTTGTATTAGTCAGCCAAAGGGGTGCTGATGTAAAATACCAGAAATCTGTTTGCTTTTATAAAGGGTACTTATTTGACATAGAAGCTTATAATTACCAGGTCATTAAGTGTAAGTTACTTCCCTCACCAAAGGCTGTTGCCCTGTGTTGGAGCAAGATGGCTGCCAATCGTTCAGCCTTCTTCTTCCTCTTAAGGCTCCATGGTCCCAGCTTCTTCCAATATCTCCTGTAGCCTGGGATAAGTCTCTTCTCTCTCCTGAGGCACATTTCTCTCTGGGCTCGGCTTCTCTGTTTTTTCCACAAGGTTGGCTGTAGACTATCAGGCTCTCTAGGCTTTGTCTCTCTCCCTAGGGCTCTATTCTCTCCAGGCTCAACTGCTCTGCACTCTCCCATATGTTTACTTTTTGGGCTCCAGCTCAAAATTTCAAACTCCCTTCTCTGCTGTGCAGTTTTTCTGTGAGTTTCTGCCCACCAAGGGGGCAGGTACTCAACGTCCTAATGACATGTCCCAATCAAAGCCGTAATCATTGGTTAATCAAATAAAAGTGAAATCTCTGAATCCAATACAATCTAATATGCCCAGAGTAACAAACCAGTTTACAAACATAATCCCGTATCTATTTTTTGGAATTCATAAATAATGCCAAACTACTACATCACTCAACATGATGACTGCAAGGTTCTTCCATATTGTTGCATTTATCAGGACTTCACTCCTTTTTACAACTGAATAATATTCCATTGTATGTATATACCACATTTTATTTATCCATTCATTGATTGATGAACACTTGGGTTGAATCCATCTTTTGGCAATTGTAAATAATATTGTTATGAACATCAGTGTGCAAATATCTGTTCAAGCCCCTCATATATATCTTTTGTGTATATACCTAGTAGTGGGATTGCTAGGCCATATGGTAATTTTATCCTTAGCTTTCTGAGAAACTGCCAAACTGTCCACAGTGGCTGCACCTTTTTACATTGCCACCAGCAATGAATGAATGTTCCTATTTATTCTGCATCCTCTCCAACACTTGTTATTTTCCATTTCTTTAATAGCAGCCATTCTAATGGATGTGAAATGGTATAATTGTGGTTTTGGTTTGCATTTCCCTGATGGCTAATAATGTTGAGCATCTTTTCATGTGCTTTCTGGCCTTTTGTATATCTTCTTTGTAGAGATGTCTGTTCAAGTCTTTTGCCCATTTTTAAATTGGGTTGCTTGTCATTTTGTTGTTGAGTTGAAGGATTTCTTTATGCATTGGATATTAAACCTTTATTGGATATGTGGTTTCCAAGTATTTTCTCCAATTGTGTAGGTTGTCCTTTTTACTTTCGTGATGAAGTCCTCTGAGGAACAAAAGTTTTTTTTATTTTGATGAGGTCCCATTTATCTATATTTTCTTTTGTTCCTTGAGCTTTGGTTGTAAAGTCTAAGAAACCATTGCCTAACGCATGTTGTTTGTCATTTTGTTGTTGAGTTGAAGGATTTCTTTATATGCATTGGATATTAAACTTTATTGGATATGTGGTTTCCAAGTATTTTCTCCAATTGTGTAGGTTGTCCTTTTTACTTTCGTGATGAAGTCCTCTGAGGAACAAAAGTTTTTTTTATTTTGATGAGGTCCCATTTATCTATATTTTCTTTTGTTTCTTGAGCTTTGGTTGTAAAGTCTAAAAACCATTGCCTAACACATGATCCTGAAGATGCTTCCCTATGTTTTCTTCTAGAAATTTGATAGTCTAGCTTTTATATTTAGGTTTTTGATCCATTTTGAGTTGATTTTTGTATACGGTGTGATGTAGGGGTCCTCCTTTTTTTTCAAATGGAGATCCAGCTTTCCAAGCACCATTTGTTGAAGAGACTAATCTTTCTCAATTGAGTAGTCTTTGCCACCTCGTCAAAAAACAGTTCGACATAAATGTGAGGAATGATTTCTGAGCTCTCAATTCTATTCCTTTAACCTATATGTCTGTCCTTGTGCCAGTACCATGCTGTTTTGATTACTGTGGTTTTGTAATAAGTTTTTTTCCCCAAGCCAAATTATATCCAGCTTTTATTAAAGATATTTTTCATAAACAATCCTGGCATTTGAGGCAGGACATGGGCAGACAATCGTTAACAGTGTACAACAACTTTCAAACTCCCTTCTTCAATGGACCACCAAAATCAGAAAGCTACTATAAAATCCAATGAAGTCTTCATTTGATGCTCTGAACAGGGGAAGTTTAGAGTGAAGGTTGACATGTCACATTTAGCATGTTGTTTAACAACTTTTCACAAGCCAACCCTTACTTTCAGGAAATGAAATGAAAATGGCAGAATTATCCACAATCTATAAAAGAAATTGCTACTCTTTTGAGGGATGCCATTTCCTTGGCATCACTGGAAAGTCTAGATTGCCTGATATCCTGGTAACCAATTTTTTTGGGTTAGGCTCCAACAGGCCTCCAGGTTTAAGGGAGTCAAGTATATGCTGAAGGCAGAGAGAGAGAAGAAGTCATGAGGACATAAAAATGAATTTTAGCTTTTCCACACCACAAGGTATCTGTACCAAGGTGAATAAGGTTTATCAACATCAGGGATTCCCTTCTATTGGAAGTAAAGAGGAAGTCTCTCAAAAAAACTAGAGGGGAAAGGTGTTTTCTCCCATATCAATCCAGCTTCAGTTTATGCTATTAGCAACATTTGCCCCTTCCCCCAGAAACAACAATGAAGTGTTCCGTGTGCTAACAACAGAGCTTAAAAAAAAAAAAGTAAAACAAAATTCTACATTTTTATAAAACTTGATAAAAAAATAGTATTTCAAACTGTACAATCACCAGAAGTACACAGTTATAAAAAATGCACACACTTCACTTGGCATCTCCAGCACCTTCAGCCTTCTGTGCCTGGTCTGTTTTGGCATCTCGGTTTTCTGCAGGGTTATTCCCATCCTTGCCAGCATCAGCTTTCCCTTTTTTCCCTTTGGGTCCTTCTCTCCTTTCTTTGCAGGGGCCTTTTAAGGCTTGGATTCTGGCTTTGGAGGAGCAGGTTTAGCAGATAACCTTGCAGATCTTCTCTGTGTTTCATCCTTTACCTTGGCTTTATCTCTTTAACGTCCCCTTCAGTCTTTCTCTTGGGCATGGTGGTGGCAGTGGGATGTGGGCACTGGATGCAGGGATGCAGTGGCCTGCAGGCTTTGGTCGGTCTGAGGGTCATTCTCACCTCTTCTTCATACTGCTTGGTCTCTGGGGAGTTTATAAAGTTTTTATCTGTAATAAGTTTTAAGATTGGGAAGGGTGAGTCCTCTAACTTCATTCTTCTTTTTCAAGATGGTTTTAGCTATTCATGGCCCCTTACCCTTCCATATAAAATTGGTGATTGGTTTCTCCATTTCTTCAAAGGTTGTTGGAATTTTCATTGGGATTGCATTGACTTTATAAATTGCTTTGGGTAGGATTGACATCTTAATGGTATTTAATCTTCCAATCCATGAACATGAAATATCTTTCCATTTATTTAGATCTTTCATTTCTTTTAGCAATATTTTGTAGTTTTCTGTGTACAAGTCTTTTCCATCCTTGGTTAAATTTATTCCTAGATATTTGATTCTTTTAGTTGCTATTGTGAATGGATATTTTTTCTTGATTTCTTGTTCCAATTGTTCATTGTTTGTGAATAGAAACACTACTGATTTTTTGGTCTTGATCTTGTACCCTGTCACTTTGTTGAATTCATGGAGCTTTGTTGTGGATTGTTTTTCAGGTTTTTCTGCATATAGGATCATATCATCTGCAAATAGGGAGAGCTTTACTTCTTACTTTCTAATATGGATGGCTTTTTTCTTTTTCTTGCTTGATTCCTCTGGCAAGAACTTCCAGTACAATGTTGAATAAACAGTGGTGACAGTGGGAATCCTTTTCTTATTCCTGATCTTAGAGGGAAAGCTCTCAGTCTTTACCAATAAGTAGGATATTAGATATGGGCTTTTCATATATGCCCTTTGTCATGTTGAGGATGTTTCTTTCAATTCCCAGTGTTCTAAGTATTTTTATCAAAAAACGGTGCTGTATTTTGTCAAATGCCTTTTCTGGGACAGTTGAGATGATCATATGTTTTTCCCCCTTCATTCTGTTAATATGATGTATTACATTAATTGCTTTTCTTATGTTGAACCTGCTTGTGTCTTCCCAGATGGCGCCCCACAACCCATCTGGATCCCAGCCCGAAATGTCAGACCAGCACCGTCGCTCTATGGGAAAGAGACGCAGATGACAAAGAAATAGAGAAGAAGCTGAAGAGTGTCGCCTGCAGTCAAAATTCCTGGCCCTACCCTCTTTCGAAAACTCTTGCAGGCGATTCGCAACTCCCTCTTCGATAAGCCAGTGACCGTCCGCTATCAGCGAGTCCAAACCCGTAAAGTTGAATATCTGCATCTCTCCAACAACAACCAATCCTTCAATCGCCCAACCCATGCCAATCACTCACCCCTCTAGGCCCCTACCCTGTCCCTCCTCCCCTTCCAAACAAACCTCTCCCCCTATTACAATTTGGCCTAGACAGAGCTGAACTGGCGAGCCAACGACGGGCAACTTAGCCAGGCACGCAGAACGGCCAACCTAAGACAGGGCGCCAGCCACTGTTGCTTTGCTGGGCTGTTATCCGATGACGGGCAACTGAACCTTCTCTTAGCTCTGCTGGACAACCTAAGACAGGGGCCTAGCCGATTGTTGCCACTGGGCCCTGGCACAGTCAAAGCTGCTAGTGCACCCAAAGACGGGTAAGCTCCAGCCCTTTCCTCTAGCACGGTTCTGACCTAAGACAGGAGCAGTCCCTATCATTTATGCACAGTTGCTGCTGGGTCAGCCCAATGACGGGTAAGAGCTGTTAAGTGCCACAGCCGGCTACGACCTAAGACAGGCCCAGTTCCCTACCCTTAATTCTTCTAAATTGCTTCTTAAAATTAAAACTAAGGGAGGAGATGAGGTAATGTTTACCCAACTTCTCTCTTCCCCGAACCCAACTTCCCTATTCACCGCAGCCTATCACAGCATTCCCTCAACAGCCATAACCTTATTTGGACATGTTGGCCTTCTCCTCTAGCCTCCCCCCTCCCTCCCAAATCTTCCCTCCACGCCCAGCAACAGCTTCGCCCTATCAGAAGACAACACGCTCACCCCCGCCCAACTCTGCCTATAAAACTGCGCAGCTCTCCCTGAATAAAGCTCTTACCTTCCAGCAAGCAAGTGAGTGGTGTCTCTTCATTTAGTACTGTCAGGGAGACCACAGGGCACCAAACGGCGACCCTGTGACAACTTCTCCTTAACCTCCGTGAAGACCAGGGAGCCGGACCTGCGCTCTCCTGACAACTTCTTCACCCCCCGCCGTTCCGGAGTGCACGCCGGACGGTCCACAACTAGCTCGTGTCGCTCCCCGGGCTGCAGCAGGGCTGATCACCCTCAGGCCCGGAAACAAAGCGGCAGAACCAACCTTGCATACCAGGGATAAATCCTGCTTGTTCATGGTGTAAAATTCTTTTATATACACTGTTGGATTCAGTTTGCTAGTATTTTGTTGAGAATTTTTGCATCTATATTCATAAAGGATATTGGTCTATAGTTTTCTTTTGTGGTATCTTTATCCAGCTTTGATATGAGGGTAATGTTGGCTTCATAGAATGAGTTATGGATTGTTCCCTCTTCTTTAATTTTTTTTTTTTTTGGAAGAGTTTGAGCACAATTGGAGTTAAGTCTTCTTAGAAGGTTTGATAGAATTACTTTGTGAAACCATCTGGTCCTGGGTTTTTCTTTGTTGTGAGGATTTTGATTACTGATTAAACCTCTTTACTAACATTTATTAATACCTACTGTGGATGAGTCACCATGCTACCTGAGAGGTACAGCAGCTCAGGGATATGGATTGTCTGTCATTAGTAGGTGTCTCTGTATGCCTTTTTTTCTCATTGTGTCTCTCATCTACATATGTGTGTGTATAACTTTTTTTTTTGTCAATGCCTCTATCTCTTCCATCTCCATCTTGCTCTTTTTATGTATATCTCCATCCCTACCTCTATTTTTATGTCTTATGTCTTCCCTTATCTCCCACTGTATTTGTTCTCCCTGTATTTCTCTTTTTAATTTAACTCACTTTCCACTGGCCTTTTGTTTCTACCTCTGTTTTTCCTTCTATATCTTTTTCTGCATTTCTACATCCCTGTGTCTGTTCTATTTCTTCTTGAGTCAATGTAGTAGTTTGTGTGTTTCTAAGAATTTGTCCATTTCATCTAGGTTATCTAATTTATTGGCATGCAGTTGTTCATAGCATCCACATATAGTCCTTTTTATTTCAGTGGCGTCAGTAGTAATGTCCCACTTTTAATTTCTGATCTTCATTATTTGTATCCTCTCTCTTTTTTCCTTTGTGAGTCTAGCTAAATGTTTGTTGATTTTGTTGATCTTTTCAGTGAACTAACTTTTGGTTTTGTTGAGTATGTCTTGTTTTTGTTTTTGTTTTTAAATTTCATTTATCTCCAGTCTAATCTTTGTTAGTTCCTTCTTTCTGCTTGCTTTGGGTTTAGTTTGCTCTTCTTTTCTTAGATCTTCCAGTTTTGAAGTTAGGTCTCTGATTTGAAGTTTTTCTTCGTTTTCAATGTAAGCATTTAGAGCTATAAATTTACCTCTCAGCACTCCCTCTCTTCCCTGAATGCTGTACAGTGTTCTTTTGGCCTCTGGAGGTTCAAAATAGTTGTTTCAGACAATTCCTGCCTATTTAAATGTTGTTTTGGATTGAGTCCTAGAGCTTCCTACTCTGCCATTTTCCCAGGATGTCTCAAGTTTTTCAAAAATTATTTTATAAGATTTTAAAATAAAAAGATAAAATGCAAATTATATTATTAATAACTTAATATCAAAAATTTAAAAATATTTCAATAAAACTATTTATTTATTAAATTTTAAGATATTTAAATATTTTTATAAAAATAATTCTAATTAAAATGCTAATATTCAATGGCCATCTAGTAGCCCTTATATAGAGTTTTCATACTTCACTTGCATTTCCTCCTGACCTACAGATATGCAAATTTATAAGCAATTGAATTGTTTAATGTTACAATTAAATATTATAAATTTAGCATTACAGATTTAACAAATATTTCTTAGACAGTGTGAATATTGTGCTCATTTGTGAATACTTTTGGACTTATGAATCAAAACATGGAAAAAAAAGAAAGAAGAAAATGAACTCTTAGCATTAATGGAAAGCACTGATTTACTATGCAAGAATCTATTGCATTTCTGCTATCTGAGTGGAAAGATTTGATGAATTAATTTGTCTTGTCTCTTCTCTAGGCACTTCTGCCCTTGAGTCCTCTCCACTCTCAGAAGCTGGGTCATATCCAACGTTGGCAGCACAAACTATTCCAGTGCTTGAACCCACTTGCCATTTGATTCAAGAACACAGGAAAAGAGAGGAAGAGAAACATTTCCCTGGAGCCAGAACATCATTAACCACGAGGACACCCACCTGTTAGTTTTAGGTAGCACCTTGCCAATCCAAGCTCCAGTCCTCAACATCAGTGGTGGCTATGTTTTTTTTTTTTTTTTTTTTTTTTATCATAAATTTATTTTGCATGTGTATGTGTGATATTTGGGGCCCTCTAATCTGCAGGCACCTGGCAGGGGCCACTCTCACCCAGGTCTGAGGTTGGTGCTGGGCAAGGGAGATATTGAGGTCACTTGGTTAGTAGACATTTGGGTTCTGCAGAACAGAATTGTATAGAGTCACTGAGAACATTAGGAATCCTTTGAAAATATCCAGATTACCTGACTTCTAACTGTGCTTCTTGGTGCTTGGTGCTCGGTGGAGCTATCTTAATGGGCAGAGCAGGCTTATGAACACAACTCTGAGCTCCCTACTAACTTGATTGAACCAGAGAAATTCTGTTTTTAATATTGGACTTCAGCCCATGATTTTGTTAGGGGTGGGTAAAGGTGGAAAAGTGATCAGATCTAATTACCATCACTCCCCCACCTCCCTTTATAATTGAGAAGACTGAGACCTAGAGAGAAGGACAGTGACTTGTCCACGTTGACACGTGTTAGCTACAAGGTCCATACCAGAAGCCAGGCACCCAGACTCCCCACTTGGTGTGCTTCTTCCTGCTACATGGAATCAATTAAGGATGGAATAAACAACTTATAACTGTTGATTTTAGAGAGGATTTTTATGATTTGTTCATCATCTTCCCAGGGCTGGTCTGGTCCTTAGTGGGCTAGAAGACACTGCATTCCTGAAACGCCCTTAAGGTTTTGGAGGCTATTGCCCAAATAGGAGCTCTCACGCTCAACATGTGCTCTTGGCTAACTTGTCATTTTTCCATTGCTTACAGAATATGTGGGGAAAAAGCAACAGAAAAGTTTGAGGTCTATCCGGTTCTCTCTCTGTCCATCTGTGTATCTCTTCCTCCCTGTATTCATTCCACATTCATTCAAAAACATTTCTTAGTACCTACTGTGAACCAATCACCATGCTACCTGGGAGGTAGAGCAGCTCAGGGACATGGCTTGTCTCTCTGTCATTAGTCTGTGTCTTTGTTTACCTTTTTTCTCATTGTATCTCTCATCTACGTGTGTATGTGTAACTTTTTTTGTCAATGCCTCTATCTCTTGCATCCCATCTTTCTCTTTTTCTGTATCTCTCCATCCCTGCCTCTATTTTTATGTCCTATGTCTTATGTCTTCCCTTATCTCTCACTGTGTTTGTTCTCCCTGTCTTTCTCTTTTTAACTTAGCCCACTTTCCATTGGGCTTTTGCTTCTATCTCTGTTTTCCTTCTGTGCCTTTTTTTGTGTATCTGTGTTGCTGTGTCTGTCAATCTCTCTCTGTCTCTCTCTCTCTCTTTCTCTGCTTCTCCCTATAGAATATTTGTGCATTTGTGCATGAAGTAGGAGTCTGCCAAGACCTCTTGAATTTCTGCTCTTCACCCATGTCTGTGGGAGGACTCTGAAGCCACCCACTTACTAGACATATTTTCATAATATCCTCTTCTGATAATTTGATTATTTTGGTTCTACTGAAAAGGAGATGGTAATCTCACTATGTTTGTGGATTGGACAAGTAGGAACCAGAGTTTTTTTTTTTTTTTTTTTTTTTTTTTCAGGGAGTAAGGAGGCTATCCTAGTTTTAAATACAAGCAAAATGGTCTGTTTTAAGTGGAAATTCCAAAAGAATCTTGAAGGAGGCTGGAGCCCGTAGGTTTGTTTTTATATTCCTCAGGGTAGAAGCCACTGAGCACCTCCTATATACCAGGCCCTCTGGTAAGGACCAGAGAAACAGATGCAAACCATGTATTGTATCTGAATTTTAGGGGCACATAGTCTAGAAGGGACAGTTTCCTAGGTAATAGAGAGGGTTGTTTTCTTGTCTAAGTATTATGACAAATGGAAGTATAACATGCTATGAGAAGAAATCATTAGACCTGAGGTAATTGGGGAAGGCAATGGTGATATTTGATCTGGGCCTTGAAGCTTGAATAGGGAGTTTTCCAGGAAGAAAAGGATGAAGCCCATTCCTGGTGGAAGAAATGGCACAGGGGCCTAAACTAGTTTGGGATTATTGAGAACACAGTGTATAAGAGACTGAGGTTGGAAAGATATATTGGGGCCCAAACCTGGGGGCTTTGAATGCTAGGATGAGGAATTTGGCCTTTCTTCTGATGACCAAGTGGGGTCAAGAAAGGGTTTTAAGCATGGCTATGGCAGAGTTAGTATGGGGGATGGAAAAGGAGCATTCAGACTGGAGACATGGAGATTGGGGGAAAATTGAGGCTGTTTCTAGGTAAAATAGGATGGGCCCATGGCGAGAACATTCCTCATTGCATCATGAATTCCCTTAAAATTCTGTTTCATCTGCCCTGTGTTTACATGAGGGTTTTTATTCATATAACAAAATTTAATGAACCTCAATTATATAATAGGCACTTTGTGAGGTATTAGGGGTTTGAAGATGAATAAGACAAGATTGTGTTGGAGTCCTTAGATGCTTAACATTTAGAAGGGATCTAGACAAATGGAGAGGTAATTTCTGTGCATTCCTTTATGTGCCAGGACAGAGGGAAGAAGAAGGAGATGTAGGGACCCAGGGAAGGCATATAACATAGTAGAGGAGAAGACCAGTCATACGGGCTTCCTGGAGGAGGTGAAGCCTGAGTTGAGCTTGAAAGGCCAGCGTTATCTAGAGCAGTGATTGTCAATGTATGGTTCCCAGACCAGTGGCATCAGCAATACCTGGGAACTTGTGAGAAGTACAAAATTCATGGGGCCTACCCCAGACCTACTGTTGCAGTCTGCTAGGCTGTTGAACTGCAATATGCCAGAAATGGGTTGGCTTTTACGATGGGGGTTTATTAACTAACAAGCTTACAGTCCTGAGGCCATGAAAATGTCCAAATCAAGGCATCATCGGGTGATGTTTTCTCCCCCAAACACCAGCTGCCAGTGATCCTGGACTCCTCTGTCTCATGGCAAGGCACATGACAGTGCTTGCTTATCCCTCCCTTGTCTTCCGGGTTTCCTTGCTTTCAGCTTCTCGCTTCAGGGGCCTTTTCTCTGTCTCTCTCTATGTATTCATCCCATTTATAAAGGACTCCAGTGAGAGGATTAAGACCTAGCCTAGGCCATGCCTTACTGAAGTAACCTAATTGAAAGGACCCACCCACTATAGATTCATACCCACAGTAATGGACCAGCTTTAAGAATATGATTTTCTGGGGGTATATACAGTCTCAAACTGCTACACTTACTGGAGGCCAACTGCCTTCCAGTTGGTTTTGATGTACACTTAAGTTTGAGAATCACTTCTTAAGTTTGAGAATCACTTATCTAGACAAAGAAGGGAAGACGTAGCTCCAGGTTAAGGGAGTAGAGTATGTAAAGGCAGGGAGGTAGAAGATGGCCTGGTGGGAACATAGTTTAGTGGCTGGAATGCAGGGTCACTGTACACATGTACCGGGAGGGCCTGAGGGTCTGCCTGGGACAGATCATGGGGGACCCTATATATCAGGCAAAGAAATGTGGACTTTATCCTGTAAGGCATGTGAAGCCACAAAAGGGTTTTATAGAGGAGAACAGCATGATCAGATTTCATTTAGAATCAGCGCTTGAGTGCCAGGTCTGGGTTGGACATGTGTAAAGCGGGCCCTCAATCAGCGCTTGTTGAACTGACCTGGGAAGATGTGACATGGTCCCCTTTATCTTGGGACTGTGCTCCAGGTCATGGAGGGCAAACCCAGACTTATCTCTTGTGCAATTCTAATCCATTGGTAGTGGTTGCCCATGTGCTGTGTTGACAAGGACTCTGAGGTTAAATCTGGTGTCTAGCAGAAATTACAGCCAAGTTTGTTATGGACATGGAGGGTGGAGGGGTAGAGGGCATGGTAGCTCATGTGTTACATATTATATTTCAGTTGTTCCTGCCAGACAATTAAAAAAACAGAGACAAAACCACATGTCCTCCAGAGCTCATTTGTACTTAGGAAACCAGCCTTGCTCCTAGTTGAGAGTAGCTAGAATCAATTCTAAATTATGTGGAGTAGAGTCATTTCAGGGACATTGATTCCTCTCTTCTTCAAACTCTCTACAATATAATCCCCCCATTACTTGACACAATGACTGAAATTCTACCATTATACTTTTCTTTAGGGTAGGGCAGCAAATGTCCTTATAAAACATTAGATGTTACAGGAGAAAAAGGATGGATTCATCATTAACACATTATTCAGCCAACTAACATTGATCAGTCACCTGTCCCATGAAGTCCCAGCTCTTACTAAGGGAAGAACATATGCTGTTGAGTAAGAAATTACAATATTTTAAAAAGCTTTTCCACCCAAGTAGCTCACATGGCTGAGGAATTTGAATGGGTACCAGCTGGAAGGCCAGACGTACCGCCCAAAGCAGACTTCCTTTGGTGCAAAATGAATTTGAACACATGCATTTCATCTTTAAAATGTATGAATTTTAAAAATTCTACTCCATAATATGCAGGATCTTGGTTTATTTTAATGTATATATTATTGACATCAAATAGTGTTAAATTACTTAACAGTGAGTGAAAAGGATGCCCTGGGAAGATGCCCAATGTTGATCCTGTAGCTTTACACACATGCTCCAGCACACCACTGTGCACCTGAGGGTGTGTGTACTCCAGGTGGAGAGAAATGACTGTGGGGAATGAGCAAGGGCCTTGGAAGCCTGTTAGACCTGGGTTTGAGTTAGGAATCCCTTATATCCCAGCTATGTAACTTATTTTACCTCTCTGAGTTTAGTTTTCTTATCTGTAAGTAGAAAATATTCTCTGCTTTACAGGACTGTGGGGAGGATGAGAAGAGATAAAATAAGTGAGAATGTGTTGTACAGTGCTTGGCACATATTAGGCCTTCAACAAATTTTACTAAGTATCTATGGCATAGAACTTGAGTCAATGTTTGCCATAGTATGCATAAATTAATCCTAAATCAGAATTAGGCCTGGAGGGCATGAGACTGTTAAAGGGTAATATCAATTTTTGAGTAATGTTTGCCATTTCCCCTAATTGTAAATTCTTGAGATAAAGTGCTGTGAAAACATGAAAGAAGAAGAAGTTTATTCTGGGGAATCTTGGATGGTTCCAAGGAGTTGGCACAGGAGTGGGGCCTGGCAGGGGGTAGATTTTCAACAGGATCAAGACTGAATCATAGTCAATAAAGAATGAAACTTAAAATCGGAAAAGCACACTCCAGTCTGGGCCTGGAGGGTCTAGTCTCATTAAGAAATCTAGTTTTTATGCAATTGGCCATAGGGAGACCTTGAAGACTTCTGAGCTCAGGGGAGTGACATGATGATAACTGTACTTGGGAAAGATCATTAGAATATAAGCTCCTGAGGGCATTTCTCTCCTTGGCCCCTCCCACCATGTGGTTCCTGCTGTGTCCCCTGTGCCTAGAACAGTGGCTGGCACAGAACAGATGTCCAATAACTGTTTTTTGAGTGAATGAATGACAGAATCAACCAGCACGTATTGGCATAGATTGGAGAGGGCATGCCTGGAGGCGAGAGGACCAGTTCAGAGGCTATGGAGGGCCTCTAGGATAGAGCTCACAAGGTCTGGTCCTCTGGGGTTGGCAGTGGGGATGGGGTACAGGAGCAGCTGGTGGAGATTCTGGAGAACATCATCCTTCTGCTCTCTGCACCTCTTGTGGAACATGGACCATTCTCTGACTTCAGGGTAAGCTCCAGGGCAGCATAATTCATCCTGACAGCCCTGGCCAAATGTTTTCCCAGAATTCCTGCTCCCCTGTCCTCCCTGTTCAGATGAGAACATAGTCCGGGGCACGCTTTTAAGAGGGAATAGTTATTTGCATCTGAACATGAAACAGCATTTTCTGAAGCTACGAGTAGGGTCCAGCTGGTGTGAGCTGGGCTCACTAACAATTGCAACCAGCTTGTTCCAATTTGGGACTGGGGAGTGATGGCTGGGACTCATGTGCTGGCTTCCAAGTGAGAAAGATGCTAGGGTGGGAAGAGAAAGGAAGGGAAGGGGTCATTCAAATGTGTTCTTCTCAAGCCTCAGGAGAGCAACTACGTTGGGAAGTTTAATGAATTCTTTGGGAACTGTCTGGTGTGAACTGTTGGTCCTGCAGTAATCTTATATTTTACACACCTACTATGTGTAAATCACTTTGCCTCGTAGTTTGCTTGATGGGTTTCTGCCAGAGGCAGGTGGGGGTGGAATGATGGGGAAAGAATTTGGCTGGTTGCAAAGGCCTTATATTGTTTTGAAAAATGATAAATTTATATTGAAAAGTCACTGGGGTAGGACTTCAAAGAGACCCAATGGAAACCTGCTGCCCCAAGCAAGACTCAATTTTATCTTGTTGTATAATCCCTTAAAAACGAGACCGGATACAAATGTATAAATAAACCAACATAAATAAATACAAATGGAGCTCTTTCTTTTCTCTCTTACCCTCTTTTTTCCCTCGGTTTTCTTATGCATATCCCTCTTTTAATCTCCTTTCTCTTAATTATGACAGTGCAGATACTATCTGAAAAGATTTGCTTGTCCCTGGCCTCTCTTCCCACAGTTCTCTGGACCTGAGTTTATCCACCAGCACAGGCATAGGAGACTTTGAGCCCTAAGTAGGCCAAGGCCAATGGTAAACTTCTGAGCTGCAAATGGACAAAATGATGAGAAAGTCCACCATAAGGGAAGGGAGCAGCATGTTATTCTGACAATATTCTGGAAACATCCAGGTTTTCAAATTATATAGCTAAGGATTTTGGTTCTGACTAATAACTAAAAGCTGCATAAATTTAGGCAAGTAACTTCTTACCTTTCTTGATCCTCAATTTCACCACAAGAGTTAAGCATAATGATCCTTAACTCAGAGTTTGCAAGAATAAAGTGAGATGATAAAATAACCATGAACTTACCTAACATATAAAAATAACAGATAGTACTTATGTAGCACTTACTATGCAAGAACTTTGATTAGTTTAACTTTCACATAACCTTAAAAAGCACAATTATTATCCCCATATTATAGGTGGAGGTCATACAACTTGCCCTAGAAAGGGGTGAAGGCAGGCAGTCTGACTCCAAAGTGAATGCTCCTAGCAACTACTCTATCCTGCCTTCCGCCACCATGGAATGCAAAATAATATGTACTCAGGACTCCTTGGTTTCCCTCCTCTAACTCTCTTCTTTCCTTAAGGAGGCAGGAGTCTTACAGAAAGTTCTCTGGCAACAGTAGAGCAGTTCTCTCCCTTAATTAGGTGTTTCATTTTACTGCCAACCTTTTGTTTTCCCCCTGGAGATCTGGCAGTATTTCCAATAAATTGTATTTCAAGGAATGGAATAGAAAAAGACATCAAGTGGCTGTCTTTGGGGACGGCAAGGTTCTGTTCTGCAGAGGAGAACAACTGGGCCATTGTCTGAACTAATAGAGCTGCCTGGGAGACGGTTGTGGGCCCTGCTCCCTGGTTTTCAGCAATGGCCAAATTAGACTCCCTTTTCTTCCCCTGCTTTTTGGTCAGAAGCATATTTTATTCTCACACTGACCATTCCTTATTGCTACAAATGAAATTAAATCGCAGGTTTGGACTTGGAATAGGGATAGGGCAAGGATTTGCTTGCATCTAAGAAGTAGGACTGAATATTTTGCAAATCTTGCTGCTGTGGAGCCAAGAGTTTCCTTCTGGTGAGCACTCTTGGGATCTTGTTGGGTCCCACACCTGCATTTCAGAGAAAACACTCGGCATTCAACTCTGCATTGGTCAGCAACTTATTATATAGGGTTATGATGATCCAGGCCCAGAACATTCAGTCCTTTGCTCTCTGATTGAGTGTTTAACTTCCCACGAGCAAGAAGAGTCGGAAGGTGGAGACCTGAGGTGGTGGAACTGGACATGGCCCCGGTGTGACCCATATTTGAGTTAAAGTCTTATCGCATGTCAAGACATGCAACAAGTTATGAGTATGAGTAAGTATTTTTTTCATTAATAAGGAGAACTTGACTATGTCATTTAACTAATTTGTGTTCATCTGTCTCTTTTTCTGAACACTAGAGGAACAACTGCATTAGTAGTTGGAATTAGATGAGAAAAAAGTGGCTGGACAGCTTTTTGTGAGTAATGCTTCCATAATTTGTTGAGCTGCCTTTTTCTGTTACTTTATTTTTTGAATTTGAAATAAAGTTACTAAAAAAAAAAGACATGCAACGTTATCCCAGTTGCTTAGCTTCTTCTGTGTTCAGTTCCATGGACCGATTGGCCTCTCTACCCTCCTCTGATCCATTGTATATGCTGTTCTCATTGGAACGCCATTGTCATCCTAGCCACCTGCCCGACTCCTACCTATTCTTCAAATCTCAGCTCAGATGTTCCTGAATCATAGTACATGCTCAATAAATATTTCTTCATAGGAGATAGTTATTATTATTCTTGGTTGCCTGGAGTCTTAACCCTCTTCATTCCTCATCTTATCAGTCTCAACAGAAGTCAGAGTCACCTCCCACTAGAGAAGCTGAAAGGGAAGACAATCTTTCCCAGTGTCCCTTGCACCTAGTTTCTGCTTGTCAGATGAATGCACCGAGACTTTATTCAAGGGGGGATGGGATACTGAAGATAACTGGTAGCCATGGCAATGACAGAAGATTCAGTTCCTGGGGCTGAAGTGGCAGTGGCAGTAGGGGCAATACCTGGTGTCCACGGCTAGCAGTGTGGCAGTCTCTAGTGCTCCTCGTTGGCCCAGTTCTGCTGCCTGGGATAGAGTTCTTGTATCACATCCCAGCAACAGAAACCTAAAGCATACACCCAGAACCCCAGGCTGCTGTCTGTATCCTCTGTCACTAGGGGTACTTTGGTGGAAAAGTTGTTGATGCATTGGCATAGATGAATTTCTAAAGACCCTTTTAACTATAAGACTGTATGATTCCTTTCAGTTAGTTTGGTTTTCATGTAATAGTTGATAGATGAAGGAAAAGATGGAGAGAACTGGCTATAAAATATCTGTGTCAGAAAAATGCAGTACAGAACTTGGATTTAATAAACCAAGGTTCAGATTCTGGCTGTTTCTCCTAGCCTTGTAGCAAGTAAAGGCATCAAAGAGAGAAAATTAAAGTGAAGCCAAGCCATTCCAAGGACAGATGTGATTTGGGGTCTGTGTAGCTGAAGGTCAGCTTCATGATGTACAATGTACCTTTGAAGTTTGCCTATCACAGTACTTAGCAACAGAGTAGGCACTATACAGTATCAGGAGTCTGCAAACCTTTGCCTTAAGGGCCATATGGTAAATATTTTAGACTTTGAGGGCCAAGAGGCAAAACTGAGGATATTGTATAGGTGTAAATGTAACCATTAAAAAATATAAAAACCGTTCTTAGCTTGTGGGGCATATAAAGCAGGTGGTGGGCTAGATTTGCCTATGGGTCGTAGTTTGCAGACCACTGCAATACATAAATACATATTGAATCTGAATATTTATGGATGTTAATTCTTCATCCAGTCATCACCTTCTGTTACTATTTATTGTCACAATATTTCTTGAGCATTTACTGTATGTTAAGTTGGACATACAGACCCGAGTAAGACAGAACAAGACAGAGAGATGTGTCAATGAATTGAACAGAGATCAACTGAAGGGTGGGAACTATATGCCAGGCTTTTGTGCTCATACTTCAGGGATGGTCCCAAAACATCAGCTGTCTCGTAGAAGTTGCACAAAAGAGCACTGAAGCTGAGGCGATCAGGAAGGCTTCCTGGAGTAGGAGGCATTTGAGCTGGCACTTGAAATTTCGGTATGAGCTGCCTAGATGAAGAACAAGATGTGGGTGATAAGAGTATTCAAAGCAAAGGGGATGATATGACTAAAGGCACAGAACCAAATAAGCATAAGGACTCTCTGGGAAACACCAAGAGGTAGAATTTGTCTGGAACCAATGTCTCCTTAATGGAAGTAGCAGAAGAATGGGAGAGGAGGTTTTGGGGGGATTATTGTTCAGCAACAGCTTTCAAACTGGCCTGTGGAGCCCTAGGACTCTGGGGAGGCCTCGTGAGCCACAGTGTAGTTTGCAGGTAAGGCATCCAATTGGACAATGATCCTCTTTTACCTGACATATACATCTATCTCTATCTATTATCTATCATCTATCTAATCTATCTATCCATTTAATCATCTATCATCTATCTAATATTTATGTATCTGTCCATCTATCCATCCATCATCTTTACCCAAGATTTTATTTGTAGAAAGAATACTAATAAAATGATAAAAGATCTCTGTCATGTAGATAAAAAATTGGTAATATACAAAAAATATATAGAAACAATGAGAATTCCTATTTATTGGGTACTTTCCATATTCCAGGCACCACACTAAGAGCTTTACATGCCTTTTATCATACGTTTTTTTAAAAATAATTTTTATTTTTTATTTTTAAAAAGATACTTAGGTTACATAAATGTTACACAAAAATTATAGGGATTCCCATATGCCCCACCTCCCACACCTCCCACAACCTCCCGCATAAACATCTTTCATTAGTGTGGCACATCACCTGCAATGGATATACACATCCTGGGGCTTTGCCACTAAGCATGGACCATAGTTCACATTGTAGACCACAATCTCTCCCACACAGTTCTGCATGGTATATGCTGATATAAAATGGCCTATATCTGTCATTGCAATGTCACTCAGGATAATTCCCCAAGTCCCAAAAAACCCCTGTATTACAACTGCTTTCCCCTCTCCCTGCCCCTAAAGCATCCAGTGGTTACTGGCTCCACATTAATGTTGTAATTTCTTCCATTGCTTGAATCACAATATGCCTATAACAGAATACCAATAAGTCCACTCTAGTCCATAGCTCTTCTCCCAATCCTGAGGAGTTTGGGATGGTGATGTGCCACTCCAACTCCAAGTGAGAGGGGGCTTATATCCCATAGATAAGATGGATGGGATTATCCTGCCTGCAGCTGCAGACTCTCTCCATTCCCTGGGATGGCCGTTGTCCATCATCATCTCCCTGCCAGGTATCCTGGGTGAATCCATTGAGCGGTAGAGTAGGAGTTGCAGCTCCACCGAGATTCCAGGCCCAGCTGGCACATGGACAGCCCAAAAACTCCAGTCTCTGGAAGTATACCTACAAACTCCAGCACCACATATATGTTTGAATAGAAGGGACAGATGGACCATGTGCAGGGAGGACATATTTGAGTCCAACTCTGTCACTCTCAGGAGCACAGATTCCAAAGTAGGGCCCACTGATAAGGCACCAAACTCTGGAGTTATCCACCCTTATATAGGACCTGGGTGTCTCCACAGCCCTCAGGAGCCCCTCTATTTGGGGTGATATCCACATTGGAAGCCTATGAGGTCCTACTGAGATGTGCATAAGCGTTACCTCTGGGATGACCTCCCAACTCACTTTGAAGTCTCTTAGCCATATGAACTCGTTTGTCTTTACCTTTTCTCCCTTTTAATAGAGGTCTTTTTCCAGTCGTATTGCCAGTTGGTGCTTGGTAGTAATCCCTCGTTGCCAGGGAGGCTCATCCCCTGGAGTCATGTCCCACGCTGGGAGGAAGGTAATGCATTCATATGCTGAATTTGACTTAGAAAGAGGCCACATTTGAGCAACAAGGAGGCTCTCAGGAGGCAACCCTTAGGCATCCCATAACAATAGGTTAAGTATCAATTTCAAGAGCAAAGACTCGTAAGGCTGGTCATCAATAACAAGAGCCTATCAGTGGATCATCCTTCTTTGCCAGACACTGCTCCTGCACTTGGGGGACTGTTGCTGCTCCCTTGGAGAATGTGACAGAGCTCTCCAGGATGGGAATTCACTTTATCATATGCCTTAAAATATCTCTCAGATAAGTGTTTTAATTATTTCTGCTTTATAGACAGGAAATCTCTTTATTCTCAGTGTTTTTATTCTGGATCAGTTCCTCATCATCTCTTCTTACCTGGACCTCTATGACAATCTATTCTCTGGTCTCCCTGCCTCTAGTCTGTTCCCCTTGAATTCTCCCTTCTCACTGTAGCTGGAGTGAATTGTGAATCTGATCATATGGCTCATATGGTCAAAAACATTTATTGTGGTCCTCTCACCTACAGGACAAAAGCAAAATTCTTCAGCCTTGTATAAGTGGCCCTCTATGATCTGACCTTACCTGTCCACATGGTCTCATTTTCACCATTCTTTCTATTTTGTCATTACCTCCTCCATTCAGTTAAGAATCCTTACATACAGTGACTAAAACAAACAGGGGTTTATTTTTCTCCTGCAACAAGACTGGCATTACACTGTTAGGGATTAGGGACCCTGGCATTTTCTGCCATATCACTTGATTTGCCTATTGGATTCTGTCTTCATATGTGTCATCTCATTGTCACAGGATGGCTGCCACACTTGAGGTTAATGCATCAATATTCCATACACACCCTTGTTTTAAAGTTTAAAACAACAACAACAATAATAATACCACTTTTCTGCACATCTGCATACAAAAAAAGCCCTGCTTACCCTCTCTCCCAAAAAGAATTTACAGTCTCATCAGTTTACTTTATTCATTTCTGATTGATGTTTCTCTTCTAGTTTGATCAAAATCTCACCTGGCATATATAGGCAACTACCACCAACATTTCTTAGATAAGGTAGAAGGAAAAGAACATGACAAAGCAAGGAAGAAAATGTGTTATTGCTGTATCTGTCCTCAATTCTGCAACTAATTGAAAAGGCATAATTTTATTAAGAGCATCTTTTTTCCATTGCCAAATTCAAATCCCCTTTGCCCTCAACTTACACCTCAGTTGGTCATGGTTTTCTACCTGATCGTGTAACCCTAATCTTCATTCATGGAGGGTCTAAACCAGTAGTAGATTTGAATGTGTTGAGTTGCTGTGGTCTTCCGTTTTATTTTACCACTGGTCTTGTTGGTTCAGTGGCATGAGAACTGAACAGCCAGGTGGCAGTCTTGACTTCCAGTTCCATGAGCCATTGTCTCCGGAGGACAATGGCCTCATTGTTGCTGGGAATATTGGGTTTTCTGCTTATCTTAAGTTTTCTGCTTAGTTCTTCCCTTGGGAACTAAGACCTCTAAACCAGCAGAGCTCAAATTTGCAGGAATGGGAATAAAATTTTTGTGAATGGGTCATTAGAGTTAATGGTGAAAAAAGCCACTTCCACTTCTTGGTTATCACACTCAGATATTCTGGCTATAAGAAAATGATATTGGCTACTAATTGGTAGTTCAGAGTTTATACTGCATCTTGCAGAACAGTACCCCAATCTTGAAAGGTATTATCATCTAGCCAGCACTGTAACTATCTTCAATAGGTCATTCTACCCTTCTATTAGACTGGCTGCTTCTGATTGAAGAGATCAGGGTGGCTGGGGAAGGAGGCCACCTAAACACAGAATACGAAGTATTGATCATCTGATTATTGAGTGCTCTTCTGCAGTGGGTTTATATATATATAATTTTTTTTGTGTGTGAACATCTACCTAGCACACAAATAGTCTCATAACTGGTATTCCTTCTGAGAAGTCGATCCCCAGACTTCCTTGACACCATTCTCTAATATTGTTCTTTCCAAGACTCTGCCCACTGACCATCTTCTTGACCCTAACCTCTTGAGTAGGATCCAGATAACTGTATATCTTTAATTTGGGGATCAAAGGGTTCTATTTTGGCTAGCCATATGCCACTTGGTTTAAGACCTAATTAGTGGAAAAACAGGAGGTAAAGAACAAAAAGGACTGATCCTTTTACTTCTCCTACCAGCTGATTTCCCCATCTCAGAACTTGAGTTTTCAGAAAGGGCAGGAGGCCAAGCACATGGAAGCTTTTCTCCAGGCATCCCAGCAGGAGGAGAGGTGAGTCATTTACTTCTAGAGGAATTAGATTCAGTAACGTCCCATTAATCTGGCTTCATCAGGAAATGAGCTGTGTCACCTAAGTGAATTTTCCAATAACTGAAGCTTACCCTTTCATGTGCCAAAACTTGATTTAATAATTTTGGATGGAAGTCTTTCTAAAACCAATTACATGCTTCCCTGCCTGTTTCAGTGGAGGATCCTGTTCATATCCTAACCTTTTCTTAAGGACATGGGGGCCATTAATTTACTAGGTTATAATGTAAGGAAAATGACTGTTTGCCCCAACATTAAATGGCCTCATTGTTACTGGGAATATTGAGTTTTCTGCTTACCTTCATAATTTTGTTTTCTGCCTCACTTTCTCATGCCCTTTGACGACTGTGTAATGGCTGAACAAGAATGGGCTCTGGAGTCAGAGTTTGAATTCTGGCTCTGCCTCTTATGGCTTCTGAGCCCTCCTGTCCTCATATGCAATATAGATATACGTAATCTGCCTCTGATCTCTCAGTTAGAAATTCTTACCCCTCAATATCATTGTGAGGATCAAATATACAATAAACCTGAAACCCCAAGGCAATGGAAGCACATAACACATTGTAGCTGCTTAGTAATGAACATTACTTCCCAGTAAGCAGGTTTATTTCTTGTTCAGCAACTTCCTTAACATTCCAACTTGCTACATCTAAACTGCGGAGAGCCAGCTTGAGCTTCAGGAGCAAGGTTGCTGCTGTCTTATTCACCCCATCCCAGATGCCCAGTGTCTAGCACAAGAGTGGACAGGGTAGGAGTTGGGACATGCCATCTAGGGAAGGGAGCTTCTCCTAGAGTAAATTCTACAATCCATTTTGCATATGGAGGTCCTGGGAGATGTAGCGATTCTGTAGACTTTGGATCATTAAGAAATTGGAACACAACCCTCTTCTATGTTTAAGCACTGCAAATGCAGTGCTGCTCAACTCTGGGAGAGTGGGGAGAAGGTATGTTCTTACTAAACTACTCACAAGCTCTTAGAGCTGCAAATAAAAACCATGAAACCTTCCTATACCACTTACCCTCTCACCCCCTTCACCCCCCTCCCTCCCCAACACCTTTTGTCTCAGAAGTACTCTGCCCTTCATGCAATTGGTAAGGCCATGAGCAGCAAGTGAGAAATTAGGGGTGAGGGGCATGCCAGTCATATTTCCTATTTTGTTTTCAGCCAAAACCAAAGCCACATACTGACAGGGTAGGGCATATCTCTGACAGTAATGTCCTGCTAGGCTCCTAGAATGCTGATTGATTTTCATCCCTTCTGCAGAGAGGAGGGGAGGGGAGGGAAGGGAAGGGAAAGGAAGAGGGCTATAGATGTGTTCTTTCATTTAATCCTGATGATAATCCTGGAGATAAGCATTATTGCTCACTTCTTGAAGATGCAAAGAACATTTTGAAAGGTTAATTTGCCCAAGTTAGCACAGGTGATTAATGAATATAGGGTAGATGTCTAGCATGAGGCCTCCCTACCCACTACCCCATACCCCAATTGCATTCCCTCCCACAGAAGGCTAGAAAAAGGAAGACATGGAAATTCAAAGGTGAACTATTAAAAATTTTTTTTGATGAAAGCTATCCCAGAGTATAGGAATGACAGTAGTTATCATCATATATATTATATATATAAAGCACTTCCCAATTCACAAAAGTTTCTCCTAGCTCTGTATTCTTGTATCTATCCATGATCTTTCTGGCTTCAATATTACCTTTCAGATAGGCATAGGAAATTTTGTACTACTCATGTGAAGGTTTTTAAGAGCTCAATAAGACACTAACTGTGGTCTTTCTGTATGCTCTTTTAGCATCCACTACTTAGTAACATTGTAATTAAATAACTATTTGTGTAATTATGTGTTTACCACCCGTCTCTCCGGTAGAGATCTTCATAACTCTTGCTCACCATTGCATCTCCAGCATCTGTATTATACAGATCTTAACAGCAGAAGCAGGACTTGACTCTGCATCTAAAAATGGTTGCCATGAAGATAGGGCGAAAAGTGGAAACAATAAACTGAAAGGATACATATAAAACTTAATAAAAAACTAGAAGAATAATTGCTTGTTTGAATTGAACCGAATGATGACAATGACGGTTCATGAGCCCAAGTTGCAAAGCAGATGCCAGTGGAGGCTTTGACATGCTCTCCACAGCTGCTCCAGTAGGCAGGTTCTGCAAGTTTTGATGTTGAGTCAACAAAGTCTTTAGTTTGGCAGATCAGTACGGGGTGGGGAAGAACTCTGTCCTTGGAAGCTGGAAGTCACATGAAGAATTGCCTCAAGTCTTGTTTCATCTGCAAATTTCTCTGGAATGCTTCCTATTTTCTTCTACGTAACAAGCAACATTGAGAAATCTTATTCTGAGGGAAATTACTGGTGAAACAATATGGACAAGCCTAATCAGGCAGTGATGGTCACTGCTAACTATGAGGAAGCAGAGAAAATGCCCACTGGATGAATTTTGAGGAGACTAGTTTGGCGGCATAGGTGGATTTTGCCAGCGAATCTGGCAAATTCTCTTATGTCTTTTCCAACATCTATGGAACACTCTTGATTTAGAGTTTAGTATCCCAAATCCAGCAGGAAATGAGGCTAGTTTGGTATGATTCCTTTGGTTAATCTCTCTTTTCTCTCCTATGTGTCATAGTGGCTTGATGACCCATTTTGTAATTATATTGAAGATTGTTTTCCCTATACTTCAATAATTAACAAATATTAAGCATCTGGTCAAAACCAGGCACTGGGCTTCTCACATTACCTAATTTAATTCTCCCAAAGATCCTCCCTGGGGGGCACTATTCTTGCTCCCACTTTAGAGATAAGAAAACAGAAGCTTAGACATGTCTTGAGACATGCCTGAGATCACATATGCATCTTCTAGAATTCAGTATTTATGTAGGGAACTCAGAGATGAAGCCTGTCGTCCCAGCGGAGTGAGGGAAAGAAACTCACATTTAGTAGCAACCATATGCCAGGTGTAGTGCTGAGTGCTTGACAAACATGGTCTCATTTAACATTCACAGCACACCTGTGATGGGGATACTGTTGGTACCCCTGTTTTAGAGCAGAGGTAACTGAAACACAGAGTTGCATAACCGGCTCAAATGTCATGCAGCTGGCAGGTGGGGGGAGCTTTGGAGCTCAGGTCAGTCTTATGCCACAAAGCTTGTCCTTCTAATCATTCCCAATGTAGAGCCGCCTCAAAGGAAGTGCAGGCGAAGCTGGGAACACCCGACTGAGGACCAGGGAGGCCAGAGAAGCTGGGAGACTGTGGGGTGCAGCAATCCCCAGAGTCCTAGGCGTCACTCAGTCAGTGTCTGCAAGCTTCCTCCTATTGTCCCCCTGCCGTTTCAGAGTTTTCAATTTTGTGTTCCTTCCCGGCTAAAAATAAGGTTTTGTTTGCACCTAGGGCAAAGGCCCTGGGGACCCTCCTGAGAAAATCCGCAGAGGAAACAGGACACGGGTTGGGTTGCAAAGGCAAGAAAACGTCAACCCCTCAACTCAGAAAGGCTGGGAGCCGGGAGTGGGAAATAGCACTTCCCTTGTGTTTTTATGTTTGGCTGGGGTTTAATTAATAACTGGCAAACAAGTCTATAATTAACTTGACTCCCCTTTTGGCCAGCCGAGGGAATAATAATAAAGTTCCTTTTTTTTTAAGTTCGCGGGAAAAATCTTGGGAGGGAGATCAGGCTTCAAGCACCGCTTGCACAATAATAAGAGCCCTGCCTAGTATTTGCTGCTCCCTCCGCCCGCTGCAAATTGCATTATCTATACCAGATGTTGCATTAAAAGAAGAATTACTATACTTCAGGGCTCAAATTATATGG
Source organism: Tolypeutes matacus (assembly GCA_026826555.1). Taxonomy (NCBI): domain Eukaryota; kingdom Metazoa; phylum Chordata; class Mammalia; order Cingulata; family Chlamyphoridae; genus Tolypeutes; species Tolypeutes matacus. The sequence goes on from JAKSZT010053883.1 coordinate 51,150,645, forward strand.
GCCTGATTTATTGCCCTGCTTCAGTTTTAAACACTACCTTTGCTGAACACTGATAAATGATAGCTTATTATTTTGAGGAGTGCTTGGGTTGATGAAGATATCAGGGCAGGAAGGGGTTAACCCTTTCCAGGCTGGGACTATTTGGCTGGTCATTTTGCTCTCCTTCTGAACATTTCAACCCCTCACAGCCTCCACCCCTCATCTACTGCCCCTCCAACCCCACCCCAACATACACACTTTTAGTTACTTTTTAACTTCTAAAGCGATATGCCCAACATCCTGTCTTGGCTTCCTTGGGCTTCAAAGATGAAGTGCAAACTTTTAAATGTGGCATTCAAGACCCTGCATTATCTTCCTCCAACTTCCCTTTCTAGCTTCACATTATTCCCTTTCCTCTATGTTCTGCCCCAAATTACTGATTGAATGAATGAATAGTCTGTGCCATTCAATGCTTTTGTGACCTTCTGCCATGTTGGCCTTCTTCCAGTGCCTTGAATTTCCTAACCTCTTCCTGCCTCAGGACCTTTGTACATGCTGCTGCCGCCTGGAACGGTCTTCCCTCCATTCTTCATTTGGATGGCTCATCTTTAAGGTTTTAGCATGAATGTCATTTCCAATGAGAGGACTTCCAGATCCCCAATATTAATTAGATTTATCCCTTTATATTCACTCTCATGGCACCATGTACTTTCTCCTTCTAGCACTTCCTGCAATTTGTGCTCATTTATTTATTTGTATGATTATTTGCCTGATCCTCTCACTGCACTATAAGTCTCATAAGGCCAGGGAACAAAATTGTTTGCTCACCACAGTAATTTAAGAACCCATACAGAGTCAAACACAAATGTACGTTTTTTATTGAGCGAATAAGTAGATGGCCTAACTGCCTACTCTGCTCCATTTGTCACACTGCTCATCTTCCTCTTTTTGATTATTTCTGCCTCTTAAAGAATTGCTTCTTCCTCTGTTTCTGGGCCCAACTTACCCTTCACCATAGCTCTGTTACTTACTAGCTTTGGGACCTTGGTCAAATTCCTTGATCTCTCTATTCCTTAGTTTTGTCTATATGTAAAATGCGGATAGCAATAGGATGACCCTCACATGGTGATTGTGTAGTTAAATGAGTTAGTATATTAAGGCACTTAGAAGTGCTCTTGGCACATGGAAGGTACTGAGTAAAATGCTTAAAAGAAAGCATTTGATGTGCAACCTATTATGTGTAGCTATGCATTTCCTCCAATTTGACTTTAATTTCATTTAGACTTTTATTGACTCTGCTTCTACCAGCCACATCCCCTCTTACTTTGACTCCGCCTTTCTTAGCACACATGGCTTCAAAGTGGGCACAGGCCAACCAAAAAGGATGGCTCACCTGGGGTCAACAATACTCAAATGTGATTCAGGCAAATGTGGTCCAGTGGACCAAGGCAATCTGTGTTTGCGAATAGACATGGGGATCTGATAGGGTGACTCACTGGAGCCCAGTTGTTCAAATAGTTCAAACTTTTATTGAGCACTTGCTGAGTTCCAGGACCTGTGCAAGGACTGGAGGATTCTGTGTTGGATAAGACCCAGTTTCTGCTCTTGTCAAGCTCAGAGTCAAATGGCACCCAGCTGGCTCAGGAGGAGAGAGGAGTGGAGGGGAGGGGAGATAGGTTGGGTGGGCAAGATCTCAGCCAGTTCCTGGGAAAAACAAAGATGCCAGCTGGTGCTGAAATGGCTCCAGGGAGAGGGGAGAGGGGAGCTGATCAGGCAGGCGGTCAGACCTACCCATCCTGGGAGAGAGAGGAAGTGAATCAGAGAGGAGATAGGCTGACAGGCACCCAACTGACCTGAGAGAAAGGGGGCAGGGAGAGCAGCCTGTAAGGCATCAGATGCCCAACAAACCCAGAAGAAAGGGGATCTAGAGAGCCATCCAGCACATCCAGCAGCTTGTCAGGCACCCAGCTGGCTCCCTGGGTATGGGGAACTGCAGGAAAAGCAGTCTCGTGACAGGGAACTTAGACGGAGGTTTAAAAATTTTTTTATTCTTTATTTTTTTTCTTCACCAGGGTTTCTATCCTTTAAAAAATTATTATTATTCTTTTTCTCTTCTTCTTTCTATACTTTTTTATGGTCTTAATATTTTTTTTCAGGGGAACATGGACAAATCAAGGATATAGAATAATTGGAACCAAGTGTCAAAGGGGACCCTTAACACAAAACAAAATGAAATAAAACCCTAGAGTAGAAAGAGAAACTAACCAACTGAATAAGCCCATCAAGATAAAAAGATGCCTAGACACCAGCAAAAAATTATAATCCATACTAAAAGGCAAGAAGACAAGGCCCAGACTAACAAACAAACTAAAAAGTAGGAGGAGACACCGAACATGGAAAAACTAATCAAGGGTGTCCAAATAAATATCACAAATCAACTTAATGAAGTGAAGGAAGAGATAAAGGATATTAAGAAGACCCTGGGGGAACATACAGAAGAAATTGTAAACATACATAAAAAGCTAACAAATCTTATGGTGATGAAAGACACAATGCAAGATATTAAAAATATGCTGGACGCACATAACAGCAGATTTGAACAGACGTAGGAAAGAATTAGTGACGCCACATATAGAACATCTGAAATTACACAGATAGTAGAACAGATAGATAAAAAGATAGAAAAAATCCAGCAGGGACTCACAGAATTGAATAACAACATAAAATGCACAAACATACACATTATAGGCACCCCAGAAGGAGAAGAGAAGGGGAAGAGGGCAGAAGGAGTGTTGGAGGAAACAATGGCTGAAAATTTCCCAATTCTTATGAGGGACATGAACATACATGTCCAGGAAGTGCAACACACTCCAAACAGTATAAATCCAGGCCTACACCAAGACACATACTTATCAGATTGTTAAACACTCAAGACAAGAGAAAATTCTGAAAGCAGCAAGAGAAAAGAGAGCCATCACATATAAGGGAAATTGGTTAAGATTAGGCACTGGTTTTTCATCTGAAACCAAGGAGGCGAGAGAGCAGTGATATGCATAGTTAAGGTGTTAAAAGAAAAAATAACTGTCAGCCAAGAATTCTGTATCCAGCAAAGGTAACATTAAAAAATGAGAGAGAGTTCAAAATATTTACAGATAAAGGAAAATTGAGAAAGTTTGTCACCAAGAATCCTGCCCTTCAAGAAATACTAGAATGAGTTCTGTAGGTTAAAAGGAAAAAACAGGAGAGAGAGGTTTGGAGGAGAGTGTAGAAAGGAAGATTATTAGTGAGAGTAACTAAAAGGAAAAAAAAAGAGAGAAATAAAAATAAAGTAAAGAAAAATAAAGTAATAACAAAGAAAAAAAGAGAGAAGATGCAAATAAATGACAGTAATAACATTGAATGTTAATGGATTAAACTCCAGTCAAGACACAGATTGACAGATTAGATAAGTAGCTATGACTCATCTATATGCTGTCTACAAGAAACTTACCTTAGACCCAGAGATACAGGAAGGCTGCAAGTGAAAAGTTGGGAAATGATTTTACATGCAAACAATAACCAAAAAAGGGTGGGAGTAACGACACTAATGTTGGACAAAATAAACTTTGAATGGAAAACTATTGTAAGAGACAAAGAAGGACCCTATATGTTAATAAAAGGTATAATCTATCAAGAAGAAAGAAAAATCACAAATATTTTTGTATCTAAGCAGGGTACCCCAAAACTCTTGAGCCAAACAATGGAAAAACCAAGGGGAAAAAATAGGTGCCTCTACAATCATAGTGGGGGACTTTAATACACCATTATCACCATTACACAGAACACCTAAACAGAGAGTTAATAAAGAAACAGAGACCTTGAATAAAATATTAGAGGACTAGACCTAATAGACATAGAGAACATCACACCCAAATACAACAGGATATAGATGCATTCTTCTCAAGCACACATGGATCATTCTCCAGGATAGACCACATGCTAGGCCATAGAACAAGTCTCAATGAATTTAGAAATATTGAAATTATACATAAGTAATTTCTCTGACCACAATATAATGAAGATGGAAATTAATAAGGGGCAGAGAACCAGAATAGGTACAAAGGTATTGAAGTTTAACAACACACTCTTAAACAGTCAGTAGGTCAAGGATGAAATTGCAAAATAAATCAGTAACTACCTTGAAGTGAATGAAAATGAGAATACAACATATCAAAACTTATGGGATGCAGCTAAGACAGTGCTGAGAGGGAAGTTTATAGCAATAAATGCTTATATTAAAAAGGAGAAAGAGGTAAAATCAAAGACCTAACTGTACACGTGGTGGAACTAGAAAAAGAACAACAAACTAATCCCAAAGCAAGCAGACAGAAGGAAATAACAAAGATTAGAGCAGAACTAAATGAAATTGAGAATTAAAAACTCTAGAAAAAATTGACAAAAACCAAAAGCAGGTTCTTTGAGAAGATTAATAAAATTGACAAACACTTAGCTAGATTAACAAAGAAAAAAAGAGAGAAGATGCAAATAAATAAAATAAAAAACAAGAGAGAGGATATCAACATTGATCACACAGAAATAAAGGGTATCATTCATAAAAATACACTTTGAAAAATTTTATGCCAACAAGATGGATAACTTAGGTGAAATGGACAAATTTCTAGAAACACACAAGCAACCTACATTGATGAAAGAAGAAATAGAAGACCTCAACAGACCAATCACAAATAACAAGAGTGAATTGGTCATCAAAAACCTCCCAACCAAGAAAAGCCCAGGACCAGATGGCTTCATGGGTGAATTCTACCAATCATTCTGGAAAGAACTAACACCAACCCTGCTTAAACTCTTCCAAAAAATAGAAGTGAAGGGAATATTACCTAACTCATTCTATGATGCTAATATCACCTTAATACCAAAGCCACATAAAGATGCCACAAGAAACTACAGACCAATCTCTTTAATGAACTTAGATGCTAAAATCCTCAACAAAATATTTGCTAATCATCTTCAACAACACATCAAATGAATTACACACCACAATCAAGTATGTTTTATCCCGGGTATGCAAGAATCGTTCAACCTAAGAAAATCAATCAATGTAATATACCATATTAACAGATTGAAAGAAAAAGACAACACATTATCATCTCTAAATGATGCAGAAAAAGCATTTGACAAGATGCAGCATCCTTTCTTGATAAAAACACTTCAAAAGATAGGAATAGAAAGAAACTTCCCCAAACACGATAAAAGGCATATATGAAAAACCTTCAGCTAACATCATACTCAATGGTGAAATGCTAAAGGCTTTCCCTCTAAGATCTGGAACAAGACAAGGATGCCCACTGTCAATGCTTTATTTAACATTGTATTAGAAATGCTTGCTTGATCACTTAGGGAAGAAAAAAGAAATGAAAGTCATCCAAATTGGAAAGGAAGAAGTAAAACTTTCACTATTTGCAGATAACATGATCTTATATTTAGAAAATGCTGAAATGTCTACCACAAAGCTACTTGAGGTAATAAACAAGTTTAGTAAAGTGGCAGGATATAAGATCAACATGTAAAAATTGGTAGCATTTCTGTACACTAACAATGAGTAATCTGAGGAGGAAATCAAGAAGAAATTCCATTTACAATAGCAACTAAAAGAATAAAAAAAACTAGGAATAAATTTAACTAAGCATGTAAAGGACTTGTACACAGAAAACCACACAACGTTGTTAAAGAAAATTTTAAAAAAGACCTAAATAAATGGAAGAATATTTCATGTTCATAGATTGGAAGACTAAATATCCTACCCAAATTGATTTATAGATTTAACACAATCCCAATAAAAATTATAACAGCATTTTTACAGAACTGGAAAAGCCAATTATGAAATTTATTTGGAAGAGCAAGGGGTCCTGAATAGCCAAAAACATATTGAAAAAGAAAACGATATTGGAAGAATCATGCTACCTGACTTTAAAGCATACTACAAAGCTACAGTGGTCAAAACTGCATGGTATGGACATAGGAATAGACAAACTGACCAATGGAACCAAACTGAGAGTTCTGATATAGATCCTTGCATATACAGTCAACTGATATTTGACAAGGCCATCAAGCCCACTCAACTGGGAGAGAATAGCCTCTTCAACAAATGGTGCTGGGAGAAATGGATATCCATATCCAAAAGAATGAGAGAGGATCACCATCTCATGCCCTATCTAGAAATTGACTCAAAATGGATCAAAGATCCAAATATAAGAACCAAGGCCACAAAGCTCCTAGAAGATAATGTAGGAAAGCATCTACAAGATCTTGTAGTAGGAAATGGTTTCATAAACTTTATACCCAAAGTGCAAGCAATGAAAGAAAAAATAGATAAATGGGATGTCCTCAAAATTAAAAACTTTTGTGCATCAAGGGAGTTTGCCAGGAAATTGAAAAGGCAGCCTACTCAATGGAAGAAAATATTTGGGAGCCACTTATCTGATAAGGGTCTAATATCCAGTATATATAAAGAAATCCTACATCTCAAAAATAAAAAGACAAATAACCCATTTAAAAAATGGGCAAGAGATTTGAGTGTACACTTTTCCAAAGAGGATATACAAATGGCTAAGAAGCACATGAAGAGATGCTCAACTCGCTAGCTATTAGGGAAATGCAAATCAAAACTATGAGATATCATCTTACACCTATTAGACTGTTGGCTATTAAAAAAAACCAGACAACTACAAGTGTTGGAGAAGTTGTGGCAGAAAAGGTACACATATCCACTCCTGGTGGGAATGTAGAATGGTGCAGCCATTGTGGACAGTTTGTTGGTTCCTCAGGAAGCTAATTATACAACTGCCATATGATCCAGCAATCTCACTACTAGGTATATACCCAGAAGAATTGAAAGCTGGGACAGGAACAGATATATGCACACCAATATTCACAGCAGCATTATTCACTATTGCCAAAAGTTGGAAGCAACCCAAATGTACATCAACAGATGAATGGAAAAGCAAATTGTAGTAAATACATACAATGGAATATTACTCAGCTGTAAGAAGGAATGAAGTATTGACACCTGCGACAACATGAATAACTTTTGAAGACGTTATGTTGAGAGAAGTAGGCCAGTCACTAAAGGACAAACATTGCATGACCTCACTGATATGACCTAAGCATATTGAGCAGACTCACAGAGATAGAGTCTGGAATATAGGTTACCAGGAGACACAAAGGGAGTAGAGAGTGGTGAGCTAATGCTTAATTAATCTAGGCAGAACCGATAAGATGGAAGAGGGTGGTTTGGCAGTGGATGGGAGTGATGGTGGTTCAGTGATTTGGGTGGGTTTGAGGGTGCTGGAATGTGAAATTGAGCAGGGTTGGGGGTGGGTGGGTTGGACTATACATGGAACTGGGAGGAGGGCTGGAGGAAGGAACAGGTGAACTCTGGGGGCATGGAGGTCCATGGTTGAAAATACAATTGTGAGAATGTTCTTCTGGAAAATATGTCAGGGGAGGGTCACTGATGTGGGGTGTCAGTGGTTGGGGAATGTGTGGGGAAAGGGTGCACCTGGGGCATGTCTCTATGGAATATCATCTTGTCATAGGGTGTTATCTCAGTGGATGGAGACCCACACAATAAACAACAAAATATTAAACTCTCATCTTGGGGAACCCTGCTACTATCTCACATAAAGGGGCAAGAATCTCTCGAGTATATAGGCAGTACCTAATAAAAGAAAACAGACCAACATATCAAACTGTTAATATTAATGCATGTAACTATGAAGCTTATTCTTGAAAAATTGAAACTTAATGGTTACCATAGGTTCTGAGGGTTAGGGGGAGGGAAGAATAGGTGGCACATAGGGCACTTTTAGGGTGGAATTGTTCTGCATGATTTTGCAATGACAGACACAGGCCATTATACATTTTGTCAAAGCCTATAAAATTATATGTTACAAAGTGTAAACCATAATGTAAACAATTGACCATGGTTAGTAGCAAGGCTTCAATATTTGTTCATCAATTTTAACAAATGTACCATACTCATGTAAGATGTTATTAATAGGGGAAATGTGAAGGGTGGGGTAGGGCATATGGGAATCCCTTATATTTCAATGTGACTTCTCTGTAACCTAAATCTTCTTTGAAAATAAAGTGAAAAAAAAAAAAAAAGACACTGGGGGAACATACAGAAGAAATTGTAAGCATACATAAAAAATAACAAATCTTATGGTGATGAAACGCACAATGCAGGAAATTTTTTTGGCATTGTTTTGGGGGAGGTTTTGGATTACAGAAAAGTTACAATTATGGTAGAGGAGGATCACTGGTGCAGGGTGTTGGTGGTGGGGGGATGTGTGGTAAAGGATGCACCTGAGGCATGCCTCGATGGACTATGAATATGTGCATGTGGTCATGGGGGGTTATCTCAGTGGTGGAGACCCACACAATAACAAACAAAATATTAAATTCCCATCCTGGGAAGTCCTGCTACATTCTCTAATAGAGTGGCAAGAATCTTTAGACTACATAGGCAGTGCCTAGCGAAAGAGGACAAACCAATACACCAGGCCCTTGATACTAATGCTTGTACTTATGAACCTTATTCTTGTAAAACTGAAACTTAGTCTAGTAATATATATTGCCTAAGAGTTACCTCTTGAAAACTTCCTTGTTACTCAAATATGGCCTCTCTCTAAGCCAAACTCAGCCCATAAACTTATTACCTTTGCCCCAGTGTGGGACATGACTGTGGGGGATAAGCCTCCTAGGCACCAAGGGATTATTACCAAGTGCCAACTGGTGATGCATTTGGAAAAAGCCCTTGACCAAAAGACGGAAATTATAAATCCAAAAGAGTTTTTACAGCTAAGAGATTTCAGAGTGAGTCAGGAAGTCTTTCCAGAGGTTATGCTTATGCATGTCTCAGGAGGAGCTTACTGACTGCCACAGTAAACAAAGTCTCAAGCAGGAGGGCTCCTCGGGGCCCTTAGAGACATCTGGACACTATACACAGGGAACCCAACTGCAGGAAATCAGCACTCCATCAGTGGGCCTTACCTTGGAATATATGTTAACCTATTTCCCCAATGTAACAGAGTTATACTCATTTACAATTTCCCTACACATGGTTCTTCTGCCCCTTTATTTGAGCCTACAATAAGCACTATACCCATTAAATATATGTCCCAGAGACAAATCTTTGGTCTGTTCATATACTGGTTGAGCCCTGAAACTCAGCAGAGTTGCAGTCAACACCTACTCTCCAGTATATCAGAGTTGCCCAGGACAACTAACAAAATGATGATGATGGACAACACCCATCCTAAAAAACAGAGTATCTACAAACTGCAAGCAAGACAGTTCCATCCATCTGCCCCATAGGATCTAAGCTCTTTCTCAGTTGGAAGCAGAGTAGGCAACACCATCCCAAAATCCTCAAGATTGAGGAATGAACAAATGCAAACATGGACAAAAGCAGACTTATTATTATTCTAATAATGGAATAACTTGTAACATTGATATAAAGATAGTGGTCACCAGAAGTTCTGAGGGGTGGGGGAAGGAAGAATAGGTAGATCATGGGGCGTTTTTTGGGACATTGGAATTGTTCTGCATGATAGTGCAATGACGGATACAGGTTATTATACATTTTATTAAAACCTATAAAATTGTGCAGTGCAAAGTGTAAACCATAATGTAAACTATAGGCCAGGATTAGTAGCAATGCTTCAATATTTGCTCATCAATTGTAACAAATGTACCACACTAATGAAAGATGTTATCAATAGGGGAAAATGTGAGATGGGAAGGGGATGGGGTATATGAAAATCTTATATATTTTCCGTGTAACTTTTTCTGTAATCTAAAACTTCTTTAAAAATAAAGTAAAAAAAAAAAAAAAAAAAAAGCCAAAAACAAACAAAAAACAAAAAACTAAGGGTGTGTAATTCCACCATCCCACTAAGATGTTCAGTGCTCCAGCCATAAATGAAGCAGCCTTCCCCTTGTTTCAATTCAGCTTTAATAGGTTCCAGCGAACGTTGCAGATTCATCAGAGCGTAAGGCAGGTAGAGTGTAAAGGAAGTAACTTTTGTTAAGGGCCTACTCTGTAAGGCACCTAGCATATATCTGGAACAAACATTTTCTCTTTTAGTTCTCCTAACAACCCTGAGAAGGGTATTATGACCCCTGCTTTTGTAAATGAGAAAATTGAGGCCTAGAGAGGTTAGAAATGTTGTCCAGTCAGTGGTTGGCAAAACCCTAGTCTGTTTATTCCAAACTTGCTGTTTCTATATTATCCAGCTATTTGCATTGTATAGCCCTCAGAGTATATTTATTCTTTGATGTGTGTTATTGCTCCTCCAGACGGTGAGCTTCTTTATTGCCCAACGCTGGGAGTTTCACACATTAGCTACTCAATACATGTTTGCTAATTGGCCCCAAATCCTTTAAAACTTATAATCAACACACCAGTCACTAGAGGGCATTATGGATATATAATGTGGAAGGACTACGGATGATTTCATTCACCTATTCTTCCTTCCCATCCACCCACCATCCTTCCCTCCCTTCCTCCCTCCCTTTCTTCCTTCTTCTCATCCATTGTTTACTCATTGACAAAACCAAATTATTGAATGTCTTCCATGTACTCCACACTGTACACAGGATATAAAAACCTTCAAGATGCTCATTAGTTTTGTCACACCATGTGGGAAAAGCTACAATGGGGCTAACCCATAAGAACACAAAGAGGGCCTTCACTGAAGCTGGGAGTCAGGGAAGACTTATCTAAAAGGAGATATTGCAGCTAGGTTTAAAAAATGAGTTGCAGTTTGCTAAGTGTAGAAGGGGAGAGGGAAAGGTACTCTAGATCTCCATCTAGACCAGTGTATGCAAAGGCTCAGAAGAGAAGTGAGTGATGAGCTCAAATGGACTCGGATGGACAGATATAGTTGAATGGCTGGAGGTAGGGCAGGAGAGGTGGGCAGGGCCTTGAGCGTCAGGCTAAGGATTAGACCTTTCTCTGAGGTCTTCAGAAGAATCCATGGAAAGTTTTAAGTGAGTTGAGGGTGGGTTTCTTTCATGGTCAGTGTCGTCTTTTAGGAAGATTACTTTAGTTGCAATGGAGAAAATAAAAATCAGAAGGACTATGGATGATTTCATTCACCTATTCAATTAATATTAGCCATCAGATCTGAGGCTAATATTAATTGAGGCAAGAAGTCATGTGCTCTAAATTAAGGTTGTGACTATAGCCATGTGGAGAATTGGATGGAATTGAAACTGTTTAAGGAAATAGAACTGGCAGATCTTGGTAACCAGTGGACATGAAGGAGTTGGCAATGATTTCCAAGTTTCTGATTTGAGTACCTGGGTGGATGGAGGTGTCATTTACTGAGACAGAGAACATGAGAGTAGGAAGATGATGAGTTCAATTTTTTTTTCTAAAAGAAAAAAAGTTTATTTGCTAGTCTAGCAAAGAGGTCATTGGCCTAAGGGCCCCCAAATCTGCCTCCCAGATTTTGAGAAGTTTAGGGTTTTTATGGATTCAAACGGGAAGGTGTGTGGTTACCATCACAATACTAAATATGCACAAATGTGAGTGTAGTGTTGAAATAACCATAAACAAAGGTATGGTCAGTCTAGAATGACCATCAAAATAGTAAATATACACAAGGGTGAGCCTAGTTTTGAAATAACCATAAACAAAGGTAAGGTCAGGCTAGAATAACCATCACAACAGTAAGAATACACAAGCCTAGTTTGAAATAGCCATAAAGAAGGGTGAGGTCTATCTAGCCAGTTTCAGTAATTTCAGATATTTGCTTTTGGCTATTCTATAATATACTGTAAAATTAAGAAAAAAAGCGTCTTTATAACAATTCAGTAATCATAAACTTTTGTTAATTCTTAATTTTTGTTATAATGTTACAGGTCTAAAAAACTTAAAGCAGAGTAAAGAGGACCTTGACTCTAGTATTCATATTTTTTTAAACAAATCAATTTTATTGACACATATTAATAAAGCATAAATCCATCCGAAGTGTACACTCAATGGTATTCAGTATAATCACATACGTGTGCATTCATAACTTCAATCATTTTTAGAACATTTTCATTATTCCAGTAATAAAAATAACACTAAAAAACCAAAAACCAACCAACCAAATAAAACAAAACTCATCACCTCTCAATCTCTCTATGCTTCCCCTACCATACATAACTGCTATTCTGTTTCCTTCTTTCTAGTATATTTGTATTTAAATTTTGTAAAAACAGTCTTACATGCACTATCACCCATATTCGTATTTTATACAAGGTTTCACTATGTTATACAGTCCCTTGTTACATTTTAGCTTTCCTTCTAGTAATATAAATGTCCTTAGGCTTTCCCTTTCAACTACTGCCATACCTATATAATATCTTTGCTAGTCACAAACACCATGATTTGTGCTCACCATTTCCTTTCATTTCCAAAGATTTACAAACAAACTTTTAACCAATTTTGAAAGTTTTGCTTCTTCCTTTCCTATTTGGGTGCCTTTTATTTCTTTATATAGCCTAATTGCTCTAGCTAGAACTTCTAGCACAATGTTGAATAATAATGGTGAGAGTGGGCATCCTTGTCTTATTCCTGATCTCAGCAGGAAAGATTTTAGTCTTTCACCATTGAGTACAATGCTAGCTGTAGGTTTTTCATATATGCACTTTACCATATTGAGAAAGCTTTCTTCTATTCCTATTTCTTGGAGTATTTTTATCAAGAACGTGTGCTGTATTTTGTCAAATGCCTTTTCTGCATTAATCAAGAGGATCACGTGATTTTTCTTCTTCAATTTATCAATGTGGTTTATTACATTAATTGATTTTCTTGTGTTGAACCACCCTTGCATACCTTGGATAAAATCCACTTGATCGTGGTATATAATTCTTTTAATGTGCTTTTGGATTTGGTTTCCAAGTATTTTTGCTGAGGATTTTTGCATCTATATTCATTAGAGATATTGGTCTGTAATTTTCTTTTTTTGTAGTATCTTTATCTGGTTTTTGGGATTAGGGTGATATTGGCTTCATAGAATGAGTTTGGTAGCATTCTTTCCTCTTCAATTTTTTTGGAAGAGCTTGAGCAAGATTGGTATTGGTGCATATTTGAATGATTGATAAAACTCACCTGTGAAGCCATCTGGTCCTAGGTTTTTCATCTTTGGGAGGTTTTTGATGACTGTTTCAATTTCTTCACTTGTGATTGTTTTTTTGAGATCTTCTATTTCTTCTAGAGTCAGTGTGGATGGTTAGTATGTTTCTAGGAAATTTGTCCATCTCATCTACAGTGTCAGGTTTGACATAAAGTTGTTCATACTATTCTCTTATGATCTCTCTTATTTTTGTGGGTCAGTAGTAATGTCCCCCTTCTCATTTCTGATTTTATTTGTTTGCATTTTCTCTCTTTTTTTCTTTGTCAGTCTAGCTAAGGGTTTGTCGATTTTGTTGATCTTCTCAAAGAACCAATTTTGGGTTTTGTTGATTCTCTATTTTTTTTGTTGTCGTTGTTCTTGGCTTCATTTATTTCTGCTCTGATCTTTATTATTTGTTTCTTCAGCTTGGTTTGGGATTAGTTTACTGTTCTTTTTCTATTTTCTCCAGGTGTGCAGTTAGATCTTCAATTTTAGCTCTTCTTTTTTAATGTAAGCATTGAGGGCTATAAATTTCTCTCAGCACTGCCTTTGCAGTGTCCCATAGGTTTTGATATGTTGTGTTCTCATTTTCATTCACCTCAAGGTATTTGCTGAATTCTCTTGCAATTTCTTCTTTGACCCACTGATTATTTAGGAGTGTGTTGTTTATTCTCCATATATTTATGAATTTCCCCTTTTTCCATCCATTATTGATTTCCAGCTTCATTCTGTTATGACCAGAGAAAGTGTTTTATATAATTTCAATTGTTTTAAAATTTATTGAGGCTTGTCTTGTGACCCAAAATATAGTTTATCTTGGAGAAGGATCCATGAGCACTTGAAAACAAAGTATATCCTGCTGGTTTGGGGTGCAGTGCTCTATAGATGCCTGTTAGGTCCAGTTCCTTTATCATATTATTCAAGCTCTCTGTTTCTTTATTTAACCTCTGTCCAGATATTTTTATCCAACACTGAGAGTGGTGTATTGAAGTTTCCAACTATTATTGTAGAGACATCTATTTCTCCCTTCGGCTTTGCCAGTGTATGCCTCAAGTATCTAGGAGCACTGAGGTTAGGTGCATAAATATTTAGTACAGTTATTTCTTCTTGGTGAATTGCCCCTTTTATTAATATATAATGACCTTCTTTGTCCCTTATAACAGTTTTCCATTTAAAATCTATTTTGTCTGATATTGGTATCACTACTTCAGCTCTATTTTAGTTACTATTTGCATGGAATATCTTTTTCCAACCTTTCACTTTTAACCAGGCTATGTCCTTACGTCTCTTGTAGACAACATAGATGGCTCATTTTTAAAAATCTATTGTATCAGTCTATGTCTTTTGATTGGGGAGTTCAAGTTATTAACATTCATTGTTATTACTGTAAAGTTATTACTTCATCCATTTTATCCTTTGGCTTTCTGTTCTCATATGTTACTATTGTCTATCTTTTTACCCTTTTTTTACCTTCTTAATAATCTTCATTTCTATACTCTTCTCCAAATCTATCAATCCTGTTTTTTTTCCTTTCAGGCTGCAGCACTCTCTTTAGTGTCTCTTGTAATTCTGGTATGTTGGTAATATATTCTATGAGTTTTTGTTTGTCTATGAAAACTTTGAACTAACCCTCATTTTTGAAGGACAATTTTGTCAGATTCTTAGCTGGTGGTTTTTCTCTTTCAGTACCTTAAATATGCTTAACTTATTGAGGTTCCCTTGTATGTGATGCTTTGCTTTTCTCTTGCTGCTTTCAGAATCCTCTGTCTCTGTTATTTGTCATTCTGTATAGTAGGTGTCTTGGGATAGGTCTATTTGGGTTTATTCTGTTTGGGGTGCATTGTCCTTCTTGGATATTGATACTTATAAGAGTTGGTAAGTTTTTAGTCATTATTTCCTCAAATATTCTTTATGCCCCTTTTCCATTCTCTTCTCCTTTTGGGATACTGATAATGCATATGTTTGTGTGTTTCACATTGTCATTCAATTACCTGAGACCATGTTCCATTTTTTCCATTCTCTTCTCCTGGTATTCTGTCTTTTGCAGTTCAGATGTTCTGTCTTTGAAATTACTAATTCTGTCTTGGAGCAATTCAAATCTGATCTTACATGCCTCTAATATATATTTATTCTAATCCATCATGTCTTTCATTCCCATAAGGTCTGTTACTTTTCTTTTCAGGCTTTCAAATTGTTCTTTATG
>JAKSZT010053883.1:51166398-51189435 GCA_026826555.1 Tolypeutes matacus
ATAAGGTCTGTTACTTTTCTTTTCAGGCTTTCAAATTGTTCTTTATGCTCATCCAGTGTCTTCTTAAGATTCTTTATCTCTTTCTGCCATATTTTCTTTCAATTCTTTAAAATGAGTTAGGAGGATTGTGTGATTATCATTGATTAATTGTCTTAAATCTGTATCTCTTCAGGATATGTGGTTTGTTGCTTTGGCTGGGCCATCTCTTCCTTTTTTCTAGTATGGCTTGTAATTTTTTGCTGATGGGTAGGTATCTGAGTATGTTGGTGAATTTACTCTGATGGCCAGTTTCTTTCTCTTGCCTATTTTTTTTTCACAGCTCTTCTTTGATATTTGGTTCACTTTATTCCAAGTCTTTAAAATTTCCCAGCTTAAGTTATCAAAATTTGGCCAGGGACTCACTGGGGCACAAATTTTCTACCAAGAGTTAGCATACAGAGAAAACCCAAGTCAGGTTTTTTCCATGCAATTTCCAGATGAGCCAGCAGAAGGTGTTAGTTGATGCACCTGTCCATAGAGAAGAAATCTCTGTTTTCTTGTGTTTTGGCTGCCCAGAGCCAAGATTTAAAGTGGGCTCTGCTGGCCAAACTCACTGAAGAAAAGCCCCCCAACTCTGTCTCCCTTTTCCTTTGTAACAGCTGACAGAGTGGAAGGTGTCTCTTCCCCTCTCAGTTAGCTGCAGTGAGCCAGGGATTTTACCCCAGCTTAATATCTTGGGGGTGAGGACAAACTCATGTTTGTTGTTTCGGGTTCTTCCTCTCTCTGTTCCTCACCTTTCTGTGAGTACTAGAGCACTTTCCTGATCTGTCTACCCCCAAAGCAGGTCCCTCAGACAGCTTTTGGCTCTTTCTCCATTGTTTTTGAGATAGTTGAGCCCTGCCTGCCTAGTCTGATGCCACCTTCCCACAGTTATGATGAGTTCAATTTTAAACATGAATTTGAAGTGCCCTTGCCACATCCTGACAAAGATGTCCAGCAGGCAGTTTGATACATGTGTTTAAAAGACTCTGGGTTGGAGAGAGAGAGAGGTTTTGGAGGCACAGGTATATAGATGATATCTAAAATCATAGATTTGGATGAGTCCAAAGAAGAATTGAGAGTTGAGGGTAGAACCTTGAGGAGCCTCAGCAATTAAAGACCAAGACCTGAGCAGTTGAGTCTAAAAAGGGAGGATAAAAATCCTGCAAGGATAACATCACTAAAACCCAAGGAGGAAGAACATTAAGATTTGGTCAAGGATGGAAAAAGCTGCAGAGGCCAGGAAAAGTAAGAACTGATATGCAGCTATTGTTTTTAGCAAATAACATTGAGTAGTTTCTATGAAATGGTGGATGTAGGAACTAAGTTTTAGGACCTTGAAGAGGATTAAGAGGTGAAGAAGTGAAGGCAGTGAGTGAAAATGCTGCTACTGGAATCTTGGGTGTGAAGCAAAGGAAAGAATTTACAAAGTAACTAAATAAAAATATGGAATCGAATGAGGGATTTGAAATTTAAGAATAGAGAATTTTGACTGTATGAAAAATAATGAGTAAAGAGAAAGAGGTTGAAGATAGAAGACAGAGAGCAAGTTATGAGTGACAGTGTCATTGGTGATGTGGTAGATTGAGGTGGATGGAGGTGACATTCATTTCATTGAGACAGTTCCATCCTAAGACAATGAAAAAGGAAAAAAGAACTTAAACTAGAATGGAATGAGAGAATTCCCACAGCCATACCTGTCTGAGACTGTGAATTTGTATTGGAATTCTGTTGCAAACTTTTGGAGTTTGTTTTGTCTGTTCATTTGTTCATTCATCTAGTTTCTAGTCACCCCCATACTAGGGTGTATTCATTCACTGGTGTGTCTGTGGCCAATCCAACCTGTCAGAGCCTGTTCCTATCTACATGAGTGAAATTGGTCATTCTCAGTTTATTTTTGTTTTCTTTATAAAGCTCCCAGGTATACTTTCCAACTATTGTTCAAGATTGAATAAATGAATGAAAAAAAAATGAATTTATGAATGAAAATCCATTCCAGAACTCTTTCATTCAACCATTCAACAAATGTTTATTGAGTAACTACTATGTTCAAGGCTCTGTGCTAGGTGTTAAGGCTACAATGATGAACAAAATAGGGCTCATAGAGCTTGTCACTTGATCAAGGATACAGGCACAAATATAGGTGATTACAATACGAAATGCTAAATACTATAGTTAGGTTGAATATAGCTTCTTGAAATAGGTGACTAACCAGAAACCTGAGATCTTCAGGTTAGTTCAAGTTGACTATTACAGTATGTACTGTTGTTTTATGAACGGGAAAATCAGAATATTTTCTGCAACACTTATGAATAGGTGATTTTTCCATCCTATTAATTATATATAATTGATTATATATAATTAATTTTTATATATCAAGTATTACATAACATTAATTAATATAATTAGTAATATTTATAATCATCTGTTTTTGAACTCTTTCTTCCCAGAAAGTGTCAACTTTTCAGCAAACCTGCCCAGTGTCAGGGGATTTTGGAAACGTTAAATTTCTGTTATAGCTGTTCTAATTCCAGCCTGTTCTTTTCCAATATCAATACTTCTCCAGGGAAAAACTGTGTGCCTTCTCTTCTGACTCTACTAAGTACTTAAGGCAAGGTACTTGATCTTTGGGTGTGTGGGGGAGGGGGAAGGAAGGAGGAACTATTTTTAGCTGAAGAAGCTAGCTTCTTATCCATGCTGATGGTCATTCAATTGGCCTGAAGGTTTGTGTGAACCCTATTAAAATGATTGTGGAGGATAGCTTTGCTCCAAATTGTGGAACTGACTGAGAGAGATCCACAATCCCAGCCCCTTATCTTCTTCTGGCCAGGCTACCTGGAAACCGATTCCCAGCAGAGAGCTCTCTTCCACTTTTGCAGCTCACCAGGAGAAAAAGAATGTACAGCTCTCACATGCCTCCGTTTTGGTGATTAAAAAAGGTAAACATCAGAAAAGGCTCTTTTTATAGAAACTGGACTGATGTCTTGAGGCTCTAAAATGAAGCTGTTGCTAATAAAAAGAATAATAATGATTACTGTTTATGGTGTCTATTATGTGTCAATCTGGTCTGGAGAGGTCATTTGTGTCTCTGACTAAAGCAGTGAAGAAAAGACAGGGCAGTGCTGACTGGGGGCAGGGATGGAACCAGCCAGGCTCATGCTTTAAGCTTTCACCAGGGCCCTGGGGCCACAGAGCCAATTTGAAATGCTCTGGTAAGACTCTCTTTTTCACCATGGGACTGAGAAGGAAATTCTTTTTACTTAGGACAGAGAAAAGACCCTATATAACTTAAAATGATCAACCGATCAACAAACATCTCCTAAAGATTTAATTAGCGCTATTTGTTAGGGATAATACAAGATAATTAGAAAGCTAAAGAGAAAAAAATCATTGCACAAAAGAACCTTGAGAATAATATTAGTTTAAAAGTAATTAGGTACTGAGTGGTATGATTCAGAAGCACCAGACTATTGAGCTTCAGGTAAAGTGTAGATCGTTGTGGGGCAAGATGCTTAGCAAAGGCTTTTTGAAAGAGAGGGAGATTGCATTGTGGTTTTTTTTTTGTTTGTTTGTTTTTGTTTTTTGTTTGTTTGTTTCTTTTGGAGGTACTGGGGATTGAACCCAGGACCTTGTACACGGGAAGCAGGCACTCAGCCTCTGAGCTACATCCACTCCCCAATGAAAGGTGGTTTTTTTGTTTTGTTTTTAGGAGGTACCAGGGATCGAACCCAGGACCTCATACATGGAAAGCACTTGAGCTACATCTGCTCCCCTTGAGTTTTAAAAAATGAATTGAATTTGTTGACAGGCTCTGAATAACTGGCCTTTTCCTATTTCTCTAACCTTTGGGCTACTTCTTCTCTGTACCAGTCATACAGAAATATAGACTGTTTCCCCAACAGCCAAGCTGTTTCATGCCTCCCTGCCTTTGCCCTCGCTGTCCTTTTTCCTGCATTGCCCCCACCCCCATTCTTTGCCTGGAGAACTTCTTCTTATCCTTCAAGATCCAATTCAAACATCCTCTTATGGAAGAAACCACCAGGTGAAACTTTTCCAGCTACCGTTTTTCACATGGTCTGTAATTCACTGTAACAATAATTTGTTCTTTTGCCCAACAATCCACAGCTCCGTTTCCACCAATACACACACCTTAAAATTCTAAATCTGAACCTAGACACCTGGGCTTCCTCAAGGGGCAGGTGTAAAAGGTGCATGGAAGCAGTGAGCACACAGACTTGGTGCTGGGGGCACAGGGCTGGATCTGGCAGTGTCCTTGTCTCCCCAGAACCCTTGGCACTGCATGGAAATCAGATGGGACCATGACAATGCAGTGTACAAAGTACTATGAAAAAGGGGGGAAAACATAGAGGCCAGTTTGGGCGTGGATGATTTTTGAGGATGGAGGCCTATAGTGCCCGGGAAGGCTTTCTAGAGAAGGTGATACCTGAGCTGACTTTCAAAAAGTGCAGGAAGTTTACAGAATGAGTAGAGGAAGGGTATTCCTGTAGAGAGAATTATGGAAAAGTGAGAAACTTGCCTTCAAGTCGGAAAGCAGAAGCGATGCTGTCACACAGGAGGTTAGGGAAGATTTCTTGGGGACCAGGCTGATGGAGATGCCCCTGAAGTGTATGGAAGTGAAATGTCTTATGGATATGAAAGTAACAGAGCACAGCTCTGGGGTCTGGGTAGGAAAGCCTGGGGGATGATGGACACCCCACCTGGGATCATTCTGGACATCCTTATGCAGAGGCACCCAGCCTGCTGCACTCATTGCTCTCCTGGGCTGCCCTGGAGGCTGAATCTGTTGTTGATGCTCTTGGCTGTCAAGCTGTTGGTTCCTGGAACCAGGGCCTGGGCAGGGGGAGGCCTCTTCCTTCCATGACCTCATCTGAGCAAGCACCATCATTAAAGATAAATGTATGCTTTTCTTTTAAAAACATGTGTACTTATTTCTAGTTTTACAAGCAATATGTTTATCATAGAAAATTGGAGACCCACACAAAATATACAAAGAAGGGAGTTAAAAAAAAAAAAGAACATCTGATACCAGAGATAAATACTGTTAATATTTTGGTGTACCTTCTTCCACGTCTTTTTTTCTCACGTACACATTTTTTTTCTGTGTACATATGTATATGTATGTGGGTGTACAAACATAAGTATTTTTATATTTAAGTCAGCCTGGGATGAAAACATGATGGTGGTATTAATAGTCTTAACATTTTACTGGCTTTTGCCTCCATCCAAAATTATGACTCCCCCCCCCCCCCCAAGCCCCCCTTCTTATTTCTGGGAAGTTCCAGGCGATTTCTCAGATGAACTTAGAAACTAGTTCTCTATTTTCTTCACTTTCAGAACTGTGGTCTTTAAAAGGAGTCTTCCACTGCCTCTGAATGCCTTGCCTTTGCTGCCAGGTCCACCATTAAACCATGAGTCCCACAGCAGCTGCCAGGCACACCTGCCCCCTGCTGTCCTGGAGCTTTCCTTGAGGCACAGAAGTGAAGCTGTACCAAAGTCAGGCTGGGTTTCCGGTAGAGCAGGATTCTCTTCCCCTTTTGGTTGATACTTTGAGGTGCAAACAGCTCTGCTTTAGGTCCTAAGTAGCAGTGGTTTTCAGAGCTTTTTATTAAAAGCTGTTGTAACAGATGGACTTGAAAGATGGCCACCCCCCATGCCTTCCCTCCCTCCTTGCACTGCTCCTCTTCACCTCAAGAAGTGGAATCTAATCCCCTTCCCCTTGAACATGGAATGGTTTTAGTGACTTGCTTTACCAACAGAATGCATTCAAAAAGATGTTGGGGCACCTCTGAGGCCAGGTCGTAACTAAAGCTTACTTACCACTCCTGCCTGGGTTTCTTGGAATGCTCATTCTTGGGCCACTCCCTCTCAGAACCAGCCACATCACAGTGAGAAGTCTCGTGGAGGCCATGGGTAGGTGATGCAATCAGTAGTCAGTGTCAACTGCCAGCCATGTGAGTGAGCCCTCCTGACTATGCAGGTAGGTGAGCCTTTAGGTGACTGCAGCCCAAACTGCCCTAAGTGAGAGCCGCCAGCTGAGCCTGGTTAACTCAGAGCCATGAACGCAAATAATAAATGACTGTTTTAAACTACTAACTTTTGGGGTGGTTTATTACACAGTAGATAACCTGAACCAAAGCCCCCTACCCTATGGACTGAATGACAAGTACCATGCTTTCCTCAGAACAGCCCCGTCCTACCTGTGTCTCAAACTTTGTACCTGGGGTAAGCTTATCTGCCTGACCTCCTTCCTCTTTATGATGACTTCTCTTCCAGAATAATTCCACCAAATTCACTCCATTATTCCACCCACCATTTCCAGACAAGTCTAAATCCCAGGGGTAAATACAGCTTAAACTTCTCCTGGGAATTTTGTGTACACAAAAGGGGTAGTTTATTATGTATATCATTGTGTACATTTATTGAATTATTTTTCCACCTGGTGTACTATTTTAGGTATTTTCTTATGTCATTAAAAATTCTGCAATTACAATATTCTATCATTTATATTTATATCATTTACTCATTCTCCTGTTTTTGGAAAACTGCCTCCCCCAATTTTTTTCCCTTAAATTGTAAAAAAGACTGAGATAAATATCTTTGTCCATAAATCTTTACCCAACTTCTTAGCTTAAGGAAATAATCAAGTATTTAACAGAGGGTATGCTTTTGTTTTTTTAAAAAAAGATTCTTGATATGTAATGTCAAAATGAGTAATTATCTATTATATGCCAAGAAATTATGTTGAAGTGAGGAATATGGCATATAGACCTTTGTGGGCTCCAGGAGTAAACCGTATAACTGGAGCAACAGAGTTGGCTCTATGACATAAGACAGTACCTGGCCTGGGACCAATTTGGACATGAGCCACCATCCCTGGTGGATCTTCACTACACTTGAGAGGGTCCTCCATGGTTTTGCAGAAAGAAAAAGGCTTTGGCATTAGACATGCCTACCTTCAAACATTGGCTATGCCACTTATCAGTTAGATGATCATGATCAGATTAATATCTCCAGCCTCAATTTCCTTATCTGTAAAATGAGAAAAATACCATGTCCCTTGTAAGTCTGTTGTCAGGATGAAAGAGATACTAAAAGGGTAATAAATATAAGCATCTTACATATGGCATGCATTCAATGGTCATCAAATCCAATTCTACCTCTTCATCTCTTCAGTCTCTCCCTCCCTCCTGTATTTGCTACTGTCTTAATGCATTTAGCTCACAGCGTTTCTCAACTCTTTTAATATTACTGCCCCTTCCCCAGTCTTCCTCTATTCTACTTGCTTCACCACTTCTGATTGTCTTTCTAAATAAATCTCATGTCACTACCTTACTTGAAATCTTTCAAGAGCTCTTTAATGTGATTGAGACCTGACTCCTGCTGACTCTCCAGCCTCACGTCTCACCATTCATCTCCACACTCTATACTCTGCCTACAGTCCCTGACACAGCACTTGCTTCTCAGATCTTGGTGCCTTTGAACATGCTTTTTCTTTGTTAGGACCCTCTGTCTTCCTCTCCCCTCCATCTGTTTAACTCCTACGCATCCCTCAGGAAAGAGCTGAGGTGATACTTTCCTCAAGAAACTTTCCTTGACATTCCATGCTCAGTCAAGTGTCCCTTCCTCCTGGCTTCCTCCTCACACAGCACTTAGACAAGGAAGCCTACAATCCTCTTTCCCTCACTCCACTCTGAGCTCCTTGAGTGCAGGAATGATGTTCTCATTTCTGCATCACTAATGCAGAGCCAAGAGCAGGGTTTCTAAATCTTGGCATTATTGACCATGACCAGCTACATAATTTATGAGGACCAGTGAAAAATGAAAATGTGGGCCCCTTTGTTCAAAAACTGAGAATTTCAAAATAGCAACAGCAGAGCATTAAACCAATCACTAGGTGCTTCTGAGAGTTGGGCCCCTGTGACTGCACAGATTGCATGCCTATGAAGTCAGTCCTGCTATTGGCATTTTGGTCCAGATAATTTGTTGTGGGGAGCTGTCTTGTGTGCATGATAGGATGGTTAGTTGCATCCTTGACTTCTACCCATTAGATGCCAGTAGCATTTGTCCCTAGTTGTGACAACCAAAAACGTCTCTGGACATTATCAAATGTTTCCTAGGTGGCAAAATCACCCCTAGTTGAGAACCACTGGCCTGGAAAACAGTAGACACTCAAGTCAGGTACTTGGATGTACTTGTACTCTGCTAGAGATAAGTGCAAAGTCCTATGGGGAGCCCAACCTAGCCTGAAGCAAGCTTCCTGGAGATGTGATGTGTCAGGCAAAGAATTTAAGGATTAAATAGGATTTGGATAAAACTTGCTACCTGGCTAAGTAAGCTGATTTAGCAAAAACTCTGAGGGGTAATGGGGTGGGGGAGGGGAGAGTATCCAATAAGGCAAGGAAGCTGTGGAAACCTCCCATGAGTCACAGCACAGTTCTGGTGGTTTCACATGGGTGGGCAGAATTATTCTCAGGCTGCAAGATTTATAATGAAAAGGCAACTTTGAAGTTCTTCCCTTAGAATGTTTTTAGGGCCAAGGGTAAAGAAAGTCTTGAGTATCACAGAGAATTCTAGGCTATAAAACCCTGGGAAGACTTCCTTGAAAACAGGGGCAGGCAACTGCCACCCTCAGGCCAGACCTAATGGCTTGCACATGTCCCAGGCTTGGCCTCTCAGTGGAGCTGGACTCATGGTTGGTCTACTCATTTCCCTCAGATTCTCTCACCACCAGGGTCTACTGAGAACACTACAGGCAGGTCAGTCCATTTGTCTTACTGGGGAGGGAGGGTGGTGGGGTAAAATGCTGTGGCTTTTAGGGGCTGGAAAATCTGGGTAGAAAAGGTAGCTCATATTTCTTGGGATGAATGCTGGGAAACTAGCCATCAGGGTCAGATGCTTGGGAATATAGTAAGTTCCTTAGACTTGTTTAGATGAAAGGACCCTATCTTGTACAGGTCAGGACAATCTTGGTTGAACCTTGCTGCTGGTCAGTAACCCATGGTTCCCATAAACACTGCTTCTTGGAGAAGGTATTCACCCAAGTGGAAGGAATGTATAGGTAATATGAGATTCTAGGGGATGCAGATAATGGAACCCTTCACTGAATCAGGTCTTCACAAATTCTGAAGTCCATGCTCTTAACTATACACTTGAGTTTGAGTTTCTAATCCTCTACGTTTTAGCTGTGTGAATTGGGAAATTTACTTAATCCCTCTGTGCCACAACGTTCTCATCTTTGAGATGGGAATAAGACTAATATTGATTTCATAGGGTTGCAGTGAGGATAAAATGAGATCATGTACGTAAACAGATTAGCACAGTGGCTAGAACTTACTAATATCTGTTAAAGTTTCCTTGTCATCGTCTGTTGTATACAGAACCTTTTATGTGAACATAGCTCATAGTTTGCTAGGGCTGCCATAACAAAGTACCACGAAGTTTTAGTGGCTTAAAACAAAGACTTTTATTGTCTCACAGTTCTGGAGGCTAGAAGTACAAAATCAAGGTGTCAGCAGGACTATGCTTCCTTTGAAGTCCGTAGGGAAGAATATTTTCCATGCTTCTTCCAGCTTTTGGCAGTTATAGGCATTTCTTGGTGCTCCTTGGTTTGTGGTGACGACTTCATCACATGGCCATCTTATTTCTCTCTGTCTAGGTTCAATTCTCCCCTTTTTAGAAGGCCACCATTCATATTGGATTAGGGCATATCTTAATCCAGTTTGACCTCATCTTAACTAATAACATCTTTAAAGATCTTATTTCCAAATAAGATCACATCCACAGGACCAGAGTTTAGGAGTTGAACATATATATTTTTGGGACAAAACCAATCCATAATACTCAGAGCTCCTCTATTATGGGTGAAGGTTCTTGGTTGCAAGATGTAAAAATTAACTTTGGCACCCTCACCAAAAAAAAAAAAAAAAAAAAAAGAGGAGGAGGAGGGGAATTTATTGGAAGGGTATTGGAGGCACCAGAACCAGAAGATGCTAAAAGACCTCACTTGGAAATAGGCAGGAATGAGGGGAACTCTGGTAAGAAAAATAGCAGAGAGCAAACATTTATCCTTGGAAGACAGGCAGGTTGCATCATCAGTGCCTTCACCACTGATGATGGACAGCACAGTGACCACAAATGAACTATAATTATCATTCATCTGGGCAAATTTGCTGAGTGTTAGGGTCAGGAAAGAAGGAGGATTCCCCCCTTCCCACCTTAGCTTCTGTAATTAGTCAGGGTTCTCTAGGGAAACAGAACCAATAGGAGATATCTGTAAATAGTATGAGATTTTATAAAATTGTCTCATGCAACCATGGGGAGGCACAAGTCTAAATTTCATAGGGCAGGCTGCCAGTCAGGGGCTCCAATGAAAGTCCTTTATGAGTTCCCTAGGAGATGCTGGCTGTCCAAAGTAGAATTGGGAATTCCCTCTCTGAATACTGAAATCACTCCCCCTTTTAAGGCCTTCAACTGATTGGATGAGATATCACTCACTGTTGATGGCTATCTCCTTCATTGATTGTAGATGTAACCAGCCATATATGCAATCAAGTCACTGATGATTAAGGTCCATGAAATGCCCTTGTATTAAATTAGCCCAGCGCTTGCTTGACCAAGCAACTGGGCACTATTACTTGGCTGAGTTGACACATTAGCCTGACCATCACAGCTTCCATAGTGAGAGGTGGGTTGCTCTTCACTAGGAGTTCCCCTCCAAATAAGAGCTGATGCTAGGCAGCCATTAAGAACAACAACTATTTCCCTATGTCCCACCTCTTTGGCTGCTCAGTCTTCACTCAATCATTTCTATATGTATGCTTCCAAAACACACACATACACACATTTCCCCCTCTTACAACTGAAAGTGTACTTACTCTGTCCTCAAAGGAACCAAACCCAAAACCCCATCAGTAATTGTGTTCAGACTATGCCTCCAGTTCTTTCTGAAACCTATGGATTAAATGGTAAAGATCATTGATACTTTCAACTGCATATATAATAGTGAGAAAAATGGAGAGGGAAGAAGAAGAAACGTCAATAGACTGTTTAAATAAATACTTGACACTCCAAGGAAGGAAATACAGATAGAGGCTATGGAAACTTGTATTTGTGGCTTCCCTTCTCTCTCCCACTCTGGTGCTCTGTTTTGTTGCCTTCAGCCAGCGCTTCACTAGTCCCTGTGGTGGAGCGGTCTAAATACTAAACTTGGAGGATGCGAGCCCTTGGTATGGGGCTGCAGAAATCTTCCACTGACTTCTGCTACTGGATATGGCAGAAGGAGACACTCAGGGGATTCCTTACTTCCCTTACATTCTCATCACTAGCAATCCTGCTTTTCCTTGACAATCAGGATCAAACACTATGGCCGGTTTGGTGACTGCCCCTCTGTTTTTGCCTGTTTTCCCAGTGGCACAGGAATATGAACTAACCAGACTGTTGTGTTAAATTCCAACTTAGTTTGCCAGTGTTACGTCCCTGGTAGAAGTATTCTTCCCTAGAGCACAATCTCCTCCAAAATTACTGAACCAGTTGAGCCCAGAGTTATGGGAATAGGAAGCAGAAGTTTGTGAGCAGGGCTTGAGAAGTGCAAACCATTCTCTTCCTCTTGGTTCTGAACACTTCATTTTGGCTATAATAACATCAGTACCATAAATTGTTCCCTTGTCCAGAGTTTTTATCACTTTCTGCCAGATAGTGTCTTTGGCGGACTGAATTAGGACAAGCTCTTGGTCCTGGTCCACATTCTTGTGGGTATGGACCAATTGTAAATAAATCTCTTCAAGATGTTACATAAGTCAAGGTATAGCCCAACTGAATCAGGTTGGGTTTTAATCCAGATTATTGGAATTCTTTATAAGCAGAGTGAAAGTCAGTTAGAGAGAAGCCACAGGAGCAGCCAGAAGCTAGAAGTTCCAGCTGGAACTGGAGAAGAAAGAAGACATTGCCATATGCATTGCCATGAGATGGAAAAACCATCTCATATTGCCAGCCAGCCAGAAGCCACCAACCCTGGGAGGAAGCAAGCCTTCTAGCCTCTGAAACTATGAGTCAATAAATCCCTCTTGTTAAGTCAACCCATTGTATGGTATTTGTTTTAGAAGCCAGGAAGCTAAAACAGTGCCCATGTGAGGTGTTACCTGACTGCATGGTAACTGATTCTGAACGGGCCAGAACAACATTTTATGAATCCAGCTGCTGCTGGCAAGGGATACATCCTGAGAACCCCATGGGCATAAACTGATGGTTTCTGTCTCCTTTTTTCTTTTTTGGCAAAGTGGACAAAGAAAGGTACTATCTGAAGGTTTTCTTCCTGGGTAGATCTCTCTTCTCTGCATTTCCTGGGTAGAAGTGTACAAAAAGTACAGTTGTCCAGGTTTGTCTCAGTCCACTAGTCACTGGTATCTTCCCATGAAGCTATAGGTGTGGGTTGTTGGAGGAGAGGGGATATGGCAAGATGGCACATGCAGTATATTTTACTCATGCAATTTACTTGTGTCTCAAGGACCTATTGGGCTTATAGGAATAAAGGAAGACTTCATGTAAGAAACAATTTCGTGATTTTGACTTTGGTGCTAAATTCTTGAGAGTTCTTTTAACTTCATTTCCTTAAACCTAATGCATTTTTTTTGTCTTTGAAATGAAGAGTACATTTTAGAAGCAGCTCCTCTGAATAATTTTCACTGTACAAAAAAATTTTTAAGCCAAGTCTCCAGGCTACACGTCTGTTAGAAAAATGTCCTCCAGTTATAGGTGTGGCCTGCTTCAAAGAAATCAAAGGGATTCTTGAATCCCAGCCCAGGAGGAAATAAAAAAATTCCTGAATTGAAATACTAAGTCTCTAGGCAAGGTAGGAATGATCAAATGGAGAAGGCTGTTTTTAGGAGAAGAGATACAAAGAAACGAAATGCTCTTCACATCCAGAATGGGGCTAAGTCTCCATATAAGGAAAAAGGGTTTCTTCAAATGTATTTGTTTCAGTTTCACATTTATGTCTTTAAGGATCTTATTTTTCAGTAGTAATAATAATCCTTCAAATTTATATAATTAATGAGTTTACTAAGAACTGTCACATAATAATTCATTCGTGCCTCAAAATAATTGTGAGAGAAAAAGACCAGAGACTTACTCCCATTTTACATATAAAAAAACTGAGGAAGATTAGAGAGAGGAATTGACTTGCCCAACATCAGATGGCTAGTTAGCAATGGAACTGAGAATCCTGGATAATTCTGTAGGGTATGCTGATTAAGGGTAGGGCTTTTTATTTATTTTTATTCTTCTTCAACCTGAATAAGACAGAGCAATTGCTAAATAAATGCCTCTGAGCCTGAAATTTGCTAAGTACTGGGGATACGTAGTTGCTTCTCCCAAGTAGCTAACAGATAGATAAACCAGTAATTTTATTAGAATTGATATTCCCACAAGTCTGAGTGTTGCAATAGAGAGATGCCCAGGTGTCAAGGATTCCACAATGGTTCAGTGTAGGCTTTGCTGGGGATCCTAGCTGAGCCTTGAAGGACAAGGACAGTAGGCCAGGCAAGATTGGAGGTGGGGATGAAGTTTTCATGCAGAGGAAAGTGCATGGGCCATGACGTGGAGGGATGGAGAATGACGGGGCTGGACAGGTAAGCAGGGGTCAAGAGCATTAGGGCCTTGAGTGAAAGTGAAGTGTCTTGGATTCCATTTAGAAGGAAATGGAGGGAGGAGGAGGTTATTTTAAACCAGTGGTTCTCAACTGGGGACAATTTTACCTCCAGGGGACGTTTGTCAATATCCCGAAATATTTGTGGTCACCACAATGGAGAGAGTAGAGGCCAAGGTTGCTGCTAACCATCCTACAATGCACAGGACAGTCCCCCACAACAAAGAAGGACCTGGCTGAAAATGTCAATAGTGCCAAAGTTGAGAAACCCTGTTTTAAATAAGGCCGATTTTTTTTTTTTTTTCTGCTTCAGAAAGATAAATTGGAAAGGGCTCTAAGAGCTGGGAAATTGCTCTATGTCCTGGCTACCTTGTCTATTTTGAATGTTCTTCCCTCTATTAGATTGAATATATGATGTAGTTTTCTGTTTTATTTTTATTCTTCCCTATTCCACTACTGCTCAATAGAGGGTACTCGATGTGGTCATAATCTATGTGAATGTCACCCCCTAGAGTTGTGCAGTGCTATATGGCTGGCCTGATGGGGAATTGTGATCATTGAGAAGGCTCTCAATGAATACCTACCTGAATGGTCTGAATGTAACAGAATAGAGCTTAAATTTAATCACCAAGTAGTGTATCTCCTCAGTGGCTAGTACAGGCCTGGCATAGAAACTCAGAGTTTGATGAATGAATGCATGAATGAATGATTGGGCAGTCCAAAGAACAAAAAAACTAATTGCATACCAGGTGATGCTGAAGGAGAAACTTGTTATTAAAATTCTCATCAAGGTATGACACCAAGTTTCTGGAGTGCATTGTAGTGGAAACAAATAGCTTCCTGCCAGTGTCATCTTGGCTAACACTTCAAATCCCAGCTAGTGAGAGACCCCTGTAGTAGAGGCTGGGTTTAGAATCTGGAAAATTACTGGGATTTCTGGTCTCATTGGTGCTCTGCAGCCTTATCAGTGAAGATTTGTCAGTGTTTCCATCATAAACCCTGAGTATGGGGCTAAGTGGCCTATAAAATCTGACTTGGGGCTAAAGCTGGCAGGCACAGAGTCTGCTAAGATGAAATTAATTGGGCGCAAGAAGTCTTTGGTTGGCTTATTTGCTTAATTGAGAAAATGCAACCAAGAAATTCAGAGGTTTGGTGCTCATTCTGACTCTAAGCACAGGCACAGAAAGGCTTCTGTTGCAGGGGGGAAAGAAAACAGGCCATTCGCCAAGGCAGCACTCTGGGAAGTCGGTGTTTGGAAAGGGTTGCCCATGAGAAGTTGGGAAATACAGCTGGGCAAGTGCCATTGGCAGCTGCATGACCTGGGCCAGCCCCTCGTCCTCTCTGGGTCTTCATTTCCCTGTGTTTGAATTATATGTTTATTAAAGTCTGCTTTTGTACTTGACTAAGGATGAACTGGGATAGTTGCTGCAAAATAAAATTATTGTTTAAGACCATGCTTCACACTTAAGCCTTATCCATTAAATGGTGAGATTCCTTCATTATTTCATTCATAGACTATTATTACTTCTTAGTTTGGTTGAGGAGTATGGAAGCATAGAAGAATCAGACCCGGCTGCACTGCCCCTTGTCCAAGGGTACACAGTAGCAAGATCTCAGACCTCTTAGAGCCTTAGTTTCCTCATTTTGAAAGTGGGAAAACTAATACCTTATTTATGACATAGTGGCAAAATTTAAATGACATAACTAGTAAAAAAAAACAACAACAACTGTCAACACTATGTCTGGCAAAAAAAAATCTGTGCTCCCTAAATGGTACTGGTACTACTACAATAACCACTACAATAATGACACAGTGTAAATAACACAATGTAACAAATGCTATTCTCCAGATAAACACAATATTGTAGAAACAGACCGTGGGAGTGACTGGCTCTAAGATTATGGGAGGGGAGTCAGATACTTCATAGAGGAGGTATATGACCAGGGACCTGAAAAATTGATAATGAATTTTACAGGCAGAGAAGAAAGAAAAAGCCACTCCTGTTGGCATTAACAGTACAAACAAAACTGTTGAGAGGCAGGGTCAGGTCCTGGTCTGAGGACCTGTGCTTGTCTCCTGATGGCAGACACATGGGGGAGGGAGGGGACAGGAGGAGTGCCAGGCCCCACTGTGGACTGGAGCTTTCTGGACTGATCATTTCTTCCTTCTTGCCTAATCTATGACCTTTCTCTT
Source organism: Tolypeutes matacus (assembly GCA_026826555.1). NCBI lineage: Eukaryota > Metazoa > Chordata > Mammalia > Cingulata > Chlamyphoridae > Tolypeutes > Tolypeutes matacus. Next base: position 51,182,274 of record JAKSZT010053883.1, read on the forward strand.
TTTCATTTTCAGAACGTTTTCTGACCTGCAGATTCTTGAGTGTTGGGAGTTGCCTGGGAAAACATTGCCTTTTGCTCGTTTTGCAAAGATAAAGCTTCACGAGGGAAGGGACTTGCTCTTGGTCACACAGTGAGTTAGAGCCAGAACCCAGTTCCTTGGGCCCCAGCACCAGCTCTGGGCTCAGGGCCTCCAGTGAGCTCCTCTCCTTCCATCGCAGCTGACTTCCCACCTTTAGGGTCTTCTGCTCTCCACTCCCACCCCTTGCCCCACTCCTCGCCCTGCTGGAGGGCCCACTCTCATAAAAGTGCTCTTAAAAATCTTTTACGACTCCTTAGCCCAGGCTCCCTGTCTACCCTGCACCATATGTGGGCTTGTTAATCCCTTGAAGGGCCCTCTTATGGCGCGTCTTAGAGACGCAAACACAGATAGACAGGGGAGTAGTTGCACTCACTCTAGGAAAATGCCGACAGATGCTCCTTTCCGGAGGGAGGGACAAGGGCCGATCTGGGAGCTGGAAGCAAGGAAGGAAGCCTGTTTTGAGCATCTACTATTGCTGCAGTTTGTGCTAGATTCTTTTACATCTGGAACCTGGGTTTGAATCCTGACAGTGCCAGGATTTGGGCAATTTATTCCTATTTTCCAAGCCTCAATGTCCTCATATGTAAAATGGAATAGTAATGCTGACATACTCCAGAGAAGGGAGACAAATCCGGTAGCTGCTTTCAAGAGTCTAAGATATGACTGTTCTCTCTCAGGTGCTCAGAAATTGGAGAGACTCTTAGATTTAATTCATAATTCTGGATTCAACACCTAATTCCTTTGCTTATTGGTTGAATTATCTCACTGGAGTATTGGGGGGTAGGGAAATGAGCACTGGGCCTTGATTTTGGACAAGAGCCAGATGTTCTGTCTGTCAACTTGGGCAGGCTTTGGGGTCAGGAGATAAAATTGTTCCAAGGGGAGCAGCTCCCACTTCCCCCTTCATGCACCTAGGGAAGGGTATGCTTAGGGCACAGTGCAGAGACCTGCTTAAGCTATACAAATAAAGTGTGAAGAAGCTGGAAAGACAGAGAAAATATCATGAAAGTCCCTTCCTTCCTCACAGTCAGATCCATCTCATGTGTTGTCTGTTCCTGGGAAGGGTATGCTGTTAGGGAAAGAGCCCTGCTTTTGGAGCTCACCAGGGTGTCCATGGATATATCACTTAATCCCTCAGCATGCCTCACGTGCAAGGCCCCATTCGTGTTGTTTTCTTGAGGTGTAAGTGACACAAAAATCTGGGACACAGCGAATACTCCCTAAATATTAGTTCCTTCCTCTATCATGCAGGAAAATATCCTTCTCCCCCAAGGACTGCCAGCCAGCCCCAGGGTCCCATAATAAAGGCCCCATAAAACTCAGCTTCTATGAGTCCAGCTTCAGAAATTACAGCGAGGTGATTCATCACATTGTTTGAATTATGGCAATATGGAAATACAGAAAATCCACAGGGAGTCAGCCTTTCCCCATACATAAAACAAGGTTATGATCCCATATAAATTTTTAAAAGAGAATACTTTAGTTTATATCTTCATGTATATGATTGAAAAAAGAAAGAAGGAAAAAGAAGGGGAAAAAACACACTGGCAAACAGCATAATCCAAACCAACACTGTTGCTTATTGGTCCCTCAGGTCTGATTTCTTTATGTTCATTCTTCATCTTCATAACAGCTGGATCCAGCTTTGGTACTGCAGTGGGCTGGGGCTTTCAAGTTATTTCAGAGTCCTGTCTGCCTCTTCAGGATCCCTCAGGTCCTCCATCTTCTCCATCACCACCTCTATGGCCTGCATCCAGGTCACCAGCATCCCTTTCCTGGACCACCGATGACCTCCCAACAGATTGCCCTCTATCTGTTTAGGCTGCAGCGAGAAGGATGGATGGGGCAGGAAAGCAAGAACCACTGTCTTAAAAGTCAAATCTTTGCCTGCCTCTCTCCCATGTAAGACCTGCAGAGTCCTCTCAGGGTCTCTGAACAGCCCTGCCTGGTTCTCCACCATCAAGGTCTGCCTTTCTAGGTTCATCTTCCACTATTCTCTCCCCTGCCTTGAATATGCCCCTCTCCATTTCCTCTGCCCAAAAGACTTCCTCCCCTAAACTTCCCCCGACTGTTTTGCTTGGTTTACCCCTGCTCATCTTGCAGGACTCAGTTTATATACAACTTCCTCAGGGAAAATTTTATCATAACCACCCCCATCCCAAATCAGGTTAAAGCCTCTTGCTCTATGTTATTTTAGAAACACCTATTTTCCCTACACTAGAAGGAAGTGGAAATAAGTCTGATGAATCTGTGTTCACTTCCAGGCTATGAGGTCCACAAGGGCAATGACTAAACCTATTTTTCTCATTATATCTTTGATATTTAGGAAAGTGCTTCTTACATGGCGGGCACTCAAAAAACAGTTGCTGAGTTGAATAGAAGATGGACTTCTAGCCTAGTCTTGGTTCCGCTATGGATGTCCAAGGTCACTTTGATGGTAACTTTTTTTTTTTTAGGAGGTCCCAGGGATTGAACCTAGGGCCTCGTACATTAGAAACAGCTACACCCACTCTTACTTTGATGGTAACTTCACCACTGTTCCCATCTATATAATGGGGATAATGATACCTACTTTAAAACGTTGTTATGAGACTTAGAGAAAATAACCTGAAGTGTGTAGCACATAATGACGGCTTTCATTTGTTGGGTGCCTACACTTATTATGAGGTTTTGGGGACAGAAGAAAAAGGATTGCTTTCTAACAACACTGTGATCATCAGTCATGATTAATTATTCAACACTTGCTAATGCCCACCAGAGATGTGCAATAGCAAATTCCCGAATCAGGGTTCTGTTTACACTTGGATGGTGAAGGAGTATCGGTTGTTAGTTTTCAAATGAGACCTCCTCTTGGATGGCAGCACATGAAAGCATTGCCTGGGCGTGGTTCCAAGGTTCTGTATGCAACATGTGTGGATATTCAAATACAATTGCATTTACTCATGACCCTACCCGTCAAGATCCCACATTCAATTAAAAAATACAAATGATAAGCCTTTATGGCAGAGGTGTAAAGAGAATGATAATTGTGTAACTTACTGATTATCCTACTACTCCTCTCCCTTCTGTCCTTACATGCTCAACCTTTTGTAGGGAATAGCAAGGGTGGCTAAGGATCAAATTTTCCTGGATGAGCATGGGAGATTTCTCTGGTTGCCAATCTTGTTACCAAAGCCTCCTAGAGTTTTGGATTTGGGCAAAGCATTTGAGATGGTATCTTAAGGGATTCTTGGCAAAGTAGGCTGGCTGGGGACCCAGAAGATTTGTGATTGAAAACAGGCTGCATGATTATTAAAATAACTCCTCCCCGTGTACAACATGTTGCAGTTTAAACTGTGTACCACATACGTTACCTCATATGCTCTTTAGGCAGAACTCTGATACTGTAAGAGCTGGGATTATCCAACCCATTTTACAGATGGGGAAAGCTCAGAAGTTTGCCCAGGGTTGATCAGTTGGTTTATGGCACCGCCAAGACTTAACTCTTTTTTTTCGGACTTAAATCCCTCTTTTATGTTGTCCTACATTTACTTCCCCCGGGGCCAGGACTGAATGCTGAGTGTTTACTCTTAGTCCTGCATGCTCTCTCAGGCTGGAGGTCTGAGGAGGGAGGCCTGCTCTGCACATGTTCTTCCTTCTCTCCCTGCAAGTCTTAACTCCCCGAAGGCTGACCTGCCCAGCTCCCCAAGCAGAGTTCGTCACCAGTCCTCTGCATTCCTATAACCCTTGCTCATTACTGTGCACTTATGCATAACATGTAGGGGCAGCGCAATGAGATTTGAGCGATGAGGGATATGATCTACTTTGTGGGTTTCTGCTGAACAACATGGTATCAGGGGAGAGGGCTGGATGAGGATGAATCTAACAATAATCTAGAGATTTTGCTTTTCATAACCATGGACAGTAAGTACTCATCCCTGTTGTGTGGGTAATGCATTGCTTTATAAGAAAAAGCAGATCTTGTTTATATATAGAGAGGGTAAGTTACTAGATCATTTATTGAGTGTCTAATATGTGCAAGTACTTCACATATTTACTACTTATTGATTTTTCACACATAATATTGAAGAAGGTATAGATGACCCCATTTTACAGATGGGGAAACTGAAGTTTAGTAAAGTGAAGTAACAAGTTCATCCAGAAGTGGCAAAGCCCAAAGTCATAATCTGGCCCATATTACTATTTCAGGGGCCTGCCTGATGAGGGGAAGCCCACCCAGGTCATAACTGTCCTACAAGCAGGGATGAAGTGGGAACAGCCTGCAACAAATTAGACAAGGAAGAAGAAAGGGACTTATGAGGTGTCAAACAAATAGAAAACAATCGGGATACAATTATAAGGAAAATGTAGGCAAAATTCCAGGAAACCAAACTCTTAGATTATAAAGCTCTCTTGTAACTGAAGTGGTGGGAAAGTCACCCTCTGGCCCTTAAAACACATGTTCTGGAGAAAAATATCATATCGAATAACAGAAACTCTGAAGAAATGGGTCTTCCATTCATTTGGCAGTTCATGCTTACCAAGTCAATTCTATCCTGAGTACTGCAGGGTCAAAGTTAAATAAAACTCATTTTCTGCCTGCAGGTTGCTCATTGTTGGAAGGTTAGGGGGAGAGAGGACACATATTACCTTAGGTAGCTGTGTACATATTGATAAATGCTACAAGTTTGAAAAGTACAAAATCTGAGGAATCATAGAGGACAGAGCAACTCTGCCTGGGGAAATCAGAGAAGGCTTCACAGAGGAGGTGACTTAGCAGGACCTCAAAGGAAGAAGATGCATTTCCCAAACAGAGATGCAGCAGAGAGCATTCCAGGCAGAAGGAAGAGCATGGGCAAGGGCATAAAAATAGGAAAGCACATGGTAAATTCAGGGAAGAGTGGTCAATCGTGCATTAAGTTCATGGAAAAGCTTATAATTGACTGTGCTGACTACTTCCTGTATTCCCCAGCCCTATGCTTGGAACACCCAACACAGACCTTACCAACCAAGACTGGTAAATGAATGTAGATGGCCAAACACACAATTGAGAATTAAGCCCTTTGGAGCTGATTGATTTCCACACTTCATTCTGTCTCACCCAATGTCAATGTCGCTGTGAGGAAAGCCATCAGTAAGGATGCAGTGAGGTGGGTAAGCATGGAGGACTATGGAGCCAAACTGGTCAGGTCTGAACCTAGCACTGTCACCTACTCGTTTTGTCACCTAGCCTCTCTCTACTTCACTTTCCTCATCTGTGAAATGGGGATAAAAATGGTCCCAATCTCCTAGGAGATTGTGCAGATTAAACGTGACCATATTGTGGTTGTATTAAGTAATGGAGTCTCCCTCAAATCAGATCTTCTTGAACTTGACTATAAAATGTGCTGACTTTTTATTTACAGTTTATACCCAACCTCCTGAGGCATAAACTGAATCATTATATTAATAAGACCCCAGAGATCTCCCAGTCCAACTTCATAGGTTCTGAAGGTTGGCCAGTGATCTTGGGCAAATCACTTAACTGTAATACCTGTACTAGAGAGATCCATGTGATGGAAAGCATGTAGCAAGATTAATAGCTGTCACTGAGTTCTTACTATGTACCAGCTCACAAACATTAACTTGTTCAGCCCTCCCCAAAATCTCATCAGGCAGGTACTATTATCATTTCCATTATGTCAATAAAGAAACTGAGGCATAGAGAAATTAGATAAACTTCCCCTAAGTCACAGAACATCACAGAGGTAGAATTTGAACCTATGCTGTCTGACGCCAGAGTTTGTGTGTTCCTCTACTCTGCTACATTGCCTCTTTGTAACAAATGCAATAGCAGCTACCACCATTATTACTGTGCCAGGGCCATTATGAAGACTAGGTAACACATAGGACATAAAAATCTCCTTACATACCTTATGTAATCACAAAGTATAAAGTGCTGTTGCCTGCCAAATTGTTGTGGAACATAAATATGTATGAAATGTATAAGATACATAAATATCCCAGAAAACTCAACGTAAAATATTATCTCTGGTACGTTGGTCTGCTTTTTCATCATTTCCTGCTCCCGATTTGAGCTGTTCTCTGTGTGCCCAAGCTGCTGAGAACGACTGGCCATGCTGCATGGGTTTTCTGGTCAATGTTTTCAAACATTAAGCAACAATTACTGCCCTGGGGTAGCTGGGAGCTTGCTTCCAGCTCTCCTTCTCCTGGACCTCATTCTCCGGCCATCCCCTGGAGGGAGGACAGCTCATCTCAGGGCCAGAAGCTGGCCTCAGCAGTTCCTGAGAATCCCCCAATTAATTTTGTCTCTATATTTTCCTGAAATCACCGTCTCTGGAGCACATTTTCTCCTCAGGACCTCCCGACCTGATCTTGGGAAAAGCCCCACTACAAACAGCCTTGCATGGAGTACTGGGGAATGCTCTGGCCCAGGTGTCAGGAAACCAGGTCCTGGGCTAGGCTGTGCCACTGACTGACTGGGATACCCTGGGAAAGTCAACTGTCCTTCTTTGGGCTTCAGTTTTCCCTTATGTAAAATGAGGAGGTTGCATTGATGATCTGTAGGGTCCCTCTTGGCTGGAATACTTAAAATATAGCATCCATCTACTCTCAGTCATAAACTAAGTATATTGTGCAAAGTCCAACATATTTAGATATCATCTAGAATGTAGAAGCTTGAATTGAGTCAGAGCATTTCACCTTGTGTAACTAATCTTATTCCCGATTCCTTGCTATGCTTCTTAGGCATTTCTGGTGGTGGTTTTAAAATAGATCCACAAATTCTTTCACTCCTTCCTCCTATATGTGGAGCCTAATTCCCCTATCCTTGAGTGTGGGCTGGGCTTAATGACTTGTTTCCACCAAATAGAATATAGTAAGGGTGATAGTATGTGATTTCCAAAACTAGGTTATAAAAGGCATCACAAATTCTTTTTTGCTTTCACTATTGGGTTGCTTTCTCTGGGTGAAGCTGACTGCCATGTTGTGAGGACACTCAAGCAGCCCCACGGAGAGGTCTACACAGCAAGGCCTCCTGCCAATAGTTATTTTTTTTTTTTTTTTTTTTTTTTATTATGGGTAAAAATCAAAATTCTCACAATAC